>JAEBUS010000071.1:79535-272605 GCA_023014475.1 Amanita pallidorosea
GGTCCACGCCGTCGACAGATACTCACCGATTTTTATGACAATGGAGCGGCATGCTAACAAAGGGTAAACGCAATTCACACGCCGAAAAGTAGTCATGGTGAGGAACTGGCCAACAAATCGAGGATGTACACGCCAAAGCAACAGAAGCGTAACCAAACCGCCGAAGTCATGAAAAAGCAGTATGATGAAAACAAGCGCCAGCACGAGAATGACAAGCTGGGGAACCAAGGTTTACCTTAGTACCGAAAATCTACCCACTATCCGCGCTACCAAAAAGCTCGATGGCAAGTTTGTTGGTCCTCTGGAGGTTGTCAAAAAGGTCGGCGCCTCTGCGTATCAGTTGAAAATTCCCGCGTCATGGAAGGTCTACAATGTGTTCAACGAGATCCATCTCAAACCATACAAAGAACCTGTTTTCCCCACCCAGAAAGACAAGGTAGCTCAACGCAAAGAGTTACAAATGGTAGAAGAGTCACAGGATGACGAATACGAGGTGGAAGAAGTCATGGACAGCCGAGTCAGTGGAGGCGGAGTGGACGTTTGGAATACCTAGTCAAGTGGAAGAATTATCCTGTAGAGGAATCCACTTGGGAGCCAGCGGAAAATCTTGATAACGCTAAAAAGGGAGTTCAGAAGTTCCACAAGGCAAATCCTAGCGCTCTGCGTCGGCTTGTCAACGTACGCGATTTGGAATACCGGCGATGGCAAAACCACACTCAGGTGCATGTACCCAAACGACTGTTTGGATGGGAAAACGGCAGGTTCGAGCGCGATTACCTCGAAAGGTTAAAACGGAACTGGCAGCGGTGGAAAGGCGACCGAAAGTTAATCTATGATGAACCGGATATGGACCAGGCTTTTGCAAGAGACCTTGCAAAAATTCCCAAGACGATATCCTCGCACTGACTTCCCGGGACGTGAAGTCTTAAGGGGGGGGTCATGTTACAACTTTAAAGATTTTCTGGCGATTTCTCTATATTTTTTTCTATTTTCTCTGGGCCCTATGGACGCATAGGTATACAGGACTCGTAGGCGCCAACCCTATGTCAAGGCGCCTGTCGGTTAGGTCAGCGGTTAGTCAGCCAAGGGCTGTGCCGATAAGAAGACAATAAGGACTGGATGGGGATATGGGCATCACGGGAAGGTGTAGATAGTCACCATGGTTTTGTTGCTGCATGTGCATAGCCATTGAGGTATGAGGCGGCTGCGCACAGACCATGGTTGGGGTATATAAGGTGGTGCGTCGTAGGTAGGAGTCTCTAAGACTCTAGATAGTTTGCTCTCACCCAGCTTACTTTATCTACTGTGTCAATAAACCTCTCTTCTTATCTCGTCTCAACGAGGCTTGTGGGTTGTGTGGGATTAGTCTTAACAGACCCCCATATTAGTTAACCAGAATTATTATATCAATGTTTGTCATATGTCCACCGGATTCAAAACTTGAGTGTGAGCGCAAAACCCTGGATAAGAACTTGGTCTCCTGCTTGGTACTCAGGAGAATTGGCAACAAGATAGGGACACTGCAGTGCAGTGTTTAAAAGAATGGGTTCATAACTGACTCAACAAAGCAACTGAGAAATTGGTAAATGAGTTAAATCAACAATCAGAAGCAGAGGTGTTGTGGTAAAGCGATTCTTCCGATTGGGGCAAATCAGACACCGCAGCCAGGACCCTGAATGATCTAGATAAAGTGAAGTGGGCGGAGATATTGATATCCCCACTTATATTCAGAAGTTCCGATCACTTATTCAGTCAACCGGAATCACAGGGTTCATGGTGCAGCGAATCTATTTTTGTAAAGGGACTCCCAGCATCAGTCGCAGCAAAAATCATCGAAAACCCTGCAGTTATCAACATGGAAACAGCCTATGATGCTGCGGAGCGATTACACAATGCTTGGGAGCCCTGAAACTGATGAACTGATCCTCTGGATCAGGAAACACGGAGAGATGTTTTCAAATTTAACCGAAACTCGAGGAACTCAGCATCAGGATCAAAAGGGTCAATGCCATAACTACTGGATGTCTTTCAGATGCCCAAAAGGAGGAATCGGAAAACCGGCAAGTGTTTCTGATGCGGAACTCAGGACACGTTATCCAGGGATTGCCCAAAACAAAGGGAATGCCCAGACGACGCCCAACAAATCGCCCCTCCTCAGAATCGCACTATTAGAGCTATAGAGGAAACGACCTCAGAAGAATCAACTGCCCAACGCATTAGGGCACTATTGAAAGCACTCTCCCAGACGAGAGCGCGGAGAATACCCTCCAGGACTAGAAACAGAGGGTTTTAAGAAGGAGACGCCAGAAAGCGGTTGACGCTCCCATAAAGTTGAACAGTTAGCACTCGATTTGTAATCATACAATCCAATAATGAAAATGGATTTCAATCACTGTGCAAAACAACGATAAACCCGCTGAAATATCCGCCTCATTGATTGTGGAGCAGAAGGAAACTTCATTGACGAACGCATATCAAAAGATTGGCCAAAAGAAAAACTAAAACAACCAATTAAAGTCAAAAACGCCGACGGGACTATTAATCAAATGCATGATCACGCATCAAACTCATCTCACCTATTCTATCAATGGAAAACCATATGATAATTGGTTATGGATCACGAACTTAGGGATCAAGAAATCATCTCGGAATACCATGGCTGGAAAAGCATAACCAAACTATTGATGGCAAAAGAAAACCCTCCAAATAGATGACGATTCAAAAAATGACAAACCTATTTGGCGCATGGTGCTAGATACTCAACAATGGGGAGAAGACGAATACTGGATAAGAGTAAAAACATCGGCGTCACAAGCGTTTGAACACCAAGCAAAACGCGATGAAATGCCGACTGTCTTACCACCTGAGTACCTTCCCTGGCAGTCTACCTTTGAGAACAAGGCATCGGAGCATTTCCCATCATCACGTCCATGGGACCATGCGATTGAACTCAAGATGGGATTTACACCAAAAGTTAGCAAGATTTACCCACTATCACTGAAAGAACAGTCAACGCTTGATGAATGGATTAAAGAACAATTGGAACAAAGGATATATTTGACCATCCAAATCACCACAAGCATCACCATTCTGCTTCGTTCAAAGAAAGAAAGTGGTGCCCTAAGACCTTGTCAGGATTATCGCTACCTAACAAATGGACCATTAAAACGCCTACCTGTTACCCCTAGTTTCAGATCTAATGACGAAATTAGAAGGCGCAAATTACTTCACTAAACTTGACCTGCGCTGGGATATAACAATGTTCGGATAAAGAAGGCGATGAATGGAAAGCTGCCTCATTACAAATCGAGGTTTATATGAACCAACAGTAATGTTCTTCGGCTTTGCAATTCGCCCTGCGACATTTCAGACTATGATGAACGAATACTTCCAGGATATGATTAACAAAGGATGGCTCATTATCTATATGGACGATATTCTTCTGATCTGTGGGAAAACAAAAGACGAAATACAGAAACGAACAAAAGAGTCTTAGAGCGCTTACAGGAGAAAGACCTATTTTTGAAGTTAGAAAGTGCAAATTTTGCGTTCAAGAAGTCGAATTCCTGGGTATGGTCATTACGCCCGGTCATATTCAAATGGACCCTGTAAAACTCGCTGGTATCAGAGACTGGCCAACCCCACAACGGTCAAACAAGTTAGATCTTTCCTCGGATTCGGAAATTTCTATAGACAATTCATCGGCAACTTGCTGCTATAGCAAAACCGTTGACGGACTTAACTAAGAAAGGTTTAACCTTCAGTTGGACGCTTGATTGTCAGATGGCTTTCGATGAATTAAAACGAAAATTTTCGTCAATGCCAGTCCTATGCATGCCAGACCCCACAAGCATTTATCCTACAAACGGACGCCTCCAATAAAGCCACTGGAGCAGTATTGAAACAAGCCAATGCCTCCGGATCCCTCCATCCTTGTGGCTTATATCACATGCCTTAACCACAACAGAACAGATTACCAAATCTATGACCGAGAACTACTGGCTATTATTAAAGGATTCAACATGGCGACATTGCTGCATGGATCTCTGCATCCAATTATAGTCCACTGCAATCACAAAAACCTGTCATTCTATAGAACCCCGCAACGGTTAACACCTCGACAAGCTCGTTGGTCTATGATGCTATCGGAATTTGACCTGAAGATAGAGCACGTACCAGGGACGAAAATGTTTGAAGCAGATGCATTATCCCGCCGTCCTGATCATATGAGAGATGATGATATACTGGATGATGTTATCATGTTACCCAATAACAAGTTTATTCACCTTATCGCTACAGACCTTGCTCAGAAAATCCGAGATGCTACGTCACTTGACAATTTTGGAAAAACCATCATCGAAGTCATAGAAACGCAACGCGCTCCGCCTATTAAATCCAAATTACAGGATTGGGCATTTGTTGACGGAATCATTCAATACATTGACAGAGCATATATCCCTGATCTTGGAACACTCCGCACCAGTATTATCAAAACGGTCCACGAATCACCCACTCCGGGCATCCTGGACGCTTGAAAAACGCTGGAATTGTTACAACGAGATTACTGGTGGCCAGGAATGTATAAAACACGTCAAGGATGGATCACTGGATGCGCTACATGTCAGCAAATGAAGGTGAACACCCACCCCAACACCCCAGCTCTCCTACCAATTGGATCAAAGGCGACTCGACCATTTCAGCAAGTGACCTTGGATTTTATTACCGATCTTCCCATTTCCAACGGATTTGACTCGATTTTGGTCACGGTGGACCATGGTCTTACGAAGGGGGTATTCCTTACTCCTTGCAAGAAAACCATCGACGCACTAGGAACGGCAGACCTCTACATTTCCGAAATATTCAAGCGCTTTGGTCTACCAGATGTACTTATTTCAGATTGAGGACCGCAATTCTCAGCCAAGGTCTTCCAAGAAATCAGGAAAACATTAGGAATCGATCACAGAATGAGCACCGCCTATCATCCGCAAACTGATGGAGAAACAGAACGAGTTAATCAAGAACTAGAAGTATATCTTCGAATATTCTGTGCAAACGAAGCGCACACTTGGAAACAACTATTACCAATCGACAAATTTGCCCATAATAACTGCCATCATGATTCAGTTAAAGCATCGCCTTTCCAACTTATGTATGGAACAAACCCTGTTGCACTACCTACTGCGGCGCAGAAAATGACGACACCAGCAGCAGAAGAACGGCTACAGTTACTACGAAAGGCTAGGGAAGAGGCGCTTGCTGCGCATGAATTAGCTAGACAAATGGTGGCTAGATGAATCAGAGACAAGTCAATCAAATTCAAAATAGGAGACAAAGTTTGGCTTGAAAACAGAAACCTTAATATTCCATACCAGTCCAGAAAGCTAGCGCCAAAACGAGAAGGACCCTTCCCCATTGAGCAAGTTTTGGGACCAGTGACGTATAAGCTCAAACTTCCGAAACAATGGTGCATTCATCCAGTCTTTCACACGTCACTCCTTATGCCATATAGGGAGACTGAAACACATGGACCAAATTACACGGCCCCACCTCCTGATCTCGTAAATGGACAAGAAGAGTTTGAAGTCGAAGCAATTCTTGCACACCGAAAGCGTGGAGCAGGATATCAGTATTTGGTTAAATGGAAAAACTACAGTCCGAATGACAACTCCTGGGAACCTGAACGCAATTTAGGCAACGCTGTGGAGATTCTACAAGCATATAAACAGAGAAGACAACTGTAAGAATAACTATGTCTCGTTACCATAACCGCCGAATCCTTAAACAAAATATCCGATATACAAAGAAATATTGTTCTACTCGAGGACGATATTCCCCAAAACTCTATGAAAAATTCCAAGGACGAATCATTACATTCCCTATATATCGCCCTCCAACCTCTCCACTAGGATTACCACGATTAACAAAAATTATCCGAACTCAGGCAGCTCGACAGATTGCACCTAGAGTCTCAAGGCTAACTGCCGGACATTTAACACACCCACAGGGACATGTGGAATTCCCATTCAATGCTCGTCTTCACTATCTTCCAAAATATATGGATCTTACATTTGATCCAGAAGAATTACCATACTACACGGACACCAGATCACCATACCTTCCATCGCCTAACAGACCTTTAAACCACACGAATAATGTGTATACCAAAGCAGCCCTTCGTCGAGAAGATCCTGTTACCTACGCTTTTATTCAGAGTTTGAAGCGCGCCGGCAAAGAAATTGAAATTTATCGATGGATTAACAACTGACATGTTCCAAATGCAATTGCCAACTTCAACAATGCATTGGAAAGTCTAGATTTCCTAGATGCGTTTGACGATGCAAACGGACCTACCCTACCCAGTTCACCCGAACAGATCACCTCGTCCCGCAATTCCTCGGACATAAATCTCGGACATGGGAACGAGGTTTCCACCATGACCAGGAACAGACTAGACGAATCAGCAGAATCTGATGAAGAACTTGAATATGTTCCCAACATCAGAGCGCCCATGTCATCTTACCAATTTTCGGGAGAAGAGCTCCAGACTGTCAATTATGATGACGAAGCATTCAATTAAACATAAAAGGACGCTTTGGAACGCATCGGATTCCCCAACATATCCATTACATTATGCCTACTTTCTTCACCACCATCGCCTACCTCGCTGCCTTCGCCTTTGCCCTCCTGGTCACCACATGTGGCCATTGTTACGTCGAACCTGTCGCTGTCCTCTCGCCCTTCCTTGCCGCCGCCCACGACCTCCCCCTCGAGGTCTTTGTCAACACCACCATCACCATCGACGACTTCGAATTCGCTGACCTCCCCGAACTTCATGAACACCCGGCAGAACTCGCTGACACCGTAACTGTCCCCATTATACCCGTTCCATCCATTGTCACCCATCCTCGCAACGCTATGTTGGGCAACGTTAGCGACAATCTCGCCACCCTCGTCACATACTTTAACCTGTTTTCCGAACCACTCGACTTTGTCACGGCACTAACTCTCATGACCGATCCCCACACTCTCACTTATGAAGAACGCGACGCAATGCTTGCTCAGGCAAAACAACTGCAGCGAGCAATTCAAAGTTTACAGTGGTGTGTGGAGACTGCTGACAAGGATGTCGGTAACATTATCAGTTGGTTGGAGTCAAGACAGGATCACAGTTGGACAAACTCTTGGTAGAAGTCAGTGACTTCTCGCATACGAAGGGGGTAATGTTACAGTTCTCTTTTCGTTTCGTCTCCATGTTTCAGCGGACGGTTTCATATCCATCTTTACTGCGCATTGTACAGCCTGGATGCTATCTCCTTTCGTAGTTACCTTCGTATTTCCTTTCTCAGATAACTACAGCTTTATTTCCTTTTTACGATTCCTTTGTTCTCCAAACGTATATAAGCTCCATGTACTGTAGAGTAACCTCAGTTCCAACTTAGACAAGTTTTGCTCTCAACCTCAATTGAACTCGACGCTCTTCTTCTTCATCGTTCTCAAGACCTTCGTCATCGTTTGACTTAGTGTCTAGACTCTTTGTCCAGTGACTGGGAGCGGACCGAGACTCTGCTTGTCACTGTTGACTTAGAACGAACTACGACGAGGGCATCGTCCGTAACAGCCACTGTCCTCTCACCTTTCCTTGCCGCCGCCCATGACCTCCCCCTTGAGGTCATTGTCAACACCACCATCACCATAGACGACTTCGAATTTGCCAACCTCCCCGAACTACATGAGCACCCAGCAGAACTGGTTGACACCATCACCGTCCCCATCATACCCGCTCTGCCCATTGTCACCTGTCCTCGCAATGCCATGCTTGACAACGTCAGCAACAATCTCGCCACCCTGGTCACCTACTTCAACTTATTCTCTGAGCCACTTGATTTATCACCACCCTCACCCTCACTACTGACCCGCACACCCTTACTTATGAAGAACGGGATGCAATGCTCGCTCAAGCAAAACAGTTACAACGAGCAGTTCAGAGTTTACAGTGGCAAGTGGAGACTGCTGACAAGGATGTCGGCAATATTATCAGTTGGCTGGAATCCCGGCAAGACCACAGCTGGACAAACTCATGGTAGAAGTCGGTGACTTCTCGCATACGAAGGGGGTAATGTTACAGTTCTCTTTTTCTTTTGTCTCCGTGTCTCAGTAGGCCATTTCATACTCATCATTACTGGGCCTTGTATGTTACGGACGATGCCCTCGTCGTAGTTCGTTCTAAGTCAACAGTGATGAGCGGAGTCTCGGTCCGCTCCCAGTCACTGGACAAAGGGTCTAGACGCTAAGTCAGATGATGACAAAGGTCTTGAGGACGATGAAGAAGGAGAGCGTCGAGTTCAAGCGAGGTTGAGAGCAATACTCGTCTAAGTTGGAACTGAGGTTACTCTAGGATACATGGGGTTATATATAGTTGGAGAACAAAGGAAACCGTAAAAGGAATAAGGCTGTAGCTACTCGAGAAAGGAAATATGAAAGTAGTTACTAAAGGAGATAGCGTCCATGCTGTACTCTGCGCAGTAATGATGATGATGAAACGGTTCACTGAGACACGGAGATGAAACGAAAAGAGAACTGTAACATTACCCCCTTCGTATGCGAGAAGTCGCCGACTTCTACCATGAGTTCGTCCAGCTGTGGTCCTGCCGAGATTCCAGCCAACTGATAATATTACCGACGTCCTTGTCGGCAGTCTCCACTCGCCACTGTAAGCTCTGAATCGCTCGCTGTAACTGTTTTGCTTGAGCGAGCATTGCATCCCATTCTTCATAAGTAAGAGTGTGTGGGTCGGTAGTGAGGGTAAGAGTGGTGATAAAATTGAGGGGCTTGGAAAATAAGTTGAAATAGGTGACCAAGGTGGCGAGGTTGTCGCTGACGTTGTCGAGCATGGCGTTGCGGGGGCGAGTGACGATGGGCGGAACGGGTATAATGGGGACAGTTACGGTGTCAGCGAGTTCTGCCGGGTGTTCGTGAAGTTCAGGGAGATCAGCGAATTCAAAGTCGTCGATGGTGATGGTGGTGTTGACAAAGACTTCGAGAGGGAGGTCGTGGGCGGCGGCGAGGAAGGGTGAGAGGGTGGCGGCTGGTTCAACGTAACAATGGCCACATGCTGTGACCAGAAGGGCAAAGGAAAAGGCGACGAGGTAGGCAACGGTGATGAAGAACACGGGCATGGTTATGAATGATAGTTTGGTGAATCTGATGCACTCCAAAGCGTCTTTTTATGTTCAATTGAACGCTTCGTCATCATAGTTGACAGTCCGGAGTTCTTCTTCCGAAAATTGGTAAGATGACATGGGCGGTCTGATGTTGGGAATGTATTCGAGTTCCTCATCAGATTCTTCTGATTCACTTAATTCATTCCTGGTAACGGTGGAAACCTCGTTCCCATGTTCGAGATTTATGTCCGAGGAGCTACGGAATGAAGTGATCTGATCGGGTGAATTGGGTATGGTAGGTCCGTTTGCATCGTCAAACGCATCTAAGAAATCTAGACTCTCCAATGCATTGTTGAAGTTGGAGATTGCGTTCGGAACATGTCGGTCGTTAATCCATTGATAAATTTCGATTTCTTTGCCAGCGCGCTTTAGACTCTGAATGAAAGCGTAGGTAATAGGATCCTCTCGGCGAAGGGCAGCTTCGGTATACACGTTATATGTGTGATTTAAAGGTCTGTTAGGCGATGGAAGGTATGGTGATCTGGCATCTGGGTAGTATGGTAATTCCTCTGGATCAAATGTAAGATCCATGTACTTTGGAAGATAGTGAAGACGAGCGTTGAATGGGAATTCCACATGTCCCTGTGGGTGTGTTAAATGTCCAGTGGTTAGTCTTGAGACTCTAGGTGCGATCTGTTGAGCTGCCTGAGTTCGAATAATTTTTGTTAATCGCGGTAATCCTAATGGAGAGGTTGAAGGGTGATATATAGGGAATGTAATGATTCGTCCTTGGAATTTTTCATAAAGTTTTGGGGAATATCGTCCTCGAGTAGAACAATACTTCTTCATATATCGGATGTTTTGTTTAAGGATTCGGCGGTTACGGTAATGAGACATAATTGTTTTACAGTTGTCTTCTCTGTTTATATGCTTGCAGAATATCCGCAGCATTGCCTAAATTGCATTCAGGTTCCCAGGAATTGTCATTTGGACCGTAATTTTTCCATTTAACCAAATATTGATATCCTGCTCCTCGTTTTCGGTGTGCAAGAACCGCTTTGACTTCAAACTCTTCTTGTCCATTTACGAGATCAGGAGGTGGAGCTGTGTAATTTGGTCCATGTGTTTCAGTCTCCCTATATGGCATAAGAAGTGATGTGTGAAAGACTGGATGAATGCACCATTGTTTCGGAAGTTTGAGCTTATACGTCACTGGTCCCAAGACTTGCTCGATGGGGAAGGGTCCTTCTCGTTTTGGCGCTAGCTTTCTGGACTGGTATGGGATATTAAGGTTTCTGTTTTCAAGCCAAACTTTGTCTCCTATTTCGAATTTGATTGATTTGTTTCTAATTCGTCTAGCCACCATTTGTCTGGCTAATTCATGCGCAGCAAGCGCTTCTTCCCTAGCTTTTTGTAATAACTGTAGCCGTTCTTCTGCTGCTGGTGTCGTCATTTTCTGTGCCGCAGTAGGTAGTGCAACAGGGTTTGTTCCATACATAAGTTGGAAAGGTGATGCTTTAACTGAATCATGATGGCAATTATTATGGGCAAATTCGGCGATTGGTAGTAGTCGTTTCCAGGTGTGCGCTTCATTTGCACAGAATATTCGGAGGTATACTTCTAGTTCTTGATTAACTCGTTCCGTTTCTCCATCGGTTTGCGGATGATAGGCGGTGCTCATTCTATGATCGATCCCTAACGTTTTCCTGATTTCTTGGAAGACTTTGGCTGAGAACTGCGGTCCTCGATCAGAAATAAGTACGTCTGGTAAACCAAAGCGCTTGAATATTTCGGAAATGTAGAGGTCTGCCGTCCCTAATGCGTCAATGGTTTTCTTACAAGGAGTAAGAATTACCCCCTTCGTAAGACCATGGTCCACCGTGACCAAAATCGAGTCAAATCCGTCAGAAACGGGAAGATCGGTAATAAAATCCAAGGTTACTTGTTGAAATGGTCGAGTCGCCTTCGATCCAATTGGTAGGAGGGCCGGGGTGTTGGGGTGAGTGTTCACCTTCATTTGCTGACATGTGGCGCATCCAGTGATCCATTCCTTGACATGTTTATACATTCCTGGCCACCAGTAATCTCGTTGTAATAATTCTAGCGTTTTCAAGCGTCCGGGATGTCCGGAAGTAGGCGATTCATGAACTGTTTTGATAATACTGGTGCGGAGTGTTCCAAGATCAGGAATATATGCTCTGTCAATATCTCGAACGATTCCGTCAACGAATGCCCAATCTTGTAACTTGGATTTAATAGGTGGAGCGCGTTGCGTTTCTATAACTTTGATGATGGTTTTTCCAAAGCTATCAAGCGACGTGGCATCTCGAATCTTCTGAGCAAGATCCGTAGCGATAAGGCGAATAAATTTGTTGCTGGGTAACATGATAACATCATCCCGAGTATCTTCATCTTTCATATGGTCAGGACGTTGGGATAATGCGTCTGCTTCGAACATTTTTGTTCCAGGTACATGTTCGATTTTCAGATCAAATTCTGATAACATCATAGACCATCGAGCTTGCCGAGGTGTTAATCGTTGCGGATTTCTATAGAACGACAGGTTTTTGTGGTCACAATGGACTATGATGGGATGCGGTGATCCATGCAGCAAATGTCGCCATGCTTGTAGTCCTTTAATGATAGCCAATAGTTCTCGGTCATAGATCTGGTAATTTTGTTCCGTTGTGGTTAAAGCATGTGATATGAAGCCACAAGGATGGAGGGATCCGGAGGCGTCAGCTTGTTTCAATATTGCTCCAGTGGCTTTATTGGAGGCGTCTGTTTGCAGAATAAATGGTCTTGTGGGGTCTGGCATGCGTAGGACTGGCATAGATGAAAACTTATGTTTTAATGCATTGAAAGCCATTTGACAGTCAGACGTCCAATTAAAGACTAAACCTTTCTTTGTCAAGTCTGTTAACGGTTTTGCTATGGCAGCAAAGTTGCCAATGAATCGTCTGTAGAAATTTCCGAATCCAAGGAACGATCTAACTTGTTTGACCGTTGTGGGGACTGGCCAATCTCTGATACCAGCAAGTTTAATCGGATCCATCTGAATATGACCAGGCGTAATGACCATGCCTAAGAATTCGACCTCTTGAACGCAAAATTTGCATTTTTCCAGTTTCAAAAATAAGTCCTTTTCCTGTAAACGCTTCAGGACTTGTTCAGTTCGTCTTTGTATTTCGTCTTTCGTTTTCCCACAGATCAGAATGTCGTCCATGTAGATAACGAGCCATCCTTCATTAATCATGTCCTGGAAGTATTCATTCATCATGGTCTGAAACGTCGAGGGCGAATTGCAAAGGCCGAAGAACATTACTGTTGGTTCATACAACCCTCGGTTCGTAATGAAGGCCGCTTTCCATTCATCGCCTTCTTTAATTCGGACGTTGTTATATCCCCAACGCAAATCAAGTTTAGTGAAGTAGTTTGTGCCTTCTAATTTTGTCATTAGATCTGAAACTAGGGGTAATGGATAGGAATTTTTGATCGTCCATTCATTAAGGTAACGATAGTCCTGGCAGGGTCTAAGGGCGCCGCTTTCTTTCTTTGAAACAAAGAAAAACGGTGATGCTTGTGGCGATTTGGATGGTCGAATATATCCTTTATCTAATTGCTCCTTAATCCATTCGTCGAGTGTTGACTGTTCTTTTAATGATAGTGGGTAGATTTTGCTAACTTTCGGTGTGAACCCGGTTTTGAGTTCAATTGCATGGTCCCATGGACGTGATGATGGGAAACGCTCTGATGCCTTTTTCTCAAAGGTAGATTGCCAAGGAAGATATTCGGGTGGTAAGACAGTTGGCTTTTCGTCGCGTTTTGCTTGGTGTTCAAACGCCTGTGATGCTGATGTTTTTACTCTTATCCAGTATCCGTCTTCTCCCCATTGTTGAGTATCAAGCGCCATACGCCAAATGGGTTTGTCATCTCTTGAATTGTCATCTATTTGGAGGGTTTTCTTTCGCCAATCAATAGTCGGATTATGCTTTTCCAACCATGGTATTCCGAAAATGATTTCTTGATCCCCTAAGTTCGTGATCCATAACCAATTATCATATGGTTTTCCATTGATAGAATAGATAAGATGAGTTCGATGCGTGATTATGCCATTTTGATTGATACTTCCATCGGCGTTTTTGACTTTAATTGGTTGTTTTAGTTTTTCTTTTGGCCAATCTTTTGATATGCGTTTGTCAACGAAGTTTCCTTCTGCTCCGCAATCAATGAGGGTGGATATTTCAGCGGGTTTATCGTTTGTTTGCACAGTGATTGAAATCCGTTTATCATTATTGGATTGTACGATTACAGAATCGAGTGCTAACTGTTCAACTTTATGGGAGGCGTCAACCGCTTTCTGGCGTCTCCTTCTTAAAAACCCTCTGTTTCGAGTTCTTGGAGGGTATTTTCGCGCTCCTCATCTGGGAGTGCTTTCAATAGTGCCCTAATGCGTTGGGCAGTTGATTCTTCTGAGGTTGTTTCCTCAATAGTTCTAATGGTGGAGGAGGCGATTTGTTGGGCGTTGTCTGGGCGTTCCCTTTGTTTGGGCAATCCCTGGATATGTGTCCCTGAGTCCCGCATTGGAAACATTTGCCGGTTTTCCGATATTCCTCCTTTTGGGCATCTGAAAGGCGTCCAGTAGTTATAGCATTGACCCCTTTTGCTCCTGATGCTGAGTTCCTCGAGTTTCGGTTAAATTTGAAACGTCTCTCCGTGTTTCCTGATCCAGAGGATCGGTTCATCAGTTTCAGGGTTTCCCAAGCATTGTGTAATCGTTCCGCAGCATCATAGGCTGTTTCCATATTGATAACTGCAGGGTTTTCGATGATTTTTGCTGCGACTGATGCTGGGAGTCCTTTACAAAAATAGATTCGCTGCGCCATGAACCCTGTGATTCCGGTTGACTGAATAAGCGATCGGAATTTCTGAATATAAGTGGGGATATCAATATCTCCGCCCACTTTGACTTTATCTAGATCATTCAGGGTCCTGGCTGCGGTGTCTGATTCGCCCCAGTCGGCTAAGAATCGCTTTTTGAAACTGCTGTAGCTATCCCAAGAGAGTGTCGTTCCTTCTTCCTTTTTCTTTCCTTTATCTGTAGTTGTCTCATCCAATTCCTCTCGGATATTGGATTTCCAATCGTCTAATTCCTCTCCTAAGTGTAGGAAAACGTATTTGATTTTCTTCTTGGCAGTGGTAAATCGTTCCTCATCTAGATCGAAGGTGTCATCAAACGCATAGATGAAATGTTTTGCTTTGGATCGTTGTCCTTTGAATTTCTCAATGGAGATTCCCTTTATCCCTTTCGGGATGTTTCCTTTTCGTCTGCCATATTCTTCTTTGTTTTGGTTTCAGGTTCCTGTTTCGGTTCTGTTGCTTGTTTCGAGCTTTCTCCTTGTTTCGGCTCGTTGTCAAAATCTAGATCCAGTTCAATCTGCTGTTGTTCCTTGTATTCGTTCCACTTGGCAAAAGTAGATTCCTCAAGTGCAGAGAAGACTCCGTCGGTTAGATCCTCAGTATCTCGAAATTCGTGCCACCAAGTGAGTTCTGGTTCTTTGTTTGGTGGGAAGAATAATCGGCTATCTGAATTGTTTTCTTTGTTATGCCAATTAATCCAAGTTTCTGCTGGTAATTCTTCGTCAGGGTTTCCTTCTCTGTATTCTCCTTCGAAGAAACTTTCTGGGACTCGCTGGTTCTTTTTCTTAGTGGTTGAAACGTAGTACCACCCTTTGTTTGTTGTAGAAGGATAGACTTCCCTTCGTCCAAGGTAGTACTTTTGCCTATAACGAACGGAGTCGTTCGGCGGTCTGATCTGGGAGGTTCGGGTCTCAATGGTGTCTGGCTAGTGACGAAGCACTGAGCGGTTCCTGAGTTCCAACTTGTGTTACGGACGATGCCCTCGTCGTAGTTCGTTCTAAGTCAACAGTGATGAGCGGAGTCTCGGTCCGCTCCCAGTCACTGGACAAAGGATCTAGACGCTAAGTCAGATGATGACGAAGGTCTTGAGGACGATGAAGAAGGAGAGCGTCGAGTTCAAGCGAGGTTGAGAGCAATACTCGTCTAAGTTGGAACTGAGGTTACTCTAGGATACATGGGGTTTATATATAGTTGGAGAACAAAGGAAACCGTAAAAGGAATAAGGCTGTAGCTACTCGAGAAAGGAAATATGAAAGTAGTTACTAAAGGAGATAGCGTCCATGCTGTACTCTGCGCAGTAATGATGATGATGAAACGGTTCACTGAGACACGGAGACGAAATGAAAAGAGAACTGTAACATTGTACAGCTTCGGACGCTATCTCCTTTCGTAGTTACTTTCATATTTCCTTTCTCAGGTAGCTACAGCCTCATCCCTTTTACGGTTTCCTTTGTTCTCCAAACGTATATAAGACCCATGTATTCTAGAGTAACCTCAGTTCCAACTTAGACGGGTTTTGCTCTCAACCTCGCTCAAACATAACACTCTTCTTCCTCATCGTTCTCAAGACCTTTGTCATCATTTGACTTAGCGTCTAGATCCTTTGTCTAGCGATTGGGAGCGGACTGAGACTCTGCTTGTTGCTGTTGACTTAGAACGAACTATGACGAGGGCATCGTCCGTAACAGCTTTAACAAAGAAGGACTTAATGCTTATGTGTTAGGATCGCAATCCTAGCCCTCAAATTTGGTTTCACCTTACAGTCATCTGGGATGACTTCTATACATGTTATAACAGGCCTGGGGCCTTATGGGACACTATGGGACACCAACGGTTGAGTCAGCGCATGGGAGCAGTCACCGGAGGGCAAGACAATGGTTGGAAGAACCAGCCAATACTATATACGGAAGGACAGCCAGACTAGGAAGGTCGATCGCCACCTTGATGGCATCACACTCGGCATCAGTGCATCAGGAGGATCAGCGCATCAAGCCATCACGCATCAGACAAAGGCGCAAGACAGCGCACATGTCTATAAAGGATCGCGATGGGAATGCACAATGCCTCAAGGCATTGCTCCTTATGGTCAGGGTCTAGAGCAGTCTGGGAGAGGTCTATGAGTGGAGTCAGAGCAGCCGTGCCCATATGCGCTCATATGCACAGCAACTGCAGCAGCGCCCAAGCACATGCTCACCAAGAACAATAAGAGTGAGTCAGAGTAAGGAGTGCCGGTGGGTCTGGGAGTCGCAAGGGGTCCTCATAGAGTAGTATATAAGTAGGTACAGTGTAGCTGAAGTCTCCCCAGACTTCAGATAGTTTTACTCCACCCCAATCTATCTCAGTATTGTCTCCTTTCTATCCTCTGGCCAGTGACGAGGCCTGTGGGCCCCCTAGGGGGGATTGTAGGGTTGTGCTTAGGGGCGTGAGCTCATAACATAATCTGAAGTCTCTATTACCACACTCCTCGTCATTGTCATCAACAGCGTCAAGCACGCCTTGCTCATCATCGCCCGCGACGTCGACAAAATTCATCAAAAATAATTGTCTGACCTCATACACACTCTGTTGGTGTGGCTATGAGCAGCCTCGAGGATTGCCTTTGACTCCACCAGCAGATAGACTCGCTTAACCGTTGTTAAGTGATGTTAGGACTAATCCCACACACAACCACAAGCCTCAAGAGAAGAATAAGATTGAGACGATACTAATGACACAGTAGAGTAGTGACCTGGGCGAGAGGAAACTATCTAGAGTCTTAGAGACTCCTACCTACAACGCACCACCTTATATACCCCAACCATGGTCTGTGCGCAGCAGCCTCATGCCCCTAGGGCTATGCACGCGCAGCAACGAAACCATGGAGACTATCTACTCCTTCCCACGATGCCCGTGTCCCCATTTGGTCCTTATTGTCTTCTTATCGGCACAGCCCCTGGCTGACTAACCGCTGACCTAACCGATGGGTGCCTTGACATAGGGGTTGGTGCCTATGAGTCTTGTATACCTATGCGTCCATAGGGCCCCAGAGAAAATAAATAAAAATATGAAAAAGTCGCCAGAAAATCGTAAGGTCGTAACATGACCCCCCCTTAAGACTTCACGTCCCAGGAAGTCAGTGCGAGGATATCGTCTTTGGAATTTTCGCAAGGTCTCTTGCAAAAGCCTGGTCCATATCCGGTTCATCATATATCAATTTGCGGTCGCCTTTCCACTGCTGCCAATTTTGTTGGAGTTTTTCGAGGTGTTCCCGCTCGAATTTACCATTCTCCCATCCAAACAGTCGTTTGGGCACATTCACCTGTGTATGATTTTGCCACCTTCAGTAGTCCAAATCGCGTACATTGACAAGCCAACGCGGAGCGCTAGGGTTGGCTTATGAAACTTTTGAACCTCTTTTTTTGCGTTATCGAGGTTCTCCGCTGGTTCCCAAGTGGATTCCTCTACAGGATAGTTCTTCCATTTGACAAGATATTCCAAGCGCCCTCCACCACGCCCACTGACCCGGCTATCCATGACTTCTTCTACCTCGTACTCTTCATCCTGGGATTCCTCAACCATTTGTAACTCTTTGCGTTGAGCTACCTTGTCCTTTTGAGTGGGAAAGACGGGTTCCTTATATGGTTTGAGGTGGATCTCGTTGAACACATTGTAGATTTTCCAAGATGCGGGAATTTTCAACTGGTATGCGGACGCGCCGACCTTTTTTACAACTTCCAAGGGTCCAACAAATTTGCCGTCAAGCTTTTTAGTAGCGCGAATGGTGGGTAAATTCTCCGTGCTGAGGTAAACCTTATCACCGGGTTGGTATTCCCGTGCTGGCGCTTTATTTTCATCATACTGCTTTTTCATAGTCTCCGCTTTTAATCAGCGCCTCCGTTGCCGTGGAATGTACCTCTTCGACTTGTTTAGCCAACTCCTCAACCGTGACTACCTTAGGCGTGTGGAATGGATTTACCCCCTTGTTGGATGACGTCCGTTTTCATGAAAAACGGCGAATACCCTGTTGACGCATGTACCCGGTCATTTGGCAAAACTGCGCTACTGCTAGCCAATTGCTCCAGTTATCTTGACGATGGTTTACAAACATGGTGAGGAATCTTTGACTTCCTGGTTAACCCGCTCGGTTTGCCCATCCGTCTGCAGATGATAAGCTGTTGATCGGTTCGCCTTAATTCCTAGCATCCCATATAGATCATCCAAACTTGGATACAAATTGAGGTCCTCGGTCGCTAATGACTTTTCGGGAATTCCATGCTCTCGGAATACATTATCTCAGAACAAGACTGCCACACCTTGTGATGTGATGGTTGACGTTGTTGGAAGGAAATAAGCCTTTTTGGTGAATCGGTCTACCACTACCATAACCATGTCGTTGCCTTTTGACTCCGGTAGAGGTCCAATTAGATCCACGGATACAATCTCCCAAGGTTCGGAAGGAATTTCATTGGGATGCAAGGGAGCCGCCCTAGCTTGTCGGTCCAGTTTAGCGCGTTGACACGTTTTGCATCCAGGGATGTATTTTTCAATGTCTTTACGCATGTTCGGCCACCAATAATCCCGAGTTATCAACTCCAGTGTTTTGACTACTCCTGAATGCCCCCACGAGTGAATTAATCCGATCAATTCTCCCCTAAGTCTATTGTTGGCAGGTATGTAGATTCGTCCCTTCCATTGCACAATTCCTTGTTCAATTGTATAATCCGGGTCTCCTTTTTCTAGTCCCTCACGTACTTGTGACTCCCATTGTCGTTTTGGAATTTTTCCCACATCCTTTAACAATTCGTCGACTGCCCAATCATCATCTAGAAGCCGTACAAACAGATGTTCCTTCAAAAGAATGACTCCTTCATTGTCATTTTGTCCTCGTGCATGCCCTGCTCGTCGAGACAGTAGATCCGCTTTGGAGTTAGATTTTCCCGACCTATGCTTGATGATAAAGTTGTATTCCTGCAGATCTGTGACCCATCGTGCTTGTCGTCGATTAAGATTCTGCGCTTTCCTGAAGTATGTGAGGTTTTGATGGTCTGTTAAAACCTCCACCACTTCTTTGGCTCCTTTTAGGTAATGAGACCATTCGTAAAACGCATGCATTACGGCGAGCATTTCCTTGTCATAGATCTCATAATTTTTTTTGGCGTCATTCAACGCTTTTGAAATGAAGGCCACCGGTCTCCAGAGTTGATCCCTGCCCTGCTGAGACAAGATCCCACCAATCGCAAAATCTGAGGCATCCACTTCAACTCGAAATTGTCCCTCGTCGTCAGGAATTTTGAGGACAACCTCCCTCGCCACAAGGTCTTTCAGTCCCTGAAAGGCCACAGATTGAAGTTCGGTCCACAACCAGTCCACCTTTCCCGTCAACTTGGTTAGTGGTTTGGCCACCTGAGCAAAACTTGCAACAAACGTCGGGTAAAAAATTTATGAAGCCCAGGAATTGTTGCAGTTCCTTTTTACAAGTCGGTTCCGGCCAGGATGCAATTGCCTCAACCTTGCCCTTTTCCATTCGAATTGAGTCGGTACTGATGACTAATCCTAAGAAATCAATTTGTGGTTGGTCGAACAACACTTTTTCCGGTTTGAGAGACAGTTTATGTTCACCAAGCTTAGCCAAAATACGATTGACATGCCCTGTGTGCTCCTTTTGAGATTTTTGAAAAACTAAGATATCGTCCATGTAAATGACGACCCATCCTTCGGCGATTTCCTGTCGGAATATGTCGTTCATCATTGTCTGGAACGTTGCCGGTGAATTGGTTAACCCAAAGAACATGACAATGGTTCAAATAGTCCTCGATTCTCATGCCTTCTTTAATTCGGACGTTGTTATATCCCCAACGCAAATCAGTTTAGTGAAGTAGTTTGTGCCTTCTAATTTTGTCATTAGATCTTGAAACTGGGTAATGGATAGGAATTTTTGATCGTCCATCATTAAGGTAACGATAGTCCTGGCAGGGTCTAAGGGCGCCGCTTTCTTTCTTTGAAACAAAGAAAAACGGTGATGCTTGTGGCGATTTGGATGGTCGAATATATCCTTTATCTAATTGCTCCTTAATCCATTCGTCGAGTGTTGACTGTTCTTTTAATGATAGTGGGTAGATTTTGCTAACTTTCGGTGTGAACCGGTTTTAGTTCAATTGCATGGTCCCATGGACGTGATGATGGAAACGCTCTGATGCCTTTTCTCAAAGGTAGATTGCCAGGAAGATATTCGGGTGGTAAGACAGTTGGCTTTTCGTCGCGTTTTGCTTGGTGTTCAAACGCTCTGATGCTGATGTTTTACTCTTATCCAGTATCCGTCTTCTCTCCCATTGTTGAGTATCAAGCGCCATACGCAAAAGTGGTTTGTCATCTCTTGATTGTCATCTATTGGAGGGTTTTCTTTCGCCAATCAATAGTCGGATTATGCTTTTCCAACCATGGTATTTCGAAAATGATTTCTTGATCCCCTAAGTTCGTGATCATAACCAATTATCATATGGTTTTCCATTGATAGAATAGATAAGATGAGTTCGATGCGTGATTATGCCATTTTGATTGATACTTCCATCGGCGTTTTTGACTTTAATTGGTTGTTTTTAGTTTTTCTTTTGGCCAATCTTTTGATATGCGTTTGTCAACGAAGTTTCCTTCTGCTCCGCAATCAATGAGGGTGGATAATTTCAGCGGTGTTTATCGTTTGTTTGCACAGTGATTGAAATCCGTTTTTCATTATTGGATTGTACGATTACAGAATCGAGTGCTAACTGTTCAACTTATGGGAGGCGTCAACGCTTTCTGGCGGTCTCCTTCTTAAAAACCCTCTGTTTCGAGTTCTTGGAGGGTATTTTTCGCGCTCCTCATCTGGGAGTGCTTTCAATAGTGCCCTAATGCGTTGGGCAGTTGATTCTTCTGAGGTTGTTTTCCTAATAGTTCTAATGTGGAGGAGGCATTTGTTGGCGTTGTCTGGGCGTTCCCTTTGTTTGGGCAATCCCTGGATATGTGTCCCTGAGTCCCGCATTGGAAACATTTGCCGGTTTTCCGATATTCCTCCTTTTGGGCATCTGAAAGGCGTCCAGTAGTTATAGCATTGACCCCTTTTGCTCCTGATGCTGAGTTCCTCGAGTTTCGGTTAAATTTGAAACGTCTCTCCGTGTTTCCTGATCCAGAGGATCGGTTCATCAGTTTCAGGGTTTCCCAAGCATTGTGTAATCGTTCCGCAGCATCATAGGCTGTTTCCATATTGATAACTGCAGGGTTTTCGATGATTTTTGCTGCGACTGATGCTGGAGTCCTTTACAAAAATAGATTCGCTGCGCCATGAACCCTGTGATCCGGTTGACTGAATAAGCGATCGAATTTCTGAATATAAGTGGGGATATCAATATCTCCGCCACCTTTGACTTTATCTAGATCATTCAGGGTCCTGGCTGCGGTGTCTGATTCGCCCAGTCGGCTAAGAATCGCTTTTTGAAACTGCTGTAGCTATCCCAAGAGAGTGTCGTTCCTTCTTCCTTTTTCTTTCCTTTATCTGTAGTTGTCTCATCCAATTCCTCTCGGATATTGGATTTCCAATCGTCTAATCCTCTCCTAAGTGTAGGAAAACGTATTTGATTTTCTTTGGCAGTGGTATAATCGTTCCTCATCTAGATCGAAGGTGTCATCAAACGCATAGATGAAATGTTTTGCTTTGGATCGTTGTCCTTTAATTTCTCAATGAGATTCCCTTTATCCTTTCGGGATGTTTCCTTTTCGTCTGCCATATTCTTCTTTGTTTTGGTTTCAGGTTCCTGTTTCGGTTCTGTTGCTTGTTTCGAGCTTTCTCCTTGTTTCGCGCTCGTTGTCAAAATCTAGATCCAGTTCAATCTGCTGTTCCTTGTATTCGTTCCACTTGGCAAAAGTAGATTCCTCAAGTGCAGAGAAGACTCCGTCGGTTAGATCCTCAGATATCTCAAATTCGTGCCACAAGTGAGTTCTGGTTCTTTGTTTGGTGGGAAGAATAATCGGCTATCTGAATTGTTTTCTTTGTTTATGCCAATTAATCCAAGTTCTGCTGGTAATTCTTCGTCAGGGTTTCCTTCTCTGTATTCTCCTTCGAAGAAACTTTCTGGGACTCGCTGGTTCTTTTTTCTTAGTGGTTGAAACGTAGTACCACCCTTGTTTGTTGTAGAAGGATAGACTTCCCTTCGTCCAAGGTAGTACTTTTGCCTATAACGAACGGAGTCGTTCGGCGGTTGATCTGGGAGGTTCGGGTCTCAATGGTGTCTGGCTAGTGACGAAGCACTGAGCGGTTCCTGAGTTCCAACTTGTGTTACGGACGATGCCCTCGTCGTAGTTCGTTCTAAGTCAACAGTGATGAGCGGAGTCTCGGTCCGCTCCCAGTCACTGGACAAAGGATCTAGACGCAAGTCAGATGATGACGAAGGTCTTGAGGACGATGAAGAAGGAGAGCGTCGAGTTCAAGCGAGGTTGAGAGCAATACTCGTCTAAGTTGGAACTGAGGGTTACTCTAGGATACATGGGGTTTATATATAGTTGGAGAACAAAGGAAACCGTAAAAGGAATAAGGCTGTAGCTACTCGAGAAAGGAATATGAAAGTAGTTACTAAAGGAGATAGCGTCCATGCTGTACTCTGCGCAGTAATGATGATGATGAAACGGTTCACTGAGACACGGAGACGAAATGAAAAGAGAACTGTAACATTGTACAGCTTCGGACGCTATCTCCTTTCGTATTACTTTCATATTTCCTTTCTCAGGTAGCTACAGCCTCATCCCTTTACGGTTTCCTTTGTTCTCCAAACGTATATAAGACCCATGTATTCTAGAGTAACCTCAGTTCCAACTTAGACGGGTTTTGCTCTCAACCTCGCTCAAACATAAACACTCTTCTTCCTCATCGTTCTCAAGACCTTTGTCATCATTTGACTTAGCGTCTAGATCCTTTGTCTAGCGATTGGGAGCGGACTGAGACTCTGCTTTTTTGCTGTTGACTTAGAACGAACTATGACGAGGGCATCGTCCGTAACAGCTTTAACAAGAAGGACTTAATGCTTATGTGTTAGGATCGCAATCCTAGCCCTCAATTTGGTTTCACCTTACAGTCATCTGGGATGACTTCTATACATGTTATAACAGGCCTGGGGCTTATGGACACTATGGGACACCAACGGTTGAGTCAGCGCATGGGAGCAGTCACCGGAGGGCAAGACAATGGTTGGAAGAGAACCAGCCAATACTATATACGGAAGGACAGCCAGACTAGGAAGGTCGATCGCCACCTTGATGGCATCACACTCGGCATCAGTGCATCAGGAGATCAGCGCATCAAGCCATCACGCATCAGACAAAGGCGCAAGACAGCGCACTGTCTATAAAGGATCGCGATGGAATGCACAATGCCTCAAGGCATTGCTCCTTATGGTCAGGGTCTAGAGCAGTCTGGAGAGGTCTATGAGTGGAGTCAGAGCAGCCGTGCCCATATGCGCTCATATGCACAGCAACTGCAGCAGCGCCCAAGCACATGCTCACCAAGAACAATAAGAGTGAGTCAGAGTAAGGAGTGCCGTGGGTCTGGGAGTCGCAAGGGGTCTCATAGAGTAGTTATAAGTAGGTACAGTGTAGCTGAAGTCTCCCAGACTTCAGATAGTTTTACTCCACCCCAATCTATCTCAGTATTGTCTCCTTCTATCCTCTGGGCAGTGACGAGGCCGTGGGCCCCCTAGGGGGGATTGTAGGGTTGTGCTTAGGGGCGTGAGCTCATAACATAATCTGAAGCTCTTATTACCACACTCCTCGTCATTGTCATCAACAGCGTCAAGCAACGCTTGCTCATCATCGCCCGCGACGTCGACAAAATTCATCAAAAATAATTGTCTGACCTCATACACACTCTGTTGGTGTGCTATGAGCAGCCTCGAGGATTGCCTTTGACTCCACCAGCAGATAGACTCGCTTAACCGTTGTTAAGTGATGTTAGACTAATCCCACACACAACCACAAGCCTCAAGAGAAGAATAAGATTGAGACGATACTAATGACACAGTAGAGTAGTGACCTGGGCGAGAGGAAACTATCTAGAGTCTTAGAGACTCCTACCTACAACGCACCACTTATATACCCCACCATGGTCTGTGCGCAGCAGCCTCATGCCCCTAGGGCTATGGACGCGCAAGCAACGAAACCATGGAGACTATCTACTCCTTCCCACGATGCCCGTGTCCCCTTTGGTCCTTATTGTCTTCTTATCGGCACAGCCCCTGGCTGACTAACCGCTGACCTAACCGATGGGTGCCTTGACATAGGGTTGGTGCCTATGAGTCTTGTATACCTATGCGTCCATAGGGCCCCAGAGAAAATAATAAAATATTGAAAAAGTCGCCAGAAAATCGTAAGGTCGTAACATGACCCCCCCCTTAAGACTTCACGTCCCAGGAAGTCAGTGCGGAGGATATCGTCTTTGAATTTTCGCAAGGTCTCTTGCAAAAGCCTGGTCCATATCCGGTTCATCATATTATCAATTTGCGGTCGCCTTTCCACTGCTGCCAATTTGTTGGAGTTTTTGAGGTGTTCCCGCTCGAATTTACCATTCTCCCATCCAAACAGTCGTTTGGGGGACATTCACCTTGTTATGATAGAATATCCGCAGCATTGCCTAAATTGCATTCAGGTTCCCAGGAATTGTCATTTGGACCGTAATTTTTCCATTTAACCAAATATTGATATCCTGCTCCCGTTTTCGGTGTCGCAAGAACCGCTTTGACTTCAAACTCCTCTTTGTCCATTTACGAGATCAGGA
Organism: Amanita pallidorosea; assembly: GCA_023014475.1. Taxonomy (NCBI): domain Eukaryota; kingdom Fungi; phylum Basidiomycota; class Agaricomycetes; order Agaricales; family Amanitaceae; genus Amanita; species Amanita pallidorosea. Next base: position 104,391 of record JAEBUS010000071.1, read on the forward strand.
GGTGGAGCTGTGTAATTTGGTCCATGTGTTTCAGTCTCCCTATATGGCATAAGAAGTGATGTGTGAAAGACTGGATGAATGCACCATTGTTTCGGAAGTTTGAGCTTATACGTCACTGGTCCAAGACTTGCTCGATGGGGAAAGGTCCTTCTCGTTTGGCGCTAGCTTTCTGGACTGGTATGGGATATTAAGGTTTCTGTTTTCAAGCCAAACTTTGTCTCCTATTTCGAATTTGATTGATTTGTTTCTAATTCGTCTAGCCACCATTTGTCTGGCTAATTCATGCGCAGCAAGGGCTTCTTCCTAGCCTTTGTGTAACTGTAGCCGTTCTTCTGCTGCTGGTGTCGTCATTTTCGCCGCAGTGGGTAGTGCAACAGGGTTTGTTCCATACATAAGTTGGAAAGGTGATGCTTTAACTGAATCATGATGGCAATTATTATGGGCAAATTCGGCGATTGGTAGTAGTCGTTCCAGGTGTGCGCTTCATTTGCACAGAATATTCGAAATATACTTCTAATCTTGATTAACTCGTTCCGTTTCTCCATCGGTTGCGGATGATAGGCGGTGCTCATTCTATGATCGATCCCTAACGTTTTCCTGATTTCTTGGAAGACTTTGGCTGAGAACTGCGGTCCTCGATCAGAAATAAGTACGTCTGGTAAACCAAAGCGCTTGAATATTTCGGAAAAGTAGAAGGTCTGCCGTCCCTAATGCGTCAATGGTTTTTTTACAAGGAGTAAGAATTACCCCCTTCGTAAGACCATGGTCCACCGTGACCAAAATCGAGTCAAATCCGTCAGAAACGGGAAGATCGGTAATAAAATCCAAGGTTACTTGTTGAAATGGTCGAGTCGCTTCGATCCAATTGGTAGGAGGGCCGGGGTGTTGGGGTGAGTGTTCACCTTCATTTGCTGACATGTGGCGCATCCAGTGATCCATTCCTTGACATGTTTATACATTCCTGGCCACCAGTAATCTCGTTGTAATAATTCAGCGTTTTCAAGCGTCCCGGGATGTCCGGAAGTGGGCGATTCATGAACGTTTTGATAATACTGGTGCGGAGTGTTCCAAGATCAGGAATATATGCTCTGTCAATATATCGAAATCCGTCAACAAAGCCCAATCCTGTAATTTGGATTTAATAGGTGGAGCGCGTTGCGTTTCTATAACTTTGATGATGGTTTTTCCAAAGCTTCAAGCGACGTGGCATCTCGAATCTTCTGAGCAAGATCCGTAGCGATAAGGCGAATTAATTTGTTGCTGGGTAACATGATAACATCATTCCGAGTATCTCATCATTTTCATATGGTCAGGACGTTGGATAATGCGTCTGCTTCGAACATTTTTTTTCCAGGTACGTTCGATTTTCAGATCAAATTCTGATAACATCATAGACCATCGAGCTTGCCGAGGTGTTAATCGTTGCGGATTTCTATAGAACGACAGGTTTTTGTGGTCACAATGGACTATATGGATGCGGTGATCCATGCAGCAAATGTCGCCATGCTTGTAGTCCTTTAATGATAGCCAATAGTTCTCGGTCATAATCTGGTAATTTTGTTCCGTTGTGGTTAAAGCATGTGATATGAAGCCACAAGGATGAGGGATCCGGAGGCGTCAGCTTGTTTCATAATTGCTCCAGTGGCTTTATTGGAGGCGTCTGTTGCGAGATAAATGGTCTTGTTGGGTCTGGCATGCGTAGGACTGGCATAGATTGAAATTTTCTGTTTTAATGCATTGAAAGCCATTTGACAGTCAGACGTCCAATTAAGGTAAGCTTTCTTTGTCAAGTCTGTTAACGGTTTTGCTATGGCAGCAAAGTTGCCGATGAATCGTCTGTAGAAATTTCCGAACCAGGAACGATCTAACTTGTTTGACCGTTGTGGGGATGGCCAATCTCTGATACCAGCAAGTTTACAGGTCCATCTGAATATGACCAGGCGTAATGACCATGCCAGAATTCGACCTCTTGGACGCAAAATTGCATTTTTTCTAGTTTCAAAAATAAGTCCTCTTTCCTGTAAACGCTTCAGGACTTGTTCTTGTCGTTTTGTATTTCGTCTTTTGTTTTCCACAGATCAGAATGTCGTCCATGTAGATAACGAGCCATCCTTCATTAATCATGTCCTGGAAGTATTCATTCATCATGGTCTGAAACGTCGAGGGCGAATTGCAAAGGCCGAAGAACATTACTGTTGGTTCATACAACCCTCGGTTCGTAATGAAGGCCGCTTTCCATTCATCGCCTTCTTTAATTCGGACGTTGTTATATCCCCAACGCAAATCAAGTTTAGTAAAAAGTTTGTGCCTTCTAATTTTGTCATTAGATCTGAAACTAGGGTAATGGATAGGATTTTTATCGTCCATTCATTAAGGTAACGATAGTCCTGGCAGGGTCTAAGGGCCGCGCTTTCTTTCTTTGAAACAAAGAAAAACGGTGATGCCTGTGCGGATTTGGATGGTCGAATATATCCTTTATCTAATTGCTCCTTAATCCATTCGTCGAGTGGTTGACTGTTCTTTTAATGATAGTGGGTAGATTTTGCTAACTTTCGGGTAAACCCGGTTTTGAGTTCAATTGCATGGTCCCATGGACGTGATGATGGGAAACGCTCTGATGCCTTTTTCTCAAAGGTAGATTGCCAAGGAAGATATTCGAGTGGTAAGACAGTTGGCTTTTCGTCGCGTTTTGCTTGTGGTTCAAGCTGTGACGCCGATGTTTTTACTCTTATCCAGTATTCGTCTTCTCCCCATTGTTGAGTATCAAGCGCCATACGCCAAATGGTTTGTCATCTCTTGAATTGTCATCTATTTGGAGGGTTTCTTTCGCCAATCAATAGTCGGATTATGTTTTCCAACCATGGTATTCCAAAATGATTTCTTGATCCCCTAAGTTCGTGATCCATAACCAATTATCATATGGTTTTCCATTGATAGAATAGATAAGATGAGTTCGATGCGTGATTATGCCATATTGGTTAATAGTTTTCCATCGGCGTTTTTGACTTTAATTGGTTGTTTTAGTTTTTCCTTTGGCCAATCTTTTGATATGCGTTTGTCAACGAAGTTTCCTTCTGCTCCGCAATCAATGAGGGTGGATATTTCAGCGGGTTTATCGTTTGTTTGCACAGTGAATTGAAATCCGTTTATCATTATTGGATTGTACGATTACAGAATCGAGTGCTAACTGTTCAACTTTATGGGAGGCGTCAACCGCTTTCTGGCGTCTCCTTCTTAAAAACCCTCTGTTTCGAGTTCTTGGAGGGTATTTTCGCGCTCCTCATCTGGGAGTGCTTTCAATAGTGCCCTAATGCGTTGGGCAGTTGATTCTTCTGAGGTTGTTTCCTCAATAGTTCTAATGGTGGAGGAGGCGATTTGTTGGGCGTTGTCTGGGCGTTCCCTTTGTTTGGGCAATCCCTGGATATTTGTCCCTGAGTTCCGCATTGGAAACATTTGCCGGTTTTCCGATATTCCTCCTTTTGGGCATCTGAAAGGCGTCCAGTAGTTATGCATTGACCCCTTTTGCTCCTGATCTGAGTTCCTCGAGTTTCGGTTAAATTTGAAACGTCTCTCCGTGTTTCCTGATCCAGAGGATCGGTTTATCAGTTTCAGGGTTTCCCAAGCATTGTGTAATCGTTCCGCAGCATCATAGGCTGTTTCCATATTGATAACTGCAGGGTTTTCGATGATTTTTGCTGCGACTGATGCTGGGAGTCCTTTACAAAAATAGATTCGCTGCGCCATGAACCCTGTGATTCCGGTTGACTGAATAAGCGATCGGAATTTCTGAATATAAGTGGGGATATCAATATCTCCGCCCACTTTGACTTTATCTAGATCATTCAGGGTCCTGGCTGCGGTGTCTGATTCGCCCCAGTCGGCTAAGAATCGCTTTTTGAAACTGCTGTAGCTATCCCAAGAGAGTGTCGTTCCTTCTTCCTTTTTCTTTCCTTTATCTGTAGTGTTTCATCCAATTCCTCTCGGATATTGGATTTCCAATCGTCTAATTCCTCTCCTAAGTGTAGAAAACGTATTTGATTTCTTCTTGGCAGTGGTAAATCGTTCCTCATCTAGATCGAAAGTGTCATCAAACGCATAGATGAAATGTTTTGCTTTGGATCGTTGTCCTTTGAATTTCTCAATGGAGATTCCCTTTATCCCTTTCGGGGATGTTTCCTTTTCGTCTGCCATATTCTTCTTTGTTTTGGTTTCAGGTTCCTGTTTCGGTTCTGTTGCTTGTTTCGAGCTTTCTCCTTGTTTCGGCTCGTTGTCAAAATCTAGATCCAGTTCAATCTGCTGTTGTTCCTTGTATTCGTTCCACTTGGCAAAAGTAGATTCCTCAAGTGCAGAGAAGACTCCGTCGGTTAGATCCTCAGTATCTCGAAATTCGTGCCACCAAGTGAGTTCTGGTTCTTTGTTTGGTGGGAAGAATAATCGGCTATCTGATTTGTTCTTCGTTATTACCAATTAATCCAGATTCTGCTGGTAATTCTTCGTCAGGGTTTCCTTCTCTGTATTCTCCTTCGAAGAAACTTTCTGGGACTCGCTGTTCTTTTTCTTAGTGGTTGAAACGTAGTACCACCCTTTGTTTGTTGTAGAAGGATAGACTTCCCTTCGTCCAAGGTAGTACTTTTGCCTATAACGAGGAGTCGTTCGGCGGTCTGATCTGGGAGGTTCGGGTCTCAATGGTGTCTGGCTAGTGACGAAGCACTGAGCGGTTCCTGAGTTCAACTTGTGTTACGGACGATGCCCTCGTCGTAGTTCGTTCTAAGTCAACATGACGAGCGAGTCTCGGTCCGCTCCCAGTCACTGGACAAAGATCTAGACGCTAAGTCAAATGATGACAAAGGTCTTGAGGACGATGAAGAAGGAGAGCGTCGAGTTCAAGCGAGGTTGAGAGCAATACTCGTCTAAGTTGGAACTGAGGTTACTCTAGAGTACATGGGGTTTATATAGTTGAAGGAACAAAGAACCGTAAAAGGAAGTAAAGCTGTAGTTATCTGGGAAAGGAAATATGAAGTTAACTAAAAGGAGATAGCGTCCAGGCTGTACAATGCGCAGTAAAAGTGATATAAAACGGTTCGCTGAAACATGGAGACGAAATGAAAAGAGAACTGTAACAGCGCCCATCTATATAAAAGACCACAAAAGGAAGCGGTCCATGGATTAGTGATCGCACAAGTGTCGTTAGGGCGTGACATTAAAATAAGGTCTCTACTAGGCTATGCAAGGATTTCTAGATGGTTTCCTCGATCAGGGATCAGGTCTATTGGATCATGCGAACAGCCACCCAGTAAGGCGCTGGGATATCAAAAGCAGGCTATCGGTTATCACTCCATCAACGAAGGACGAATGATGGATTTCTCTTTTTTTCTCTCAATCAACAAGTCTGGCATGCCTTGCTGGATTTTGTTTAGTCTATGAGCTGGACATCTCATTAAAAGGTCTAGCCAGAAATGTAGGAGCCAGAAAGACCTCTAGGGAATAGTGGACGCCATGGGAAAGATCACTAATGCAGGATCGACTGCATTGAAAAGATTAAACGATGCAGAGAATATTTGGGGACCAACTAGATCACTTTTGGCACAAATAAAGGGATAGACGGCTGATTGTGAAATCGGCAAAATATTTGGAAACTAAGGATGGGAGCAGGACAATGCTCTCTTTGCACGACATTATACCTGGATGATTTAATCAGAAGGATTACAAGTAACAAGGGATGACATTCAATGTATCCAGTTAAAATCCAAAGGAGTACGGAAGGGTGGAAACCAACCACTGTAAAAGAATGTGTGAAATGCCAGTAAAGCGCTGGATTAACAAAAGCACCGTCAATACCAGAAGTTGCGGAATCACAAGCAGTGATACTCCCTGTGGAAAGGGATGTGGAAATAATCTAGAGCAGTAGTCAGTCTATTGTAAGATGCATAATCTTTTAATGGGATCTCAAGTCCACTTAGGTCGGACTTTTGGATGAATACATGGGCATTATAGAGACCTATGGAATGGATCACTGGAGCTATACAGGGAATTTAGCTTAGGGGGCAGCCTGAGGAAGGGTTGTTCTACATGTCAAGTAGTCGGCAGGTCTAGTTGACAATGCAAAGGATGGCAACCTTGCAGAAAAATGCCATATGAAGTCAGAAAAGGGGGAATTTTTTTTCCACCACTATGTTATTTCGCTCACGCCTGGTTTTGGGAGGTTACTTGGTCACTTGCCTTGGAATGGCTGCACTCCCAAGCAACCTCAGGATTTCTCGGGACAAAAATCTTGAGGAAGGGGTAAAGGAGGTGAAAAGGAGATCCCAGGAATGGAGACAACACGGAGGGGTTCCCGCAGTGTGTGAATGAATTGTGAGACACACAAGGGAATCCAGAGTGCTTGTGGAATGACAAGGATATCCGTCATCCTCTAGAATAACGGCCTGAAGGACAAATTAAAATTTTGGGCAAATTCACTTTTCTGGACGGAATGCCCCAGTAAGGCGCTGGGTTATCAAAAGCATGAAAAAGTCTATGACATGGGAGCCTAAAGCGTAGGCACTTAGAAAGGATCAAAAGGCCAAGATTGTAACGGCAGGAAGCCAAGGGTTTAATCATTTGGGAGGATCAGGAATTTGTCAACATCATATGACGTCCAGTAGAGGTCTGGAATATCAAAACTCAAAACAAGCGAACTTGGTGGCCAACCAGGAATCTTTAATATTCAATATGGTTCTTTTAGAAAATCAGGAACAGCAACTGCAGTGGTGGGACTTAGCCACGCATTGGTTTCTCGGGATGAGAAACCTTAAAAGGAGGGTAATGTTAGGATCGCAATCCTACCCTCAATTTCAGTTTATCTTACAGTCATCTGGGATGACTTCTATACATGTTATAACAGGCCTGGGGCATTACGGGACACTATGGGATACCAACGGTTGAGTCAGCGCATGGGAGGCTCACCAGAGGCAAGACGATGGTTGGAAGAACCAGCCAATACTATATACGGAAGGACAGCCAGACTAGGAAGGTGGATCGCCACCTTGATGGCATCACACTTGGCATCAGTGCATCAGGGGATCAGCGCATCAAGCCATCACGCATCAGACAAAGGCGCAAGACAGCGCACATGTCTATAAAGGATCGCGATGGGAACGCACAATGCCTCAAGGCATTGCTCCTTATGGTCAGGGTCTAGAGCAGTCCAGAAGAGGTCTATGAGTGGAGTCAGAGCGGCTGCGCCCATATGCGCTCATACACGCAGCAACTGCGGCAGCGCCCAAGCACATGCTCACCAAGAACAATAAGAGTGAGTCAGACTGGGGAGTGCGGTGGGTCTGGGAGTCGCAAGGGGTCCTCATAGAGTAGTATATAAGTAGGTACATTTAGCTGGAGTCTCCCCAGACTTCAGATAGTTTACCTCCACCCCAATCTATCTGCGTTCCATCTCCTTTCTATCCTCTGGCCATCGACGAGGCCTGTGGGCCCCTAGGGGGATGTGTGGGTTGTGCTTAGGGGCTGAGCTCATAACAGGCATGAGAGTGGCAAGGTGGGGGCATGGGATACATCACAGGTACAAATGTGGGCAGGTGGTGTGGGAGCAGTAACATCAGGAGGGAAATTGTGGGTGTGTTGGGATTGCAATCCTGGCCCCTCAATTTCAGTTTACTCTACAGTCATCTGGGATGACTGCTATATGCATTATATCAGGCCAGGGGCCTTTGTTATGAGCTCACGCCCTAAGCACAAACCCACACATCCCCCTAAAGGGCCCACAGGCCTCGTGCTGGCCAGAGAGTAGAAAGGAGACGGAACGTGGATAGATTGGGGTGGAGAGAAACTATCTGAAGTCTGGGGAGACTCCAGCTACAATGTACATACTTATATACTACTCTATGAGGACCCCTTGCAACTCCCAGACCCACTGGCACTCCCCACTCTGACTCACTCTTATTGTTCTTGGTGAGCATGTGCTTGGGCGCTGCCGCAGTTGCTGCACATATGAGCACATATGGGCGCGGCTGCTCTGACTCCACTCATAGACCTCTTCTGGACTGCTCTAGACCCTGACCATAAGAAGCAATGCCTCAAGGCATTGTGCATTCCCATCACAATCCTTTATAGACATGCACACTGTCTTGCACCTTCATCTGATGCGTGATGGTTTGATGCACCGATCCTCCTGATGCACTGATGCCAAGTGTGATGCCATCAAGGTGGCAATCCACCTTCCTAGTCCAGCCGTCCTTCCGTATATAGTATTGGATGGTTCCTCCAACCATTGTCTTGCCCTCTGGTGAGTGCTCCCATGTGCCAACTCAACCGTTGGTATCCCATAGTGTCCCATAAGGCCCCTGATCCATTATAATGTGTATACAAGTCATCCCAGATGACTGTAGAGTAAACCAAAATTGAGGGGCTAGGATTGCAATCCTAACAGCCTTATGGGACACTAGGAGACACCAATGGTTGAGTCAGTGCATGGGAGTGCTTACCAGAGGACAAGATGATGGTTGGAGGAACCAGCCAATACTATATACTGAAGGATGGCCAGACTAGGAAGGTGGATTGCCACCTTGATGGCATCATACTCAACATCAGTGCATCAGGAGGATCAGCGCATCAAGCCATCACGCATCAGACAAAGTGTGCAACTGCATGCATGTCTATAAAGGATTGTGGTGGGAACACACAATGCCTTGAGGCATTGCCCCTTATGGTCAGGGATCTAGAGCAGTCTGGAGGAGGTCTATGAGTGGAGTCAGAGTGGCTGTGCCCAACCATATGCTCACCAAGAACAATAGGAGTGAGTCAGCATGAGGGAGTGCCGATGGGTCTGGGAGTTGCAAGGGGTCCTCATAGAGTAGTATATAAGTAGGTACACTGTAGCTGGAGTCTCCCCAGACTTCAGATAGTTTCCCTCTCATCCAATCTACTCTGTTTTTGTCTCCTTTCTATCCTCTGGCCAGCAACAAGGCTTGTGGGCCCCTTAGGGGGATGTAAGGTTGTGGTTGTGGGGCATGAGCTCATAACAGTGTGGATGTGAGATGGTGTGTGAGAGCAGCTGGGCATTGGAGCAACAATGCCAGGTGGTGAATGGCAGAGTGCATGGGAGCCATTGGGCATGGGAGCAGCAATGTTGGTGGAAGGGCAGGTGTGTGGGAGCTTGGTGTGGAAGCAGTTAAGGGGGCTGTGTGGGAACCATTATGTGTTATGGCAGGCATTGAGCCCAGCTTGGTTGCATCACAGATCAAGAGATGGTCTTGATAGGGTTGTGACAAAGGGTGGCCAATCAGTCATGTCATGTGCATTGGCAGGACTGGGTGTGGAAGCAGTTACAAAGTCCTGTCACATGTGTTACCATAGCTAGGGTGGTAACAGCTGGGGCAATACATTAATCTGAGGCAAATAAGCACTACTGTTTGTCTGCAATTGCAGTAAAGTAGTTTCATGCATTTTTAAAGGACTTTTGAAGTCAATTGAGATGTTATGAAAGGCCTCAGGGCCCTTACTTCACTCCAGATCTACATTGAGCTCATGCAATCTTTTCTGAAGTGCAATTAAATGATATCCTACCCATCCAATAGCCCAAATGTACATACAATGTTTAATTAGAGTATCCCAATTCCCAGTTTCCACACTGTTCTTGATAACAGTCTTCCACTTTTTCGCCGAAACTTGATATCATTTCAAGTCCAACTGATGTGGAATGACCTTGTCCTTTAACTCTGTCTCCCTAAGTTCCAGCTTGACCAGCATCAAAACCTGCGCAGCAAGGATAAGTCATTCATCCTTCAAGGCGACCTAGCCAGACTGCTCGAAGTGAGGTGTTCATTTTGCTGTTCAGCAAATCTAGGTGGAAGTTGACTCAGGAGTATTAATGCACTGTTGAATATCATATAAGCACAGGGGACACACATGCGATACAGCGCGGCCGTTGTAGTTCAACTTGTGGTACCTTAACCAAAACGGGGATCCTACATAGGCGTCTTGTCCTGCCGGACATTGTATCCCTCGTGGGTTTGTGTCATCCGCCTGTAGAAGTACGTCTACGTCAACTGAAGATGTCCTCAATGGTCTTGACAGTGATCTCTGCTAGGAAGGAGTCGTGAAGCATTTGCGTTGGGACTCGTTCGGTAGACCTAATTTCTTTTCGCGTTTCCTGACGCATGAGAACGCACGTTTATTGGCTGGCAGGTTCGACTCAGGGCATCCATCACCGGGTAGTTCCGAGGCCGCAAGGAGTATGTTCGCAGTCAATCTACGCGTGACAAGCAGACAACTACTTAAATGATCCCACAACTCCTCTCCTCTCTCCAATCGCAGTCACCAGAACGAACCGTCCATATACACACGACAAAAACAACAGAGCAGGCATTTACCAATTCAAAGTCGGAAAGGCAACAATAACGCAACCTCCGCAAGATGTGAGATGTATCAGCATAGAAAATCAGAACGAGGGAATTGTACACCGAGATGGTTTGTTACAGGGTCGAAGGTGGAGAAGGTGAAGGACAATGATTAATGTTTGTGATGGAATAATGATTAGGCGGCCCTGCTCATGAACTGCTTGCGTCGAATGTAATATGGATCAGGATTGCACCTAGTTGCTGCAATTGGTACGGCCAACTCCGAACGCTCAACGGCCGACAGGAACCCCGCCACGGTACATAGGCGTGCCTCGTGCCTGGGGTGCAACACCGTTCGGCCGAATCTGCTGAGCTCCGTTGCTGGCGTACGCTGCTGGTCCGTTCTTGATGGACAGAACTTGCCCTTGACTTCTCGATTGTTGTTGCTGTGCCTGGTTTGGCCTCTGTGGCGGTTCCTCGGAAACGCTAGGCGCAACATAGAGGTTCCGATCAATACTTTGCGGAATGGGCTGAATTTCTGTGCCGAGTTCTTGTTCAATTCTATATAAATTGAACCGATCTTCGTAGGTCACAAGGTTGATGGCAAGACCTAAATGGCCGAACCGTCCCGAACGACCAATGCGGTGCAGGTATGTTTCACTGTTCTTAGGAAAGTCAAAATTGATGACGACGTTGACGGCTTGTATATCGATACCCCGCGTAAGAAGATCAGAGCAGACGAGATTGCGGCATACACCGTTTCGGAAATCATGGAAAACACGATTGCGGTGGGATTGTAACATCTTTGCGTGCGAGTAAAAGCATGAGTATCCAAGCTCTGTCACCTTTTTGGCCAGGAGTTCCACACGTTGAGTAGAATTACAAAAGATGATGGATTGATTGATTTGCAACTAGAAAATAAATAAAAATCAACGGATTTGAAGACTGGATAGTATTGACAGCGCACCTTGGAGAAGAGGGTGTTCAGGCAGTGGACTTTTTGCCGCTCCTCGACATATGCGTAATATTGCGTAACGCCGCGCAGGGTAAGTTCTTCCATGAGGTTGATTTCATAAGGAGACTTCATGTGTTTTTCCTATATTTGCCATTGCCTTCAAATGGTACGATGTGAAATGGGAAAAATATGCACCTTGAAATCTTTAACGATCATGGGGAATGTCGCGCTAAAAAGCATGACCTGCCTATCCTCAGGCAGATACGAGAGTAGTTGCTCCATTACGGGAGCGAATTCAGGCGAAAGCAATTTGTCTGCCTCGTCCATCACGAAAACGGGGCATTCAGAGAGGTCGGCTACGTTTTTGCCAGCAAGGTCCAATATGCGTCCTGGGGTCCCGACGAGTATATGCACTGTTTCCGATAAGCGAAGAATGTCGTCTTTAAGAGTTGTGCCACCCGTGGTTACCATGACTTGAACCCCCATGTGTTTTCCTAGCGTTTTACACACTTGGGATGTTTGCAGAGCGAGCTCGCGAGTAGGCACGAGGAGAAGAGACTGTATTTTGCTCTTGTTGACGTCTATCTGCTGCAAGGCAGGGATGACGAAGGCTGCTGTTTTTCCGGTGCCATTTTTGGCCCGGGCAAGGATATCACGTTTGGTGAGAGCGATTGGGATGGCTTCTTCTTGGATGGGGGAGGGTTTCTCGAAACCAGCTTCAAAGATACCCATGAGGAGTTCTCTGCGCAAATACATGTCTTCGAATTCTAGACCCTTTGTTGCGGTCACATCCTCTGTCTGAGGGCGAAGGTCTTTTGGGGGTGGGCGGAGACCCGCTTTCCAGTTGTCAGTTGAAGGCCTGGTATGATAGTGAGAAAGAAAGCAAGGAAGAGGAGAACTTTTGCAAACGTACGTTGATGAGGAGGAGGTGCCTGTTTGGGACATTGCGATGGAAGGAGTGAAAGACAAGTTGGAAGCGCAAAAGACGTGAACGTTCTGATGCTTTCACACGCTCATGCCATACACTACGGAAAGCTCAGTATGTACTCCTTCATCGCCTGCGTCCACCGGCATTCCCCAATTCCTCCTCTCTTTCCCTCCCCATCGCACTGCTTCTGCACCCTCTCTGGAATCGAGTCGAACAATCTTCTCATCTCTTGTCGGCTTCTTCGTCCCATCGCCTCACTCCCTTTTCAATCTCCTTGTAGGTATCAGATTCAGGCGCTGCCAGTCTTTGCATCAGATCTATGATTGCTTTGAAGACGATCCGTGTCACAAGCTCAAAATAGTGACACAACGACCCAGGCGTTCCGCATACAACAGGACAGTCAGGATTAGGGCAGCCGTGCGGTTCAACATTCTTGCTGACAGTGCCATTTGGAGCATACTCATCCCGTTGACATTTTCCATGAAACTTGTTGAAGATAGCAGTTTGTATAGCAAGCGGCGCATCCTTGTGGAAATTGACAAGATATGTAGCCACATATTCTATTGGTGTTTTAGTTAGCGGAAGTCCTGTTGTGGAAGTAGTGTTGATGCTATTTCATTTGCCTATACACGCATATAGCTAGGACAGGGACGTATTCAGGGACGACCGACTCACGATAGATGACATGACTTGGTGAACTGGTATGAATAGTTACTGGCGTAGGCTTGCGCAATGCCGGTTTGACAGTCTTTTTCACAGGAAAGCACGGCAAGTGGGAGTAGCAACAGCACAGCTGTGTATTGGAGGGGGATGGGTAACGCATAGTCAGGTATGAGCCAAGTTTGTGACGTGACGCGTCTTCACAAATCCGCAGATACGAAAGTAACGGATATCTCTGCTGGACACCTTCCGAACCTGAACAGAACACTAGACTCTGTCAGCTAAACATGGATCTGTCCATTTTCATTTTGTTCAGGGCAGTTTGTTGCGTAAAAATCGGACAAAGGACTCATCTTTAGGTCTGGTTTCTTGTCCCTTGCGCACTTGACCGATGCTCGATAAAGCCGTCTATCATGCCCGTAATGCCCTCCAAGATCGGTATTGGATCACAAGTGAGTTGGTGCGAATTAACGACTTTATTTCACATTTGACTTCATTCACGCAGAAGGGCCCTCTCGACTTGCCAATTTTACATAGCGAAACGTTTTTTATCTATCGAGACCCAGTCCACTCCATGATCCCCGAGCCACGTAATAATACGCTGAAAAGGACATGAATGGAGTCACTCGGTCATCATGTTCTCTTGTGTGGGTCGTATGAGTTTCCTTGTAGCTGGTTGCTCCTGACGATTCCCTCGCGTTTGGCCTTAAAGTTCATAGGCAAAGGGGACGGCTGCTCCAGTCAAGGTTAAGCTCGCCCTTAGAATCTGGACCTGCAAAGATCTCCGCTTTTTCCTCAATCTCCATACTCTACCGACGCGTAGTATCGGCCGCTATCATCATATTCGTCTCTGGAATCGAGTATTCTCACCAGAAATGAAGGTACAATATCATTAGCCTCCTCCGTGACCCTGCATATGCATTTCCCGTTCTCATCGTCCTCGGTCTTTGTTTATAAAAGGAATAATTGATTCATGTCGCAATTCTAGTAATCTCGTAATCGCCTCTCTTATCGAGGATATGGGTATCGAAGGCCGTTGTTCTCCGAGTCAAGAGAGCACTTCCCTTTGTCGCACCATGAAGGGAATTGCTATAGGAGTTGTCTTGACGTCAAAACGCGAACATCTTTGTGTTATTATTATGCAGACCCCTAATCATTTGGACGGTCATCACGTTCGTCGCCATCAGTCGAACATGAATGATCCTTTACGGCCGCAAACATTTGAGCAACGGTTAAGATTGGTCTTCTTGTGTTTGCGGCTTATTCCGTTCCATCGAGTGCCTCTAGACGATGTTTTCACAAAGTCACTGTGAATCTAACGAAACGACGACTAAACAAGAGCTAAGCGGGCAGATGGCAAGCGCGATAAACATAGAAATAATCACAACGAGCTCCACGGCACTTTACACAGGTAACGTGAAAATATAGCAACATTAAGCCCGACGTAACCAGCCAACCTCCAAACCAGTCATGATGCGTAAGCTCTCTGGATAAGCGCGATTGCTTTCCCTCAGAAGGCTTGCGATCTGGCGGCATATACTCATTGGATAGTAGAGATACTCTGCTTGAGGAAATCCCGGGTATTTGTTCAATACGCTGAGATTTCAAAATTAGCAATCAACAATGTAACAATGTAACAATTTAACGGGCATACCTATTCAAATCAATCGGGCCCTCTGACGGCCCGAAAAGCTTGTACAACACCTTGGCAGCGTGTATCGATGCATTTTTAGGGCTTGCACGGGGCTGCCGCATGTTATATGCGAGGCGAATGCTTGGCTTAAACATCCACAACTAGGCTATGATGAGCCGAGCAGATACAGCTGTGTATGTTATGGACTGACCAGTATACGAGGGCGCTCATCTTCCTCGTCCAAGATCACAAACCGGTAAGTAGCATGCGCCTGCACAAATTCGTTCATATCTCCGACCACAAACGCTGAAAGCGGTATTCTAGGTGGGCTGGAACAAATCAATACTTTGAGATACAACAACAGACATGGCTTACTCGGACGCAGAACAAATTGGTCGAATCGCGTACTTGAGAATTCTATAAACAGTAGGCGGGTTTTCGACATTTCCCTGTTGATTTCCCTGACAACGGCCAATGACAGCACCACACAGGCAGCGAACAAGGCGCCAAATTTCACCCCGCTGGTATTAATTAAATTAGCATCTCCAGAAGGTAATAAATAGATGTGAAAGGATGGGATGGAAATAGCTGCAATGTTCCCCCCGTGGTAGCTCCCGCGACGTTGAACTTGAAACGCGAGAGTTGTTTATCGGAGGTATTTGATATAGGACGTGGTGTATCAACCGGGAACCGTTACTTCTCACAATGGGTTACGTCTATCAGCAATCGGGACCTCACGAAACCCTTAGGGCTCCAGAAGCCCCAACACTGATGACGTTGTCCCGAGAGGAGTAGCAGCAGTCATTGGTAAGTATCCAATGCCGGTCTTCTTGTTCGTCCGAGAAGCAGAATACAGCAATCAAATAATGCGCACCTTCATTTCTTCGGCAATATACAGATTGTCCTTTGAAAGGCACGTGTCTCCGAAAAGGATGTAGCTTCCTCCTACTAAAGCCTGATGCTGTTGGGGCCAGAAGCCCATGCCGTGCTTTGCAACGTGATCATGAAGTTTTTGATCTGGATGACACATCCATGCATCTATGAGCTCCTGCCAGTGCTCTGAAGGCAAGTCCCTATAATCGACAATATCGGACGATTGTATCACGGGCAGTGAACAAGAGGAGCAGACGAAAGATGAAATTTTTAACGACTGCAGTTGTGACGCATCAAGGAAGGGGGTCTCATCCAGAACAGGAAATGCTGACGACAGAAGCGTGGGCAGTTTAACCTCGTAATAGTCGTTTTGCATCCTCGTTTGCTTCTTACCGGGAAGAACGCGCCCAGGAAGGGGCTGAGGACCACATATATGTGGTCCACTCTTCACAATGAAACTTTCACCACCATCCATTGAGCCTAATGAAGCGGGAACGTCCAGATCCACGTCGACGCCGGGAGTATGACCGTTCACTTGGAGGAAAATTATTATATGCCGAAGATTGTCGTGATTCTCCGCTACGTAGGTAATGTCCAACTCCACTATAACGCGCCGTCAATTTTGGTTCTACTCAAGGGAGGAATACGGACCTGATGAATCCGTGTTTGACGTTTTAGGCTTGTTCTTGGGAGACTGTGAGCCGGAAGCTGGTGATCTGGACCCCGATCTAAGCCATGGCAGGTGAGGGGCGGACATGCTCCTTTTCCGACTATCTTTCACTACTCTCATTTCGTTCATTTCTCGCGGCGGGCTATTCCTGCCTTGCACAGGCTCGCTCAATCTATTGGCTTCCTTTCTGAGCGCCTCCGAGGGGGCTGGCTCTCGAATGAACTCAGGCAAAGTCAATAGCGCATACGGATCTTTTGGATGGTACACGGCGTCTTGCGAGTGCAACCTTCCTGAGCCAGAATGCCGGACAAGCTCTGCTACGAACGCCTCACGCTGTTCGACAATGAATACCGCAAGGACCTGCTATAAGTAGAAAGCTTACCTGCTGCTGTTCGCGTTGCTTGGCTTTTTCAAGCCTTTTTTGCATCCCACCTTCCAGAACGAATGACTGATCGTTTAATGAGCGCTCGGATGCCTTGCCGATCAAGTCAATGATATTTTCCAATTCTCTGACATCCGGCTTGTCTCCCCGGAGCGCAGAATGGACCGTCGACGATCCTTCCTGACGCGCCCTTTCCATTTCCGCAAGCTTTGTAGATTTGAGCTCCACACGCTGATTATGCAGCTGCGGAGCAACTTGGTAGAGCCTATCTATGGCCATTGTGACACTTTCGAGGTCAATTCGCGTCTTCTCGTCCAAGGATTTCGACGCCATGAAAAAAGAAGAATCTCCGCTTTTCGTGTCCTCTGGCGACCATTGCAGCTCGTCTTCGTAGTCTGGTGGGGCTTCAATGCCGTCTGACCCGAAGTCGTACTGCGGAGGCAGAGCACCATCGGGCGGCGATCGAAAAAGATCCTCCGCACGCTCTCTACACAATGAAAGGACCATTTCGAGCTCATCATCGATACGTGACCACAATAGAGCTGCCTCAACGACCAACACGGGCGGAGCGCTTGGACCAAGAATGCTAGGTTGAGATGAAAGCCGCTCGAATCTCAGATCGTTCAGTTGGCAAGCGAGGAGAGAGAGTAGTTCTGATGACGATAAGGGGCGCATGTTCGATGAATGGGGTGTCAATGGCTGTTGTTCCTTTTTTGAAGCGGCTGTGCTTATCGCTGAAAGGCGATCAAAGTGGGACAGTAAAGATACCAGTGCCCTTGCAAGGGTAGCATCCGCCTGTGCTAGGGAATTCGAAATCCGTTCGACGCGCACACTTAGTTCGTGGATAAGCTCGGCGTCGGTGGTAGCCAGGGTATGCTCGATCATTTCTTGTAGTGGGTCTCGGTTGCGGAGATTAGTAACGAGAGTTTGTAAAGCATTTGATGAATCGAGTTCATTGTAAAGCTGATTCGTCCCCTGAGAACTACCTGGCACTGAATGTCGTCGGTCTGGAACAATTGGGTTCCAGTTCTCTGGCATGGACAGAAGATTGTTGAGTGTCATCAAACATGATTGCTGAACATATGCAATAGACGGAAGGAGTTCATGCTGTGAAAAGCATTCGTATATCGTTGCTATGCTCCCTGAATGGTGGACGTACAATGACTGTATGGGTCGTCTCTGTCTCCGAACGCGCGCCACCTTCGGTTTCTGAGTCAACCCACGTTGCACTGTGAACTTCAAATTCAGGCAGCTGATCAGTCGACCGAATCCGCTGCAACTCATTGACGGGGAAAGGCGCCGGTACTTCAGCAAGATTTTGTTCCACAATGACGGAATCTGATTTAGTCCGAATCAAAGTGGCCATGGTATGCAGAGCCTAGATTATCAGCCATTTCAGAAAAAAACGAAAGCAAGCAACTCACCAACAGACAAATGATGGGATCAAACAAGCATAAATATGACTAAGTCCTTCTTGATTTCCACTACCAACCCCAAACCCAGATTCCGTGTAATGGCTCATCAAGTCGAGATCTGACGGATGCGTAAGCGTGTTTCTCACTACAGATGTCAGAGGGGACACGACTCCTGAGAGCCCTTCAGGAAGGCTGTCAATCGAGGGTCCAATATGGTCACCGCGAAACTGTACCCGAAATGACCTTCGCTACGCCAGGTCACGTGATTACATGGCCCATTTGTGTCTTCAGGGCCGAATCGCAACAGCGTAATGATCGCTGATGCATGCAATTGACATTTGCACGTTTCTTATGGGCGGGAAGTGCATGTCATGCACTCGTCCATTTACGCCTCATACTCCGGCGCAGCTTTCCCGTTTTGCATTATGAGAACGGACTTGTTCAGGACATCAGCTGAACCGTGTTGGAGGGTCCAAAGCGATCGCATCCATGGCATATATATAAGGGCCCTACCCACGGACTCAGCTCAACCGTTCTGGTTTATTCCATAAACGATCAGTCATGGCTGATCCTGACTTTTCTCCAGAGTCGACTCGACGACGAAGCACTTCTACAAGACCCTCACCGAGTCGTCGAGAAACTATCATGAGTCTCGTTGAGCTTCTGCTGAAGCAAAATTCAGAAGAAAACTCCAGTATGTGACCTCATCGTTGACAATGTAATTTACATGAATAATTCACTCAGGCCATATCCAGAATTCAGACAACGATGAAAGGAGTGTCCGTGAGTATATGGACTTATCAATACATACAATATTCGACTAGATATTGTTTAGCAACTCTGGACGAACATTTGCAAGCAGCAGGAGCAGAAGGTTTCCGTAAATTCCAAAAGTGAGTATCGGCATTAACTACCTTCAGCTTTAACCTCATTCGGACAGGCGGATCAATAATCTTGATAGGGAGGTGGGTTATCCCTTCTGCGTGCATGCCGCGAGGCTCACGTTGCCTCGCAGCTACGGAATTTTGCGAATTCCGCGCGCCAACTGGGCAGCTCAGTTGCGATTCTCTCCTCAACTTTTCACTTGCGGGAGCGGCTAGCCCAGCTCCTCTATCTCTACCATGAAAATGCTGCAAGACTTTTTCCTCGTATGATTCTTCGTGCGGAGTATGAAACGGTACCAGATGCAAGCTTTCACGACGCACGGAAAAAGAAATGGAAGAGATTTAAATACAAGGCTCCCCCTCACGTTGCCAGACCCATGATCAGCGAGAAGCTAGATATCGAACAATTCCCCCATTATTTTGATGCACTGGCATCGGACGTGAAAACGTTTCTCAATAGCTTAAATGAATTTCCCGAATTCACAGATGAAGCGGTTAATTTATCTATCCTCTCGTTCGAAAGTGACCTCAAGGTTAGTGCTTGCTTATTGTGACCAACTTGTTCATACTTCCCTCGCGTAGTATTGGTCTTCTTGCCTGCGCGAGTACAAAGGTCGGTCATCATCTTAACGCCTTACGATCCGGCTTAATCACCTCGGATTTCAAGGTCAATTTCGGTATCCGGCTGTTCAGCGCTATGTACACGAGCTTTCTTCGGAAATGGGCGAACACATCAACAACATCACTTCAGCGCTTTCAATGTTCATCGAAGTTGGTAAGGTTCCATGTTGACATTGTCTAGTTGTATGTCCACACCTCAGCAGGTGTACCTGCAATCCGATTTGCTCAAAAACATGGAGCAATGAACCTGCTTAATCTTTCGACAATTGCCACCTTTCTCTCAGCTGTCACCGCAACATGTTTACAATATTCTTTTGCGTCCCTCTCGTCTGTCACCGCGAATGCAGTGAATGGTTTCTGGTTTGCATCCCTTGTGTTTAGTATAGCCGCGGCTGTCAACAGTCTGCTTGGACTCACGTGGAAGCAAGCCATGTAGTAAGTGTTCAACGATCAGGAAATTTTCAAGCTCACAGTTCTCAGCCGTTCTCCAGGACATCGCGTTCCGTGGTGGGTCCTCATCTGGATCAAACGATCACCCCTTGTGTTCCTTGTGATCTCAAACGCATGTTTCTCCATTGGTCTTTGCTGCTTTACGTATTCGTCTGGGCAGGTATGTGTTCAAAGTGTGCTGTTTCTCTGAAACGACTCAAGTGAAACATAGCATCATGTTACGTCTACAATAACTTCAGTTTTTACTGCATTTACTTCATTTGGACTCGTGGCGGTGTCGACGTGGTTCGCCTCGGAACGCTGGGTGTTCCAACAACACGAAGGAAAGAAATGGCTAAGCGACATTATCATTGAGACAAAGAACAAAATCACGCAACTTACACCGGTTCAGCGAATTATTTCAGGCCTCGCCTTCACAAAATACCAATGCAATAAATTTAGTACATATGTGCGCCGCGTCAGTTCCAAGGCGGGCGACCTTTTGCCCACTCATATCAGGCAACATATGCAAAATACTGCTGATGCGAATTCACCTTCTCTAAATGACGTTTCAATGAATATAGGTAGTCCCCTTTACCGCGCTACTACAGAGATCAAGAAGCCACGACCCATACAACTGCCGAGGGCTTTGTCGATGCCTAATTTAGGAAATTCGTCAACAGAAACCGGATCGTCTGACTCTCCAAAGTCACCGAAAGAGTTATGGGACAAAGCATTTTCAGGTATTTTGAATCGCCCGACTCTGTCACAATTGGGGTTCGCCGCAGTTGTTGCTACTCGGGCCTCTCATCGCCAACAAACTACCTCGTCAATTTTATCCTATGGACCCGGAGAACGACGGCATGAGACGGCAGAAGAAGTTGGACATGCGGTCTTCAAGTCGCGGGTTACGGCATTGATGTCTGAACTCAAGCCACTCGAGGTTACGCAGGACCTTGCGGCGCACGAGGCTTTGGTACGACATTTGCAATTTTCACCTGATGGCAAGTATTTGGCGACATCAAGGTGAAGCACAATGAAGCCACATATACATGCTGGACTAACATAGCGTTCTACGTAGTTGGGACAGGACAACCACGGTCCTTCGGGTCGGGGTTGGTGTCATTGCTACGAATTCATTGAAACCAGATCTGACACGTCAGACAGGAACCTTTCGAACTGCACCGTATCATAGCGCATTCGCCCGCTCAAAACTTTGTGGGACAAGTAGCATGGTATGTCCCCATGCGTTGTCTTTCCGTCTCATGTCTGATGTCTCTTCATTAAGGTCTCCATCTGGTAATCATCTGTTGACCAAGCTGAGTCGAGGAATAAAAGTTTGGTCTGCTGAGGTACGTGACCACCATCAACTTTATCTATGCATGCACTGACTTGGATCATCACAGGATGGTAGCTGCAACATGATTGATCGTCCTACACCAGTCCAGGCAATCGCATGGTGTCCTGACAGTCAAGGTAAAGCATTTGGAGCTTAGTATATTCACGTGACTAAGCCAATCTTTGAAGCGTTTATATCCGTTGAAGGCAATATCGTGGTCAAGATGGTGGGTATTCATATTCAACTTTGAACACGCTTATTGACTCCTGTGATATGACAGGACCTGGGTGGCAATGTTAATTTTTTGCACAGGGTCTTTAAAATGTTCTTATTCGTTTTCTCCAGGTCCTTGGCAGTTATAATTTTGGAAACATGAAACTACAAGACGTTGCCGTCTCTCCAGACTCCACACACCTTCTTGGAGTTGGCCCCTTGCTCGAGTCTCCGAGTGGCTTGCAACCGAGTAGATCACGACCGGAGAAGCGCCTTGCAGGTATGGGCTTGTGTATTTACCCTCAAGTCAATCCTCTAAATTGTCGCAGTTTTCAATATGGAAACAGGGCAAATTGAAAAGTAGGTGGATTGCTGCACACTGTTACGATATGTTCTTAAGCGAGCTTTGCAGCCTAACCCCTGTGCTCGACAACGTCAGGCACGTAACTCTAGCTTCTACTCCACGGAGTGGCCTCTTCGCATTGGTCAGCTATGAGAGTAAGGTAGGCAGACCCTATTCACCTAAAGACGCCCTCGTTGACCGTCATAGGCTTCTCCGCAGCTGTGGAAAGTCGAGTCATTGCACAGAGAACCTGACCGATCAGCGATGCGCCTTAGCTTAACGTAGGTGGTTATTGCTTGCTCATCCTTAAACATTTGTCGACGATATTCGTGCCGCAGGCAAACATATATACCCAAATCCCCATGTCACTTCGCAGGTCCTAGTTACTTCGCTGGGAAGAACAGCGAGTTGGTTCTGAGCTTTGAAAAAGGTCGCTTTACATTGTACCTTTTTTGACATGAAAACTGATTATCTTAGCCGGCAACATTCACATCTGGGATCGAGAGTCCGGGGTGCTCTTGCATCACATTCAAACGGAAGCCTATGGTGGTAACCTAACGTGCTTGGCATGCAATCGTGCTGAAGGTTCTACCATGCTTGCCACGGGTAGCCACGATGGCTCCGTAAGGATTTGGACAAAGCCAGACTCTGACGACTCGGATGATTCATTTATTCCTCGATCAAGTTCCCCGGTACCGTTACCGGATATCGAGATTTACGAGGCATCAATTTCACGCCTTTCGCTACGGATTTCTGGATCAGAATCACCGTATTGAATGTTCAACGTAATATTTTGTCCGTTTTGTCCGTTTTGTCCGTTTTCAATTCGTTCTGCTGATGACTGAGTTACTGGGGTTACTAGCATACAAGTCTCTAATGGTTATCTACTATGCACACAGTGCATGCATCATAAGTTATTATGCTGTACTATTTCAATTTATTTAAAGACCTTAATGTAATTCACTGTCGCGATTTTAACTTATAAACTGGAATCTACTGATAGGCGCGTACGTCGCGGGCCGTACACGTCGGAGTCGTTTGTCGAGTGAGCTACGTAGATTGAATGTGAGGTTTGCGCACCGCGACCACGAGCAGTCAAACGAATGATGCCGGACCGGAGAGCTCACATCATGATGGTCATACCATTGCGCAAAGTACAAGGACCCTTTGGTCCATCGACACCCCTGGCAGCTCGGAGCACGCTTAAAAAGACTACAATTAGTCGCACGCGGTTCATTGCGGGATCAGTTGCTGCGAAAACCGTAGGGTTAATGTACGGGAAAGAGCGATTCCGTGCGGCATGAAAAGATGGGCATTCATCCACGCTAGGTAGATTCGCCTGTCAATTAGGCAGGAAGGAACCCAGATTGTCATGCATGTCATGGGTGAGAAATTCTCTAAAAGTACCGCTCAGCTTTGAAGTGTCTCAAGGTTGCTCAATGCAAAACCCTGCAGGTTGCAAGCTTTCGCCGCAATATAAGGTGATTCTCAACGCGACGTGTTTTCCATACCTGTATCAGTCACATCTGATCAGGCAAGGATCACAAACGCACAATTAAGCATGGAAAGCGTTTTGTCGCTCTGCCACGGAAAAAGGACACTCGTTTGAGGCGTGCATAGCGTCCAGGGTCCTGGTGGCACTCGTAGCCGAGTATCGCTTAACGCCGTGACAGGACATGGGGTCGGGGGGAGACAAATGCTTTGTTATGTGCGATATCCATGGAAATTTGGAATGATACAATATTACTGGGACGCTGTCAAACGCGAGGCCAGCGATAATGACGTACGTACAATGACATCTCTGCCCAGTCTTGCCATCATTTTTGCGCATTTCGCGAAACTTGTCTGATGCGATGGTCCCAATAACTACCCTGAATGAGATGACGTATCGCGAGTCTACTGAATGGGTCTCACTTTCTACGCATTGTATCATACTCGTTCGCTAACTTGCTCCAGAGCTACGTTCTCTCCGTCAATTTGACAGGATTGTAGACAATGTTTCAAGGCGTACCTCAATAGCTCGCTCAGAATCTTGCTCATCTCCTTCCCGCTCGTAGATGTCAGCAAGGAACTCAACCGCGTGGGTGCAGGGCAGCTGGGCGTCCTTTGATGGAGGAGGATTCTCCAGGTCCACCAAGTCGGTTCTAGATGGGTCGAATGGGGCGGCGTACAGGTTCACAAAATCAATTACAGTCGCAAACGGCACTTTCGTGTGGTCCAGCATGCCACGCAAGTAGTTCCATGCGGCAAGATTGTTTGGAGCCAAGGAAATGTTGTGCTTGACATATCTAAGACAAGTCAGTTAGATGAATAAGTGCAGATGGCGGACCACACATTAGCTCTCTCCGCAAGATTTTATTCCTATCTCGCTCTTCGTTCCTAATCCCACTAGCCCATACCACAAAGAATCTATGATGCCAGGCGGAATTGTTACGAACGTCCTTGGCATGCATCATGTCAACGAAATCCAACTCTCGTAGCCACAGGTCTTCATCGTTGAAGTAAGATAATAGCCATTGACGGTACGACCA
Source organism: Amanita pallidorosea (assembly GCA_023014475.1). Lineage (NCBI taxonomy): Eukaryota > Fungi > Basidiomycota > Agaricomycetes > Agaricales > Amanitaceae > Amanita > Amanita pallidorosea. Next base: position 128,598 of record JAEBUS010000071.1, read on the forward strand.
CGTGTGATAGTTCTTTTGATCCCCCTCCGAGAGGGCCTTGGATATAAAATCCAGTTCTGGTTTGGGATTTCGGGTCAAAGTAACGAGCAACTGTCGATGGTGCCACACTTGATATGTTTTAAGATATTTCATCGCAAGTTCGTCCATAAGACGCAGCTCGACATCCAGGGGAGCGTTAATCGCTAAAAGAGTTTCATACCGGTACTGCCTTGGTGTCAACATCAGAATTTATACGAATCCCAAACCGCGTGGGCAGACCATGCAGTGTAATGAGCGGGATTATGTCGTATGATAAACTCTGTTAGTTCTAGCGCGCGTTCGCTCTTCTCCTCCCTCTTGATGATGCCACGGAAGTAATTGGTAGCGTCCTTATCTGTTGGCCATGCCTCAGTATCCTGACGATGAAACGAAAGACGAACATTCTTCAGTGTAATATATCTGAGCCAAAGGATCGCCGTCATCGTACTGTTCTTCAGGCACTACGTCGGCCCATTCTGGTCTGCTGGCGAATAACATCGGTTTCACAATGTCGTTCAAAACCATGGTCAAAGCAGAGAACAATAACTTAGATCAGCATCGCATCCTATTTATGACCAGTGCTCAACAAATTATGACCAAAGCGAACGGTTATTGTCAACGATCATAGAATAATACAGCAGTCCAACGCAATGAGAAATACGGCATGAGAAGGGTGAGGAAGAGGGTATGAAACAAGACAACAACCGCTAGTATTAACAAGCAACATATGGATAGATGAAACCTAAGCGACGGCGGTAGCTGGTGCGTTGTTCGCCGTATAATCCTGCATTGGTGTTATCAAAAGAATTCAATAACAGTGGCTTCGCACAAACCTCCATCTCTGCGTCAAGATCGGCAGCACTTTTTACAGGCCGCTCAACCTTCTTCGGTCTTCCACCTCTTCCACGGCGTGGTCGTCCAACAGTTCTTCAATATTGATATTCAATCCTCAGTCTGACAAATGCCGCAAGGAACCTTACCTTGCGACTGATGCGCCACCAGCAGGAGCTACCCTAGAAACCAGAGATGGAGCAGCTTTCGTAGGGTCGACAACGATTTCAATCTTCATCGGACGTTCTACAGGTGGAGTAGCGACAGGAAAAAGGGAGGAGCGGCAACATTAGTCGGCAGTTCGGATTGAGACAGATAGCAAGACCAAGCAAAAAGCAGAGTAAGCACGGCAAGCCAGATTTTACCACATAGAATCGTTGCTTTGTCTCCGACTGGCGTTGCATTGGCAGAGGCGAAAAAATTGCAGCTCCACGCGCTGAAAGCGGTCAGAAGGACGTTATTACATCCTCCATACTTCCACTTCGCCACTCCGAACCACACATCGAATACCTTGGCATTATCTTGCACTGAACTGATAAAGACCCCGTCTTGCGACGCCATCTCACATGACAGGGTGATCAGTCCTGTCTGAGAATGGGCCTGCCCACATGCAGATATACACCTTCTGAGTATTGGATGCATTCCACCGCCACTCATGAAATCGTGAGAGACAGTGAGCGAACGATTCTTCTGGGTGTCACATCGCCGTGTGAAGTCAGGCAACAACATGTGCTAAAGAAGGGCGAGAGGCAAAGATTTGAGAGAGGCGATACTAACTTCCATCGATGAGTCGGTTGTTATATTGCTGATAAGCTTTTGTGCCGTCTCCCTTGCGCGTGAAGTGCACGGAGGCGACGCCTTTGGAGCGTCCGGCGCTGTCGTAGTGAAGTGTGACATCCTTCAAAGGACCGACCGTGGAATGGAACAACTCCTAAAGCACGAGGTGAGAACCATATGCAAAGTAAGCCATTTGCTGACAAACCTTGATTTGAACTTCGTTCACGTCAGCTGGAAGATTAGAAACAATGATTTTGTCCGCAGCATTGTTGGTCGTAGTGGCCGAAGCCGTAGCCGCAGCGCGGACACGAGCAGTAGGGCTGACCGTTGGATTGCCAAGCACTGCGGCACGTGCACTAGTCGTTCGGCGACGCGTGGACTTGCGGGTAATTTTTTTGCTGGAAATGATCTGACAATTGTGAGACAAAGTGAGGGGGGTGCACACCGTGCAGACATACATCGTCGAGTGACTTGTCCATTATGACTTGTCAAGTTGTATGAGAGGAATTGGGCGTGGATGGGTGATGGTGGTCAGAAACAAGGGCAGGCTGGGCGGCTAAAGGTGGGAACCGCCAACTTTATGAGGAATGAGCGGAGCTTGAATGTTGCCAGACACTCCGCTTCTGGCACTGCTGACTCGATACCAGAACAATGTCGCGCGCAGGCGGACGCGGTGGCCGCGGTGGCCCACGCAGAGGCGCGTTTGGAGGTCCATCGAACCCTCTTCCCATGGGTTTGACTTTTCATGACATACAATCCATGTCCAGGGAGGCGACGGCATTATATCCAGTGTGTTGAATGACTTATCCCCTATCCACGATTTGCGCAACACTATGTAGCCTAGGAGTTTGCCAACATACGTACAGCCATCCGAGGAGGAGAAGCAGATAGCTCAACTTCAGATTGCCTTTGCTACACGACTCAAATCTTCGCCATACTATGTAGTTGAGCGAACAAAATCTACTGGCAAGTCAGCTCGAAGTAATGGTTCAGGTACATATTCACGGACATACTGCAGGTTTACCACGCTTTTCGGATAAATATCGCCCATCGGTAGCCTCGCGCCCGGCTCTTGAACGTTCAGATCTGCATGCTCCCTTCTTCCCTACTGAAATTTTTGAGGACTACTTCAATCCTAGAAGGAAGAGGAAGCGTAAGTTCACATGGTAACAATTGCGATTGATGTACCCAGCCACCAACGATAGCCAGCAAAAAGATAGTCAAGACCCGCATTAACTTGGATGATGTTGATCAGGAAAACGAAGAAAAGTCAGGAGAAGACCGACAGTCTGAGGCCGGCAGTGAAGAGCATCAGTCAGACTATGATGTGGAGGAAGAATATGACAATGACTATGCCGAGAATTATTTCGACAATGGCGAAGGCGATGATTTAGACAATTTAGGTGATGGTGGTATGGGAGAAGACGGAGGTGGTGCAGGTATGCTTTGGTGTTCTTGGTACGAGGACTAAACGATTTCCTGCTTTTCCAGGTTACGACTGGGAATGAGATTTTTTTTTCTCTTCTCGTGCCACTCTGCATCAATGTTCCCAAGGGCGAACGGAACAACACCCCACATCAGCGCGCTGTACCGCTGTTCGTATTGCATCCTGAATTACCACGTAGCCTAATGTTTTGACGTGACATGGAACCAAGTCAGATCTAGTCGTGTTCTGATCTGCATGTCAAACCTTTTTACTTCCAACGTGTTCTTGACAAGGTTAAGGAACATCCAAGTCGGCTTCTTCCTGACGCTCTTCAGCAAGACGGCGTTTTTGATGTCACGCAACGCCCATTTCGTCGTCACTGATCAACTGGGCATTTATCGGGCTGCTGTGCATCGGCCCCTTTTGTCACACGAGTTCGAAAACTTCGACCTTCAGGGGTATATCTTTGGACTAAATTCGACCGTTTCGGCTGACTTCTCCTTGTGCGACCGGAACCTGCACAGAACTTATGTTAGATCACAAACATCGACTTCTCTCAGGTTTTATCCCCTTAGGAATTCGCTGCTCACAACAACGGTAATTAAAGGACCTCTACATGCTGATCCTTGCCGTGAGCTTTCCCATCAGGATTGTGTTGACAACAGTATTCCAGCTATCTCCTCGTTGGCACTGTACTTAGTACATGTATTCTGCAACCAGTAAACCATGTCACCAACAATAATTCATTGCAGCCAAAGTAGAAATCGCAATATTGGATGTTTTGCCATATCCTCTACTACAACTCACACTTGCACTATCTCTATATGACTCAGGGTAGACACCGCGACAACCCCAAACGAAAGAATGAAATGATTCCGCGCCGTACTCGTGTCCCAGATGCTGCGAAACAAACGGTTCGTCATGCGCGAAAAGATAAATTATCGGCCTTAAGCACATTTCCGGTCGATGCTAGTCTTCTCCCAGAACTAACGGCCAATGGATAGGAATTTGGTTCTCTTCTAATCTTTCTGCTGATCGCATGTGGGTTTTTTGGACCCTTTATTTAAATCTAGTGTGGAGGCATCTGATGATTATCATGAATCTCATTTCATTCCAGTTGCCAGGTGTCCTAATCGTACTCCAATTGTCAGTTCATTACCGCAGGCTATCAGTTTGAGATGTATGTCAGGGAATGGTGATATACGAAGCTGCAATACCACCGTCGTGCCTCGGCAAAGAATAGTATGGGAAAGCAATGATAGTGGTAACGAGAACGGGCCTGCGAATGATGTTATGACATTTCCTTCTCCTTACCTTTGCGTGATAGTGGAAGATTGCTCAGGGACAAACTGGGTGAGCTGGAAAAAGGTGCGAGGCGTCGCGGGATGCCACCAGTGCTTTTGGTAGGACTGCTTGGTAGTGAAACATCCGTCTTTGCAGGACTAGGGGCGGCTGATAGGGTCTCTCCAGCCGCGGCTTCGCTTAGGAGGAATTCTACCCAGAGACGTGAAAAGGACTAGGTGGGCATATTTAGCCTCTAAAAAATATTTGATTGACCATATTCTGTACCTCTGTTTCATCTGTCTTGTCTAATTCGGCAGATCTTAGGGCAGGTGATGGTGTCGGAGAACGGGCCCAGAATGAGGTGCTGGAATTCGATAATTGTGCGCGCTGTAAGCCAGCCTTCTCTCGTTCTTGTTCATTCCAGGAAAGTATAGAAGCTAGGAGGGACAGCATCTCATATCGTTTGGTATCAGCGCGTGGGGTGGATAAAAACGAGATCAGCACATTGGACACGAGTCGTCGATCCACGTTTGTTTCCGAGGAGTTGCGCCGCAAGCGCCGAAGAGCCTCCATAAGATGCTCGTTCAGAATTACGGCTGGCTGAATAATTAGGCCACGGGTTGATTAAGCGGATGAACAAACCTTCGTGTCGTAGCTTGCCAATCAGGAGATTCTTCTCCTTCACCTCTTTTTCCAATTCCCGCACCTTAGATGTGCTTACATGCGACTCTGACAACTCTGCCTGCATAAGCGGTGTAAATTGCAGCATACCTTATCAATGATAAAAGAACGCATACTTCAGCCGTTAAAGCACGATGCTTGTATTCCGCCAATTGGTCTACTGTCTGATGCAACTGGACTTGATAATCTTCTACAGCCTGCTGTAATTCATGGTCCTTTGCTATGATATATGCGCTCAGTCTCTCACCGTAGGAAGGAAAGATGGACAAACCAGACTGAAAGTCTTGCAACACCGACTGCAAATTCGAAGACTTTTCTCGCTCTGCTTGCAGCTCCCCAGTGATCCGTTCCTTCGCAGCGATTTCTAGCTCTAGGTCTCGCCTTAGAATTTCTGCAGAGGACTTTGCATCGTCTGCCACAGTCCTCTCATGAAGAGCCAACCGTTCCCATTCCTCACGATCCAATCTACACAGCTCCAGCTCGCTCTGTGCCTCTCTGAGCTCCCGTTCACGAGCCAAGCTTTCCCGGGCATCCTCTTGCAATGCACGGCTACGTAGCGAGTCCAGTTCCCGCGAAACACGCTCAGATTCAGCATTAGATGCAATCAGCTCCTGTTTAAGTGTCTCTATTGTGGCAGAGAGATCGTTTTTCTCGGCAGTGAGCTGCTGAAGGAGCTGCTCCTGACGGTCAAGTTCGTCCTACACGAGATGAGCATATGTACATTAGTAGTTCATATTGTACGCGCACAGCATCCTGCTTCAGCTTATTGCCAAGAGTAGTACGCATTGTTGTGAGCTTGGCGAGCAGGTTGCGGTACTGGGCCGCCAGAGACTCCTTCTCCTCCCTGGTGCGATTGAGTTCGCGCTGGAGCCTTGCGAGTGGATCCAGATCATCTGCGTCGTCATCATGGCCATTGAGAGTTGGCGGGGGCGAGGTGCGGTCACTGTCTAGGGAGAGACGAATGGAGTCGGGGGCGGACATGATTTGAGGGAAGGTTGGCCACGTGCAACGGCTTGGTTTCCTCTGGCGTTCATGTTGTCGCCATGTTCTCAAAGTCCTTTGACTCCATGCCTGTCGAACTTGTATGCCTCATATTCACCTATCTAGACATTCCAGACCTCCTTAATTGCTCTCTCGTACGTCCTATCTTATCGGTTTTTTCGCGTTCCAATGTCTTTTATGTTCCATCCAGCTCAGTCGCCATTTTCGAAGAATGATATCCAATTCTTCTCAAATGCAATATGCCATTGAGCTAGTAAAATGTAGAATGGTTTGCGTTGCTCCTCTTTCGCAGCACCCCTCCTCTGCGCGACGCCTCTGCATTCTGCAGGAACGCGAGCATGCTTGGATCCACATGCGCTGGAAAGAGCGACACAAGCTTAAATTGCCCTTCTCAGGCTCCGTATATGACTTCGTTGGCGGTATCTACGGAAATGGTGGGGACGACAATGACGGGACAACGGCATCAATCTCGTTTCTCAAGTTACCTGCCGCAAACCAATGGAATTCATCAAGACCAGATTCCAATGCGCCATTTGTGGTCACATTCAACGCCAGACCTGCTTATATTTGACTTCACGATGGACCCATCCCAGGATCTGCTAGTGCTCCTAACGCTTGCACCACCTGCGTAAGACACGCTAATCCGGCCAGAACGAAGTGTTTTGTTCATGTTATACAGGTCAAAGAATATATACGAGTTGCAACTTCGTACCTTATCAACCAATAAGCCTCATCCACTGGCCTTTTGTCTCGGAATTCCTTGCATTTCAGGTTCATACCAGGATATTGCGCTATCGGATCTGAGCCCAGCCGTGACAATGCAAATCATAGGCGACTATGTTGCCGTTTTATTCAAAGAACTGGTCTTTGAATTTGGTGCCCATCTTGAAATCTGGAATTGGAAGCTAGGACCAGAGTATTCGGTAAGTCGGCCAATCGACCCCTCTGGAGCTGAAATATTGATCCAAGGTTAGAGCGCTATGCATTGCGCCTCAAGTATCGACGATTTTACATTCCTTAGCGAAGATTCGTTTCTATTGGCCAGGCCTTCTGAGAAATTAGAGGTCTACAAGTTTATCCCGCCAACCACCCGCGCCAGTATCCCTCAGTGCATCATGAGCCTCGGATTGCCTCCCCTTTCTAGCCGGTATAAGTACTGGTATATTACCATGAGCAGCAATCCGACTCCAGGATACGTACCTAGCTTTCCAAGCTCTTCTTCCGTTAAGAACTCCGACAAGTGGAATGTTGGAGGCACATCGTCGGAACAGCTCCATTATCCAACACCCTTCGAGCGTGTGCTAGCATGTTGCTTATATATCTTTGACACCACGCAGCCGCAGGACACCAGCGTGAGATCCTTCGTCTTTTTCGTCAATGTCGGAACCTTTCTGAAACCACTCGAATACTGGCTATCCATATTGCCCGATCATTACTTCACAGCTCCGCCAAACCTTCCGGATCAAGCTACAGACTCAAACTCGTATCAAATCAATTTTATTTCGCTGACTGCAGCGAGTCAATGTAGTCAACCTAGCAACAGTTTGCAAGCTGGTGATTCAAAGACTGGTTCAGACCAGGCTTCAAGTGCATATAGTACGACATCCTCAGCGGCGACATCGTCCGCTCCTTACCAAGTAGCGGATTGCAAAATTTCAGCTCCGGCAGAAACTTTCCACCGTACCTGGCGCTTGCCACCTGATTCACAGCTTAACATACCATGGGAAGTATGGGGACCCCCGAATACCAGATGGTTTAATGGAAACTGGAGAACGGATTGGCAACACGCCACTTATGGCCTACGCACTGCTGACAGCGTGCGCATTAAACAAAAGGACGGCGCAAGAGGCAAGGGCAAAGCGAAAGCGAACTCTGATGTTATCAATAGCGGTTTTGAACATGGAGTCGGTTACGAGAGTGATAGCTCGTCTGAGATAGAGTTGGATGAAGAAATGGATACCTTTGGCGAAGAGGACGAAGCAGAGATGTTTAACGATGGACCAAGTCCCTTGAGACTTTTACGGGTGCGAGACTACAATCCCTACTCGGTGGCGCAAGCGGAGGAACATTTGCGGTCTGGTATAGTCAAAAAACTTGCAAAAACAGAAAGTTCACCTTTTAAACACGAGACTATGAATGGAAAGAGCAAGGGAGAGACTCTGGGAAACTCACGGCTAAGGGTGGTCACTCAGCCATCGATCACACCTGTACATGGCGTGTACAAAGAAGACATAAAAAGTTGGTTGCCCTATGTAGAGGTTCTCAGCAAGGAAAAATTCGATGTCACGGATGTTATGTTGGACGATAGAAGATTATTGTTATTGAAAGTATGGAATTTATACTTCAGACTGACGTAAACTGACCTTCAATTCAAACAGCGGCGCAGCCGGGGACTCTCGATCGGTATAGATGTACTAATGATGTGAATTAGATCCTGGACATAAAATTTGCCGTCGTCCACACATAAATTTCAAGAGATTTTCCAATCTTCGTATCATGTCAACCACTCAAGACTAATTTATTGCTGCGCAAGATGAATTAACGAGAAACCGTCTGTTCCGCTCTGCGTGGCAACAACACAAGTAAATACGCTCAACCCATCGTGTCAGGCCGTAAAGGGAAAGAGACATTCCGAAATAGGTTGCCTCGCTCTTTGAACCGCATATGACCCCGAATAGCGCGACATAGAGCGCATCAATTATACAGAATGCGGGAGAATTGCGTTCACAGTTGTGAAACATTGCAAGTTATTGGTTGCTTGAACTAACTGCGACACAATTTATCATTGGCGTTATCTATGTACACCGAGCTCAATAAGCCGCTGTTGTTGCGTAGTTCCACCCCTATCATGATGCCCAAAAACAAAGGATGACAGCGTGTTGGCTGGAAACAGTTGAAGAACATACGTCAGAGGTGTTCAAAAAAGGACGGTTCGGGACCTCTGGCGACTCTTTCATCCAGAAAACAAATGGAGCTATCTTCTCACGATCGGGAGTTGATGATAATTCCATGCCGGTGACAGCTGCGGTCTCTGTTGCTTTGTCAGTTGGTCAGAAGTGTCGCACGGCGCTGTGCCAAATATACATGCTATACGGTGGGACGAACCATTGGAGCAGCACCAGTAACCTCCACCTTGAACGCAAACGCTTTTGTTTACAAAGGTCTAGGGGACATCTAGGGTTCAAGGAAATCAACATGCATCCAAATATCGCAGCCAAGTTCCGATTGGTCACGAGATGGTTTACGTTTATCTGTTGAGCATGTGTCCAACCATTGAATACATGTGGAAAGTCTGGGAAAACGTCTTGCTTGAGACGCAGACATCCCCACTCGGTGAATTTTTTGAGTAGTCTAATTGAGTCTAATATTAAGCGAAAGGTCCGTTGATGGCTCTAATGCGGCCTTTCACTCCTTTTGAGTGTTCTGCTTCCCATCGTTCAAAGGTAAAGAACGTAATGTGAGGGAGGGGCGAGACGCCGGAGCACTTGAAACGTTCGCCGTAGGGCCGGATAGATTTCCCTGACGTGCATTACATTGAATGTTAGTAACGTCAACCCTGCACGACACTTGTGCACCAATACAGAGGATATATAGACCCCTAACAGCGCTTGTCATGCTATTTTGCCCTACATTTTATGTCTATCATAAATTCTGCTTACATAAATGAAATATACAAATTACCATTCAATTCATGTGAACTGGGAAGGGCCAACTTTGACCAAGGCATGTCGTCAAGGGTACCATCGTCCATCGCGTCCTCGCCAGACGCGCCCGTCTCAACATGCGCGCCGTTTAGCCGTTTGCCACGCCACTTTTCTACCCTTACTCGGAGTAAAGCCTCCATTTCTTCGACGGAGCTAGTGGCGTTTAGAGCGTTTCTGAATTTGCTGTACCATGATCGACGTGCACTAGGTAGCGAACAATCGATTATTCAAACCTTGATAGCTTTCATACCATTGGAACCCCCCAAAATGGCCAATGTGCATCTGTATATGCTTCAGCCTTGCCGTATCTGGAAACTCCTTGCATAATGACACATATTCGAGCGACATGTCAACAGGATCCGGAACGGTGGGGCCAGAGAACAGGCTAAGGTATCAGGGTAAGCAAAAGTCGAAATAGTACCCAAAAAAAAAAAAAGGGTCGGAAGCTGCCGGAGAGACAGACTAAGGATTCCCAAGTAAGGTCTCGCCGACCATAACTCCGTCCGCACCGGTGGAGGTTAGGTTCTGTGCGAGATCACTCCAAACGCGCACATTTCCGTTTCTCAGGACCGGAATATGTAGACCTTGTTTGAGACGATTGACTTGGGAGAGGTCAGCTGTCCCCTGTCTGCGGCGTCTGGCAGAAACGGTGCGAGCGTGGAGTGTGATCCATGATGCACCGACGTGTTCAAGTTTCCGTGCGAGCTCCAGGGTGTCGGAGGATGGCTGACAAAGACGGAGATTGGCACGATAAAGGAGTGGTGCATGTAATTCACTAAGAATGTAATAAGTAGTTCTTTGCATCGTGACATGGTAAAAAGGACTCCCTGGTACCAATTTCTTCCGCGAGGGGCCAATCCTTGTGGGGGCAACAGTAATGAATCACGAGTCCTGGTCGTTGAGCAATCAGATTGATTGACCATTGGTGCCGCAACGAACGACAGACTGGCGGCGACGTTGGGCATGACGCTTGCTGATAAGATACACGACTGATCTTATCTACGCCACAGGGGTCCACGCTTGTGTTGATGTCTTTTTAGCCTTTCTCCGTTAGACACGATGTTATGATTACATACTCGCCGGAAATGACATGTCTACCCGAAAAGGTGTGATGCCCGATGGAGCCCTCCATATGCATCAACAAAATATCTCATGCGGCCATCATCTAAGTCATCGCGTCAAGGCAGAAAACGGAAAGGTTGGAAACTCGTGGTTGATGGGAACCGACGTCGATTACGGCAACAGAGCGGAGGATGTCACGTCCAGCCTCAACGCGCTTCGTTCTTCTCCCAGGGTAGAAGGAGCCTGTTGAGGTCCAAATATCGAAAGAGAAGCCCAAGGACAATCTAAAAGCTTGCTTATCTGAATTGATGTCATCAGAACGAGATGCGCGGAGCCACCATGTTCGACATCGCTACTCCGCGTGCCGACAATGTAGGAATTCTCGTAATACACGCCTGGTGAATCTTTGGGGCACTCTTCCTTTGCTGATAGTATCCTTGTCTTTCGCTTACCGGGCCGAGCGGGAGAGAGACAGAGAGAGAGAGAGAGAGAGAGAGGCAGTCAATATTTAGAAAGCCAGATCATTGATGGCTAACACCTCCATTCAATATCACGGGCTCAGGCGGACCAAAGACCTGATCCTGACATCAGAGTTAACCGTCGAGGCGGCAAGAAAAAATTTTCTTGGACTTGAATAATTAACCGTAATGGAGAGGCTCCAAGTCATTCCGAGGTAAACCGGTAAATGTTCGGTTGGTTGGGAGTCATGGACGGCCAAGGACGGTTAGCTAGGAAACCCCGCGGGCTAAAGAACATGTATGAGAGGGTTACGTTGAAAGAGAATGAAAAGATGATACACCGAGGTTGGCCGCTGTTCGGGCATTGACCTATGGCTTAGGATAGGATAGGTACAAATACCTGAATGCGGACACGAGCTGAGGGAAAAAGCCGGGCTTCTGTTGATTGTCGAGCGCACGTTCACCCAAACCAGCCAAGCACATGGTGATGTGGAATGTTGTTCGGAATTTGCAGTTTTGGGGGTGCCTCGTTCGAATGATCGACCAGATCGGTGTAGCTCCTCGCTGTCCGTCGTTCGCCACGGAAATAACCATCACATCAGTCCATTAAGAGTGTAGTGCAGGTGACCGTGAAGGGAATCCTACGACAGACTCCGTGTGGGTTCCAAACCACGTTACGGTACTTGCGCTACCGGACTTTGGATAAGATCAGGAACAAGTTAGCCATCTTTGCAGGGCTGGCGCTGTCTATATCGCCTTTGCGCTCTCTCTCCGCATGATTTTTTTTCCCTCCGGTGCCCACGCAGGGGTCTGGCGGCTATACAGGCCTATAATTATAAACTAAGCCTCAAATCACATTGAATTTGTTGCGGTCTTGTAGCCCTGCGCCAACAATCCGTTCCTTAGTTAATCGGCGGACGAAACAAAAAAAAAAAAAAAACATGTTTGATAATGCATTAAGTGTACAAGTGTCTGCGATGCAAGAAATATCCAGTATAGTTAACGGCAGCGATGTAATCGCGCAAGTCCATTTAAGAAGACAGCACGAATAATCTTAAAGTAACCTCGTAAGGAAAATCAACTGATAAGGGAAGTTGTCATGAAGAGCCGATCATAACCTTGAGAACCATGTTTCCATGATCATCCTGTCCCCTGGCAAGCAAATCAAATGCGGATGCGGTGTTTTCCAGTTTGAAGCGGTGTGTAATAAGTTTCTCCACATTGCCCAATTTGCCCGAGGACAAGAGTTTGAGGGCCTCAGGATATGTGTTGCAATAGCGGAACGATCCTTGGATATCCACCTCTCTCAGTGCAGCCGTCGACAGGGGCAGCATGACGTTGCGCGTGCCCATTCCAATCAGCATAACCTTGCCACCGGTCATCGCGGCCTATAGAGAACACATTGAGCGAGGTCGCGATTGCAAGCCACCTAAACTTACGTGTATAGACATCTGGATAGCCGTCTCGGCCCCAGTGCATTCGAAAACGACGTCGAACCCTTGCGGCTCCCCAAAGTGAGACAGCACTTGTGAAGCCTGTTCTTTGACTTGACGTAACTGCTCCTCGGGCGACTTGGCAGGTTCAGTCCGGGCAAGGCAGTATGTTTGCGAGGCGAAGCCATTGGAGGTAGCAAAATCCAGACGAGCTTGATTTATATCAATCGCGACGACGAGGGAAGCGTTGTGGGCTTTTGCGATGGCACAGGCGAGGATACCGATAGCGCCGACGCCAAAGACAAGAACAGTCTGCCCCTCTGCAAGTTGAGCACGGCGACTTGCGTGAATGAGAACGGATAGTGGTTCGGCCAACGCGCCCAACTCATAACTGACGTTGTCTGGGATTCTAAATGGGTGTAAGCGGGATAGGAGGGAACAAGAATAGCGACATACGGATGCAAGACATGTGCAGGGTGGTTCATGATTCGTTGTAGGGTGCCATCTTGGTGAGGATAGACAGAGGCACTACTGCAAAACCTCATGCTACGGCAGAGGTTGTACCGTCCTTTGAGACAAAAGGAGCATTTTCTGCACATGATGCCGCACTCGATGGCGACACGCTGTCCGGGCCTGAGGTGGGTGACGTCTGGGCCGACCTGGGTGATGATGCCTGCAGCTTCGTGGCCTAGGACAAGAGGGGCGCGAACTGCGAAATCGCCATTGCGACCGTGTTTGAAGTAATGTACTAGGTGTTTGGATGAGGGAAGAACATCAAGGAAAAAAAAAGAAAAAACAAACAGTCAGATCCGCAAAGGCCGGTGGCAACGACCTTGAGCTGGCATAAACCGGAAGTAGGACGGTAGAGAGTGCGTTCCTCAATAGCGAGATCTTTGGGGCCGCGAAGAACGGCAGCAGTGGTCTTTTCAAGAGCAATGGGAGACATGTGTGGAGAAGCGGGGCTGCAAGAGTGAGGAGGGCATGAAAAAAGGATGCGTATTTAAATTTGTTGGAAGCGATATTGAGCCAGTCGTGTGAGGCGTCGGAGTCGCGGGGCGGACCGAGAGACCGGAGCGATGGAATATCGGGCGTGACCAGATCGATTGAATTTTAACAATTTTATTTTAAACAATTTTAAACAATTCTTTGTGACGGCATTTCGTTCATGGACCCCACTCCTCCTGGCCCTGCACCAGCCCTCTTCGATCTCTCTGCTCGCGTCGCCCTCGTCACCGGCGCTTCTCGAGGTTTATTTCCCCTCTGATCCCTGCCCTTCCTTCTCATTCCACCTTCACAGGCATCGGAGCTGCTTGCGCCATAGCTCTTGCTCAGGCTGGCGCTTCCGTCTGCCTCGTTTACAGAACCCCTGATTCCGCCTCTTCGCCAATCCTCCATACCTTAAATACCATTCGTGCGACTGGCGCCACCGCCGAGGCCCTCTTCTGTGACCTAGATGATCTTGACGCCGTCAAACTCCTCTTCCAGAATGCCCTCGACGTAATGGGTGGCCATATACATATTCTCGTTAACTGCGCTGGAATTCAGCGGAGATCGCCGAGCCTGGACTTTGCTGAGGAGGATTGGGACAGTGTTGGTCTTTCATTTCCTCTTCGGCACTTCTCGCACCCATTGTCCCAAGTTTTTCTCCATACCTCCGTTCCATCATAATGACGTCGTGCTGCATTTCCTTTAGGTTCTCAACGTGAATCTCAAGTCCGTCTGGCTTCTTTCCCAAGCTGCAGGACGCCACATGGTTCCTCAACGCCGGGGCAAAATCATCAACTTTTGTTCCCTCCTCACATTTCAGGGCGGAGTGACTGTCCCCGCCTATGCTGCAGCTAAAGGAGCTCTCGGACAACTCACCAAAGCACTTAGTAATGAATGGAGCCAGCACAATGTTCAAGTGAACGGTATTTGCCCTGGATACATCGCAACTGACATGTAATTAGACTTTCCAATTTCCTGGTATCCGAAAACAATCTGGGGTGGTCCATTGCACTTTTTGGGCTTATCTCTTCCCTTGATCGACTCAGGAGTCCGCGGGCTCCTGCATAGGACCCTAGACATTCTGACTTGCTCAATTTATTTTACTACTCCAATGATATTATTGGTACCGTGTATTAACTATTTGTTTAACAGGAACGAAAAACTCCTTCAAGACCCCGTTCGTTATCGTCAAATTTCCGAGCGCATTCCTGCAGGCCGCTGGGGAGACCCCAAGGACTTTGCAGGCCCTGTGGTTTTCCTTGCTAGTGCTGCCAGTCAATATGTCTGTGGCGAACTTGTTGTCGTGGATGGGGTAAAAATAATGCTGGCTGACACGACGGTCAATGTGCTCACTTTCTTCATTAGGGCTGGATGGGTCGATGACTTCGGGAACGGATGGCTAATCGAATATGGGTTTGGCTCATGTTACAATGTGTATTATGAGTGTACGAACACGAGGCTTGTATCTGTCAGACGGGTATGCGAGCAGCGCTGGAAGCGGGTCTGACGTGGGCGGATCGCTAAATCAGGCATTAGAATGCAGTGATCCGGTGATGATAGGTGACCGTGCCAAATATGGTCCTTGTCCATGCAAGAGATCAACAAGCTCGGCCCGGTCAGCGAACCCACTATCCGGTCTATAATCTTGAAAACGAGTTGATAACGCCCATATCAGTAAACTTTATACCGTGTTTTGTGCCATCATCAGCCACCTAGCACAATAATCATCAGAAATCTTAGTCTGATCGATAAACAGCCCAGTCCAGGTGCTGACGGAAATTTAGTTTTTGTGTCACTTTTATGTAATTGTCGCGGTGTAAGGCTTTTCGAACACGATACACAAACCTGCCGATGCTATCATGCCACATGAACTTTTTTTTAAATTTTTAAATTTCTTTTTACAATGTCGCGTATTGTGGTGATGCTAGCCATCGACGCGTTGGTATGCTATGCGGCGGCTGGATAGGTCCGTGTCAAGGCACGGATAATAAATTTGAAGCAAAAACTCATGCCCGCAGTGCCCGAGAGAGCCCGTCAAAAAACCCACCAGGAGAACAACAGTTTAATGCTCTGACTAGGGAAAATCACTTACCGGGAAACCTGTCCGTGTGGGCTTGATGGAACGATTAGCACAACGATCATTACCGAGAATTAGCGACGCAAAAGACACGGCACTTCGGGCCGGATCCTCTGAAAGACGGTCAAGGAACGGAAGTGGGATTGCTTTTGGAAGAGAGGGGATGAACCTTATGCACCAGCTCCGCGGCGAATAGGGGTCAATCGAGGCAGGAAGAAAGCATAGGCTCTACTGTGTAGCGAGAAGCGTTATTCCAGAGGGGGAGGGGACTAAAGAGTAGCAACGAGCTGTCTGAGGTACTGCAAGCTGTTAGCGCCGAAGATCCATTCTAGGTCGACATTCAGGAAGCCTTTTAGTGCTCTTCGCGCCGGATTCGGTCCTGGGTTCGAACGGTTAAATTCGTGCACGTAGAACAAGTACTCAAGGGGGTTCTAGACGCGTTGCTTAGACTGTCATACACGTTTCACCAGGACGTCGAGGAATCATGACGTTTCGTCGCCTTTACCCTGGGGATAAGAGCTATTGACCTTTATTCCGTTCACCAAAGTCCGAATGTTTGGCCGGTATACAGCCTTGCTTGTAACGGCATATAACCCTCAGAAAGCATATTGAACAGCTGATCGAGAAGGCTAAGTTTATCATAGACATGGTGAGAATATATTATGGGGCTTTGATTTGAGGACATCATGTTGGAATGGTTCATCCATTTGCGGAGTATCCATTGGACAGACCTGGAAGTGGGTTTCCCATGGATCGTCAGGTGCCTGTGGTTTAACCATTGAGTTGCCCGCCGTCCACTTCAATGTACCACGTGCGCAAAGGATTCGTAAAGCCCGGTATAAACGCGAGCGCACAAAAGCCGTCGATGGGATGCTATACGCAACTCAATGAGCAAGGTCCGGATCCTAGTCATCCGCGAGCACGCGTATAGTTTCAGTGTAATGAAGGAGACCATACACGTCTTGCGAACGGAACATGATCCGAAAAAAAGGTGGTATTTGTCGAGCACTTTATCTATGGACTAGATTCACATGAGTGGCGTGGCTGAGCAGTTCATTCGGGACACTTCGGAAGAACAAGGGAAAAAAAAAAAGATACATGCGGGAATGAACCACGAGTGGTCGTTTTGCAATCCTGCAACATCTCATCATGATAATCTATGATGAACTGAAAACCCTCGCCAGCCCATATGAGTCATGGCCGGCAACGCAATAGGAAGAGTTGTTTACCGGTTGTTTCCCACAGAGTTCGCGACTCCCGCACATCGTTCTCACCTCTTGCCGCTGTTCATGTCTGTGAAACCCCGAGTGATGTGAAAGTGAAGTGGACGAAGGTGGCCCAGTCTCTCGTCTATTGTCGCATACCGAGAATTTACGATGTAGGAACAAGACGGCACCGCCACTTTTGGGGTCGCGGGTTGTTTTGGGGTCGAGAGCGACAACGTTGGGCCAATATAAATCAACAATGGTGGTGCACGGAACACCGACATCGCACCATAACCCGTCCCCTCATCTGCCTATATATTACTACGTCGCTCACTCATCTCCTCAAACATGACTGTTGTCCTCACTCCATACTGGGCCAATGGTGTCCAGAGGCTCAGAATCGCCCAACGTACGCTTAACAGCTCGCTTTCGAACTGGTTGCCTACCTGGTTGACAGCCCAAAATCAACAGAGAAGCGGTCTGACGCCACCTGCTTTGCAGAGCAACGTCCATGCTCTTCGTTGCTTGTCTCAGTTACGCTCAAAAGACAAAAGTATTGAAAAGTATATCTACCTTTCCGGACTTAAAGACTATGATCCGCACATGTTTTACAAATTATGCCTGGAGAACATGTCCGAAATCACCCCAATCATTTATACGCCCACCGTGGGCGATGCTTGCTTGCAGTACTCCCACAACTACAGGCGCCCTGAAGGCCTTGTCCGCACCTTTTCTTTTTGGAACGCATATACACTGACCGTATAACTAGTTCATATCAATCAAAGACAAAGGGAATATTGGGAACGGTCAGCAGAATTTTTGTCCCTGCATCGCACTGGACTGATGTTGCCATCTCCTCAGTTCTCAAAAACTGGCCAAGAATTGACGATGCCAGGATAAGCGTTGTCACCGATGGTTGTGTTTGTCTAATGACCTTCTCGGTACTTTTGCTTACATCATCGCGTTAGGCTCGCGCATATTGGGCTTGGGTGATCTGGGCGTAAATGGAATGCCTATATCGATCGGAAAACTGTCATTATATGTCGCTGGTGCTGGGTACGGTCTCTTGCGTGATCCTTTTTGGCGTAGACTAAGTCTACATGCAGGATACGACCGTCCTCGACAATTCCGATATGCTTGGATCTCGGAACAAATAATGAGAAATTCCTGCAAGATGAGTTCTACTTGGGCCTTCGTCAAAAACGTGTCTCGGACGATGTCATGACGGAGTTCATGGATGAATTCATGCACGAAATGTCGGTTGCCTTCCCCAAGCTCATGGTTCAGTTTGAGGTGAGTTTGTACGGAGCAATCTCCAATCAGGTTAATAATCATCATACAAATAGGATTTTTCGACCGATCATGCCTTTACCTATCTTGACCGCTACCGTAATAAATATCCCGTACTTAATGACGACATCCAAGGGACAGGAGCTGTCGTCCTGAGTGGATTTTGGAATGCAGCGAAAATGTCATCAGCTGCATCTGGTCGGCCTCTCACCGATCATCGTATTCTTTTCTTCGGCGCTGGTTCGGCCGGAGTCGGTGTTGCGACGCAATTGATGAGCTACTTCACGCTACATGGCTTGTCCAAGGAGGAAGCGCGTGAACGCATCTATTTAGTTGATTCACAGGGTCTCGTCTACAATTCTCGAGGGCGTATTGCGGAACACAAGAAGTGTAAGTGCCTTTTTGCTGTGTATTCATTAAGTTTTGAATTATTATTATTATTTTTGTAGACTTCTCTAGAGCTGATTATCAGGGACCGCCAATCACCGATCTCACAGACATAATCACTTTCGTCAAGCCGACGGCACTGCTAGGTTTATCAACCATTAATGTAAGTGGCGCGAGATAGCTACCCAGTGATCAAATAACCAAAACTGAATGCGTAGGGCGCATTTACCCCGGAAGTGCTTCAACTAATGGCTCAAATAAATCCGAAACCCATCATATTCCCCCTGTCGAATCCTGTCAAACTATCAGAGTGTTCATTCAAAGATGCTGTTGAGCATACAAATGGCACCGTCTTGTTTGCCTCTGGTTCGCCTTTCCCAGAGCACCAATTCGATGGAAAAACATTATATCCCGGACAGGGAAATAACATGTACATTTTCCCAGGTTGGTTTCGGATTCGTTGGAAATGAAACTATTTTCTGACCCTGACTTGACAGGTCTTGGCCTTGGTAGTATTTTGTCCAGGGCGACTTCCGTTACGGACAGCATGGTTGAAGCTTCTGCCCTGGGCCTGGCAGATGCGCTTACGGATGAAGAACGTTCATCGGGCTTGCTATATCCACGTGTAGAGAGGAGTGCGTTTTCCTTTCATGGCTTATCATGGCATCATGCTCATCCCTCTTTCAGTCCGCGAGATCAGTGGGCAAATAGCAAAGGAAGTTATCCGTAGCGCGCAACAAGCTGTATGTGTTGTTTGATTGTTGTGTTTTCATATTCTAATCCGGCCGTAACAGGGAGTGGACCGTTCCACCCAACTGCGTTCTATGGATGATGCTCAACTTACGGCCTTTATCGAAAGCAAGATGTGGAACCCTTAAAGCTACTGGCTTACAATTCTTGTCTCGTAACACGTTCGTTCGTATTAATAGTAGATAACTTCGTCTTTAACTTTCACGCCAATATATATATCTGGTAGACATTGGATGTTGCTTAAGAAACAAACAGATGCTTATCTCTATTCTCAAACGTCTATCTATCTTCGGGCATCAATAACAGCCGCAGCCGGTTAACCCAGAATATGAGATACGTAAACAAATCTTCGGTTGTCATCCCCAGAAAATGTGTTCAAATGCCCGCCATCTGTCTCAAGGTAGCGAACTCGTCTTTTCCGGTCGCCTTGCAAAGCGCATAAAATTTTGAAGAAGGATCACCAAAAAGGACCGCGGGTCTTTATCAAGAAATCATTCATAAAACGGTCACTGAAATTAGCACAGTTCATACCTATCAAACTCCACGACGTGACCTTGATCCAACAATAAGACCTGCGAATAATGTTAGATAGGCAGCATCTCTAATTTTACTCAGATAACTCACTCTGTCATAATCGATGACAGTGCGCAGACGGTGTGCAATGGTTAGTATCGTGCTATCCGCAAATTCTCTTTACTCATGTTAGTCACATGCATAATCTCATTAAGAGTCTCACCGTCGAATCGTCTTTCCGATCAGCTCGTCTGTTGCATAGTCAACGCTACCAAGCGAACGAGGTAAGTCTTGGTCGTAATAGAACAAGAGCCTAGATACCTCGCCGTGGCCTAAGGTAAACTCGTCAGAAAAACGACTTTTCAATAGGAGTCAGGTAGACTGACTTCATCCATTACAAGTAGTTTGGATCGCTTTAGAATAGCTCGGGCCATACATAGCGATTGCTTCTCCCTTATGGCACATTTGTTGAGTCGGAGATGAATTGTGGTGAAACTCAACTCTCACCCCGTCGAAAAGTTTTCGCCCCCCTCAGTCACGACGAAATCTAGGTTGCGGAAAACATTGGCGTTTACAGTCTCGAAGGTGTCATCCTCTGGAGGTATGAGATGCACCCGGCGCAGTGCCTCGAACTGATAAAGACATGAGTGCCACGGATATTGATTAAATAGCATACGACCAACAATTTCAGCATCATCGTATTCATCAAAGAGGTCGAGGGTAGAGCGCAGCGTCCCACTCAAGATGGATGGATCCTCTGATCTTGATAAGTATAATGCAATTAGGGTGGCAAGACAATACGCACGAGGAATGATTGTCACTCGACTGCGCAAATCACTAAGTCCTATGCTTGATATGTTCAGCCCATCGATGATGACCTGGCCTTCTGTGGGCTCTACGAAACGGAATAGTGACAATGCAAGCGTGCTCTTGCCTGAACCCGTCCTGCCAAGGATGCCAACCTAACAAGGCCGTCAATTGTCAGGTCAAAACATACACTTATCGTCTCACTTTCTCGCCTGGGTTGACGCGGAAGCTTATGCGGTGTAGTACGTCAGGAAGGTCCGGCTATGGAGACAATAATCATGGTTCATGAGAGTTGTGCATACACGAAAAGACGTACTGCATATCGGACAACAAGATCTTGACATTCTATCGCGCCACTGGAAGGCCAGGTTTCGGGGGGACGTGGTTCTACAATTTCTGGACCTTCGGGTTCCAGTACGGAATATTCTTTGACACGCTCTATGGCAACCTGGGGCATGAAACAGTTATAGGATTCGCATATGTCAATATCTGATTGTGTTACCATTGATTGTTGCAGTCCAACGAAACAGCGGACCTATTGAATATGAGTCATGGCAGGGGCAACTCAACACCTATGTTACTCGCCATGAAAAAGAGATCATACGAAACCGTAGATGCGAATGTCAGCGCAAAAGCAGCAAAGGACGCCGAAATACTTGGGGTCACTAAGGCCACAATAGCTATAGCACCTACAATGCCGGTAGAAAGTAAATTGAAGCGTATGGGATTGATACTCTTCTTTATCGTAAATGACTGCAAAAGAACGGTAATAATATCACGGACCGTGTCGACGCAGCGTAACATCTCCCGTAAAAACTTGGTTGAAGCACCGAACGCTCTGAGAACAGCTACTCCCGATATGGTTTCTCCATAAATCGAGTATAAAGGTGATTTGTAGACGGATTCTGGATAACATTAGGCAGATTCTCGAAGGTGGTATTACCTTACCTAGTCTGCGCAAATCTCTGGAAGTTTGACCATAAATCTGTTCAATTGCTCAACGGGATGAATCAGAGATGTCTGGAACTTGTACCTTCGCCACTGCATTCAAAACAGTTAGAAGGAAATATGGTAGAAGTTGAACCCACAAACTCACCGTTCCAATACAGAACTCCGAATAACGCGGTAGCTAAGATGAATGGTAGCCCACCGACAACACTGACTGTCACGATGGTCGTCACCGTAGACAGGAAGTATACCATGCTGTGACCGAAGTTATCCGACAATGTACTGTCAATACCTAACTCATCTCATTAGACTGGGCGCGAACTCAGGAACGACAGAGCGTACCTTCGAAATCTTTTCCAAATCTATTAAGCAAACGACCACGATTGACGTATCGTGAAAGCGAATGTTGGCGAATAACACGCTCTCAAGTAGCCTCTTGTATAAGACGGTGGAGGCTTTTATGGAGCCCGAGTACAACACAGCCCAACGCAACGTACCGATGATCACTCCAACCATCATAATAACTGCATAAACGCCGACGTAGAACAAAGCGTCATGGTCATCATCTCGACTTGACCAGTATCTATGTCATGCGCGTCACTTATAGTTAATTGTTGAAAATTGCATTGAATACATACCGTAACCAACTATTCTCAAATACTGGACTGAGGGATGCGGCAATCATCGTGAAGCTGAAGGCAGTCCAGTATGGACCGTTACCGCACGCCCAAATGTATGTTCCCCAAATCTCCCTGTCGATACGTCCAATTGCTCGTTTCTCTTTTTCGACCAGCTTCCTGGGAGTTTTCCGTTTGACATCCTTCTCTGACAGGGAAGCTGCAATGGTGGAGTTTAATTCAGATTCATCCGCGTTTTCAGAAGCTAGTTTCTCCTCGACTGTCGCTCCAAGTTCAACCTTTTCAACTTCTTTTTCACCGGTTGAGTGGACGAGATCTTTGATTATTTCACTGTTTGAAAATTCATCGCGACCGCCTGCGAACTGCAGTCTGCCATTATCCAATGCTACCACGTAAGGCGCGCCACGTGCGCAAAGTTGCACATGGTATGACACCAATATGATGGTACGATGATAGGCAAGTTCACCCTTCAAGCACTTCCAATACAAGTGATGAGCAGTTTCTGCATCGACTATCCATTTGCATAAATCAGTCATGGATTCATTAAGCCCGGCCGATTTAACGTACCGGCCGATAGAACATCGTCGAGCAACAATATTGACGCACGAGAATATATGGCTCTTGCAAGAGACACTACGAAATGTTGTCAGTGTGTAGAATCATTTCATTTCATGATCTGATCAGACCTCGAGCCTTTTGACCACCAGACAGGTTCACGCCCAGCTCCCCGATTTCGGATTCATCACCGTCTTCTAAGATTTCAAGGTCGCGTAACAAAGCACAATCCTGTATTGTGTAGGTTAGTTGTATGATGTTGAGATATGCGAAAATTTTATTATTACCTCAAGCGTTTTCAGATAGCGCTCCTCGTCATAGGGCAAATCAAACAATATGTTTTCTAGTGCCTGTGTATTTCACTGGCTCCGAAGACCGATGAGCGCTTACCTTTGATGGTTGCATTCCTAAGCCACGCTGCCTAATTAACGCATTGAGGGAACATATCACCGATAGAAATATAATGACGTACCTGAGGGACATATGCACATAGCCCGTCAACGATCCATGTTTCTTGCAGTATAGTTTTTCCAATGAAGGACGCAAGGGAGTCCGGTGGCGACCGAGGACAAGTCAGTTGCCCTGTAAGGATATCTGCCTCACCCAGCAAAGCTGGCGGACAGTGTCAGCGTCGGAATCCTTTGAATAGCATTGCTCGTGCTTACACAATAAAAGAAGCGATTTGCCCGAACCTAATTTACCGCAGATTAAGGAGAGTTCGCCTTCTGGGAATTCACAAGTCAAGTCGATCAGCATGAATTTTTGACGTGGTGTTGCAGCCACAGATGTCACGGCACTTCCTAATGATCGGTCTTGCGGCCAAGTGATTGTGCAAGATTGCAACGCGACCCGATGACTTTGCCGCTCGAGTGGAGGGACACCAGACACTTCCGTTCCCAGCAGATACTTCTCTATACGTTGAAGTGAAACCAATGACTGCGACGCAAATTTGAATGTAGTATTGCACGATTTAGCTTAAAAGAATTACCTGTAGCATGTGGATGAAAGTCTCTGGCAAGGCATTTAGCGCGTATCGCAATTTAGTGAAGACTGATATGTTCTTTAGTGATGCGTGTACCCATGGCTGGCATTACGCACCGAGTATCTGCGCGATGATCAGAATGGAGGGCTCGTAGAGGCTGCTTTGACACATACCGAAGTAAATGCAGTTGATGGTGTTAATGGCTGCTGTCTGATAACGGAAAAATGAAAGAATGAGACGATGGTCACCACGATGGGTAAAGCGGACCTAAAATTCATTAATCAACTACCGTGCGGCATTTCAAATCGTACCAAATGGCATTCCAGAGTACCTTGAATGCCGTGGGCCTGCGCAAGAGGTAATTGAAAAGTATGTACTGACTTCAATATTGTAATTCAATCTCTGATGCTTCAACTCCTTTTCTCGGACTTTGAGTACCCTAGCTTCGAAACTACGCTCCCAAGCCATGAACTAGTAACATCTAAGAGCGACATGTGGTATGAACCGGATCAAACACACCTTAAGCATTCGTATGGCACCCAGGACCTACATCGTCATTCGGATTTAACAGAAAAAGGAAAGGTGCTAAATTCACCTCGTTCATGAGACTAACTCGTTCATCACGGGCTTTCATCAGATTTTCCTGAGCTCCTGAAAGCAGCTTGAGGAATGTGTGACGAACCGGTTTAAACACGACTCACTAGTAATCACTTTGCCGGCATAATTGTTTAATGGCAGGAATAGGCATGTCGCAGCAAGACCATAGAAGCAGGAAACCCCTGAAAATGGTGTTGAAAATGGTTTATCGGTGTCGTAATCCTAACTCACCAAGTAGCTTGTACAAGAATATTGTTCCAATCACGACCTCAATGGGAGCATCTGTTATACGACGTTACTCTATGAAGCAGAATCTGGATGTTTTCACAAACCAATGAGACCGGACAATTGCCAACTGAATTCACTGACCCGGTCGACGTCAGTTGTCATCAGAGTCATGACTTGCGCCTTAGTAGAATAATCGTCGTCGGTCCCTGCATCGTCGGTTCCGCTCGCGGGCGGGCTTGCCGAAGCAATGTTCTTGCGCAGCAGTGTCTTTGCGAAAAGAACGCTGTTCAATTGTGAGCGGAGGCAGACCTGAACTCGTGCTTTTGCCACAGATAAGAGTTGACCAGTTGCTACCGAAGATGAGAAGAGACCCTACAAAATTCGAGAGCAACTTACTGATATGGGTCGCCACATTAGCACCAATCATTCCAATGACATATGTCCAACCCCAACCACTATTCTCCCTATTCGGATCAACCTCAAGATATCTGATTAGGCGCTGCAGAAAGAAGGTTGGCAAATAGCAAAGGGCTGCGGAAACCATAGCGAGGGCCACTTGAAGCAACAGTACTGGATAGTTAGCCATCAGCAACTGATAAATCATGTTCCAGCCTGAACCCGGCTTCGGCCTCCATGATCCTATATGAAGATGAACATCACCTATAGCTTGCCTCACCCTGGAGAAATTGTGCGCTGCTCGGACGTATCCGGGTACGATAGGTAAATCGCCAATATCCAGACTCTCTGCTACGTTGCCCAGCCAAACCACTTTGGTGGCATAGGAGAACAGCAGATGTGACAAAATGGAGCAACCTATGTCGCTGTTGAGTATCGTCTGAGACATAACACGCTATAAAGACATACCAATGATACCACAAACATTTTCTTGATCCGAGTTGGTTATGTTAGTAACCGTTTTCTCCGTGTATATATTTTCCGGCGGATAATGCAGTGGCGGTCCGAGGGGAGTAGTTATAGCCACGAAGGTCATCACAGCGTATAAAACCAACGCTATATGCAATATCACTTGCATAGAGGGTTCTTCGTTGATAGCTGAGGAAATTACGGGAGACAGTGTTGTTGGTATGACTGCAGAAATTCCGATAGTAAGTGCAGCAACCATTGACAAGGTTGTGACATGAAGAATCAGATGGAAATGGTCATTTGTAAACCTTTGCTTCAGAGATAGAGCACATGTGATAAGGAGATAAGTGGCAAAACTGAGATGTATGGAGTAAATGGCTGCATCAGCGCATTCCGAATTAGCGATAGCATAGCCAACGCAAATCGCGCTCAGAACAACGAGAAGTGCCGCGTGAAACGTCAAAATCAATTTCCTGCGGAAAACCTAATAATTGACGCTTCTATATCAACACTTTAAGAAAGAATGGCGAGGGCAGCACACCAGTTTCCAAAACCTCTCGTTGTCTAGAGGTTGACCGTTCGCAATATCATCTGGTGTGGCGACGTCGAAAGGATCGTTGGAAGCGCTCAAGGATTCATCTTCATGAACTGGAAATTGAATCCTGCCATCCCGTCTTCGAGTGAGAAAGAACGTGACTGAGCTGCCTAGCACGCTAATGGCAAGTGCAGCTGCAATCTCTGAGTGGAAACGAATCATCACAACTGAGAAGTAATGGCAGCGGTCTGGCACTAATTGCAAGAGTTTTCTGGCCTCACCCACAGATCATTTCCGCCAGTGACCGTGCTGTACGAGACGCCCCTGCCTCGTTCCAGTATTTCCGTCATTCCTGGTTTTTGCACCATGATGATCTAGCTGTATGGGGACAAACTCGATGAGGAAATAATCACGAATGGAAAAAACACGATCTAAGTCATATCTTAGCAGAAGAGCGAAGGATTACAGTGCAAGTTGTATCGTTCGAACATGGCGACTGATTTTCCCACACTGCTACAAACCATTAAGACATTCTACGATTTTCTTATTTCAAAAGTATTTGGTTTGACAACCACCAACTTTTTTCGGATTTTCCCCGATATTTAAGGGGTTGCCGAATCAAGAGGACTCAATGAGCTGAGCATCCCGGTACGAATGGTTGTCGAGGCTCTATATGGTAATTCATCGTGAGTATGTGCACCCAACCGTCCTCAACGACACCCTCGGGTAAGTCGACCCCTCCAGCTTTCTGTCATCTTCACTGATCATGATCTAGCCGACCATCTGCGGACCATAGCCGATGATCGATTCATATCAATTGCGTACTGCCATTCCTTTCTTTGCCACGCGTATATGGTGCGTGCGCTCAACTTGATTGATGTGTTCAACAGCACAGGTGAGTGTATTCAACTCTTCAGCAATTTTAATTAAGCTCATTGCTGGTCACACCAACTTTTTAGACACTCATTCACAGGCTCGAGGTTTTGCTGACACTTGCCCACTCTTCAAATGCATCATGAACAACTCAAGCATGTCCGCACAGGGCGCCTGGAACGGACGCATGATGTCTGCTCCGACGGCAGCCGACAAATACTCAGTAGTGAGATAAGATGACTGTCGGACTCGAAAGGAGAACACACTCGTTGATCTGTCAACCAGAATTTGCCAATTGCTTTGAGCTTCTTGGGCCCTCTGGATGACCTGGGGAATGCAGGTCTGAGCTGATTCGGCTTTGTGTATGCAAATGTTTTGGTGTCAGTCATTCTGCAACCCCTTCTCCAGCATGTGCCCGGCCGCCCTTAATGGTAGGCGAGCTTGCAGGAACCAGGCCGGGATTCTCCTGAATGCTGCTGATCAAGAATATTATATCTAATTTTTGCAGCGGCACGCGTCTATCTCCCTGGGGCGATGGACAAGCGACAGAACAATAGTCCGTCAGGCTCTTCAGCCTCGCTCGGGGAAACGGTCAAACAGCTTTGCGAATCTCGACACTTAAATAAAGTCAAAGCGCCATTTTGCTGATGACTACCGCACCTCACATATTGGTGGGGTGAAGGATAACAATAAACTGAACATCTCTCAGATGGCAAAGTCAATCCATCGCCTAGATAAAACAGTTAGGTTGATAGTAACAAGACCGTTAGACGTGTTGACAACAGGGTCTCCAAGCTGCCCAGGTATGAAATCTGGGAAAGTATCTAAGATGGCCCGAGGTATAAACTTGCAGGATTAGGTCTGGTTGTGGATATTCCATTAGATTAATGACGCTTTAGGTGGCAATCACAGCGGCAAAAATACGGATGATATCAAGTAGGTAAAGGATGGAGAAAACTAGTATGTACACGCCCAAGCGTGCTCGGTCATATCAAGCAGAATCTTTCAGCACGCATAAACGCCCATGTAAGACCCAAAGCGATACAAGAAGCCTTGCATGGAAATACTATGACGACGTACCACAGCAAGTGATTGGATTCAATGGGCAGGACCAGGCAATACCTGTCCTGGTGCCTCACGCTGCAATGCTAGCAGCTGGCGCACTGCGAGACCGACTATAGGCCCAGAAACTGAAGGGAACATAAGCAGAAGACATTACTGCCAGAACTGTAATCTTACTCGAAGCTTCTATTGATAATAGTTCAGCCTTCGAAGCACTTCACCTCTGAGAGTTTTCCAGCCTCTTTCATCATCGGGTGGTAAACCAATTCCAAGATTGGCCAGGGAGTCTGCTCCTTCATTACCAATAATACCCGCGTGTCCTTTAACGTGCTGAAGGTGTATCTGTTGTCCAGATTGTATCCGGAAATTGATCAAGGCATCACGGATCGGCTACGTTAGGGGCTTCGATCGTGCGGCTGGCAAATAGTCCTATATATTGTTTGCTGGCGCGCGTCCTTTCTTTCTTTACTACCACATCATGCACACCACCATGCATACCACCACCGTTAACCCTGGCGCCAGTCGCCAACTTATCCTCATCAATGCCCCACACATTAATCCTGCTAACCTTCTGGCAGAGCCACCCCGTGTTCTTTTCGCAAAGGCCCATTGGCCAGTCGCCCAATATGATCGCCCTTTTAGGTTGACTAGTCCGCCACCAGTCCAACGCAAGACAAAAAAGGCGGTGATCGTGAACAAGACGAGGAAGGCGTGGGTCCGGGCAAGAAGTGTAGCGGGGAAGCTCCGGGCCGTCTGTTAGATGGCTGGGGAGGAGGGGGAGGAGGGTGACGTTGCGGAAATTCATTTGATTTCTTTTCTTTTCTTTCGTTTATAATATTTGCTGACGTATTCCACATGTTCCCATAGGTTCGTTTAGGATTCCCCGTCACCCCGTCGCCGCCCGCCTCGTTCCATATAAAAGGTATGTCCTGGGGATGGTGGAGGGGCTGCTGTGCTCCTTTTCCTCGTGCTTCCCTTGTCGTGGGCCCTGGGCTTAAGATTCTTCGGGATCAAACCAAAAGCACGAAAATTCTCTCTACCCACGTTATTCTCTAAGAAAGGTAAACAGTGTTTGTTAAAACGATTGGGCTTTTTCTGACAAGCAACCTCCCAGCATTGAAGGGCGGTTTGAAATAACAACTCGAACTGATGTTGCGTCGGCCTCCCTCCTATCTCGTCTATTACGATGGATTAAAACCAACATAAAGGGATCAAATCTCACCGACGGCGCCACGAAACACCCTCCTCTCCTTACCACCCTCCCCACCCCACCGCACACTCACACCAGCACCAGCATCCCAACACCTACCACCCCAACATGCACCATCGAAGCCATAAGCCGCGGCTGAAATACCTTCCACACCATCGAATGCCGCTGGAGCACCGCCGCACTAGTCGCCGCCCCAACAAGAGTACGCTAAAGTAGATCATGACACCCATCCCTGCTCGGGTGGCGTCCACACGACTTTGTCTGCAGTGCTATCAGATTCGGAGGAGTAAATGCGCCTGATTCTACAGTGCGACGAACGGCGTGCCCAGCTCGGCCATCGGCCATCAGCGCTCGGGCACAATAGATTGGCAACCACCGTAAATGGGGAGGAGGGGTACTGCACCATGTTGGAGAGGAGGAAGGCGGGCTTACATTGGATACTTGAGGCGGGCGGAGAGCTGGCAAATACTGATGCCATTCAGTTCCCACCGTAAATCCAACATGCAGAATCCATTGTATACTTACCGTTGAATGCAATGTAGAGATAGCACAACAGATTTTCCAGCTGCTGTGCTATGAATTGAATTTGAAGTGCGGGATTAAAATATCTCTGTTCATCTGACTCTTCATACTCGAGGCACTGAAGCGCTGAGTACTGACTCGTCAATTGACGTGCGCATCTGTCCCGTTCGACCAATACCAAGTCGAGTCGAGTTGATCTTTCATTTGGCGTGGGCCTTATAATTCCTAATATATGGGGTCTGTACAATCAATACTGCGAATTGGCCTTGATCAGAAGTGAAGTTTTGGTCCTCGGTGCTGTCTCGAGAACTCTGGCGATTCAGCGATAACCCATGAAAGGGTCAAGGCGACCCGCGCTGTTTCGTTCAAAAAAGTGATGGATGATATGTAATCTTCGTCTATGTTTCTGGTTAGATAGATAGTGTTTCCAACAATGGGGCGAACGGATGAGCATATTTTTTTTATTCAGCTTGCCTGGACAGAAGATTCCAGGTCACCGTATCGTCTGAAAACCATTGTTGCACACTGCCAAAAAACTCCTTTGTGGAGGTTGGGAGGAACGACGGTTTTGAGATGCCCAGCTCCAGCTGTAACGTGCGCGTTCTTTCTCTAGTACTCTCTGTCTTTCTCTGTCTTTGCGTGAGGAAGTGTTGTTTTTGTGGATGTCTAGATCAAGTTGCGCCATCTACAAAAAGTCAGAATGCTGATCAACTCTCGCCTGGCGGGGTCAAACCTTCGCCTGGAACGGCGAACTTTGCCAATCACTCTATTTGATGACCTACGTCGAACTGCAGACCATCACTGTTTTCATCGGCGCAATTCACCTCAAGGTATGGCTCGAGCAATTCTCGCCACTCAGTATTTGTAATGATCACTGCTCATCGTCACGTTTGATTACCACCATTAACTAGTATTACACCATTGCTATTCTATTCCACTATTTGCGTCGTGTATAAGAGTACAAATGTTTATGCCATTACCAAAAGCAGTATTGGCACCAAGAGCTTGCATTGTGCGTATATTTGCTAGTTCAGGTCCGTGAGATGTTCAGCAGGTTGGTTGGGTCCTAGTTGATATGCGTAAACAAATAGTGTAGCAAGTTATGGGGTACTACTCACGGTTCCCACATTCTTTGAGTAGTCTGGGGTTGCTTTGAGTTAAAACCAAATAGTGACCCTACGTCAGAGGGGACAAATGGGCAGAGAGCAGGCATGTATTTCTAGCCAATGAAAAGACTAAATGTTGGTCGTCAGTGTCAAGAAAGACAGAAGTACCCCGCATATACCCACTCATTGATGATGACGACTTCAAAATCATTGACTTGAGGCCATTTCGAAGCACAATACGGCTGATACGGCAGCCATCGAGGAAGGAGACGGCCAGTGTACTGGAGGGAGATGGATACGGGGGTGCAGGAGGGAGATGGAAGTAGGAGGGAGATGGAGGGAGACGGAGAAGGAAGACAAAAACGGCGAGTTTGATATAATTATAAACAAGGACAAATTCGGACTTTGACATTGGAACGTGTAACCACCAATACGGCCGCAAGACAATTACCTTTTGCTTGTCCGTACGGAGTGGTGAACTTAGTCACAGAGCCCCGGGCACTTGTCAGACCTACCGAGATTCATAACGCTTGGTGGGACGTTCATAATCCTGGCGAGACTTCATAACGCCTCGTGAAACTTTCATAACACTTGATGAAATTTCGCCCGGTTTGGCGAACGATTGGTCAAAGCCTCACCAAACCTGGCGAAGTTCGCCAGATTTTAGACTTTTTGTAGATGGCATACCGATGACGTGCCCTGAAGTTGATCGAGAGAAAGGGTTTTCCATTTTATTGAGAGGCTGCGCTCGTGATTTGACGATTACAGAACTTTTGTGCAGGCTCGGTCATCCCCTCAGTCAAAGTAGAAAGAGCATCTCAGTCCCCTGTTCCCAGTTGGCGGTTCCACTTTATTCTACCAGGCTCAGTGGAACTCTTGAAGCTACAGTAATAGCACACTTAATTGCTTTTTTTTTTTTTTTGTGGAACATATATCTGGTAGATTGCATGTTGCTTTAAAAACAAACAGATGCTTCTCAAACTTCTATCCTCGGGCATCAATGCATCAATAGTATTGCCCAGCTAACCCAGAAAATATGGGATACGTAGACAAAACCACCCAGAAAATGTGTTCAAATGCCTGCCATCCGTCTCAAGGTAGTGAACTCGTCTGTTCCGGTGGCCTTGCAAAGAGCGTAAAACTTTGAAGAAGGATCACCAAGAAGAACCGCAGGTCTATCAAGAAAACACTCATAAAACGGTCACTGAAATTAGCACAGTTCATACCTATCAAACTCCACGACGTGACCTTGATCCAACAATAAGACCTGCGAACAATGTTAGATAGGCAGCATCTCTATTTTTACTCAGATAACTCACTCTGTCATAATCAATGACAGTGCGCAGACGGTGTGCAATGGTCAGTATCGTGCTATCCGCAAATTCTCTTTACTCATGTTAGTCACATGCATAATCTCATTGAGAGTCTCACCGTCGAATTGTCTTTCCGATCAGCTCGTCCGTTGCATAGTCGACACTACCAAGTGAACGAGGTTAAATTTGTCATTATAGAATAAGAGCTTGGATACCTCGCTGTGGCCTAAGGTGGCTCGTCAGAAAAACAACTTTTCAATCAGAAACGAGTGGACTGACTTCATCCATTACAAGTAGTTTGGATCGCTTTAGAATAGCTCGGGCCATACATAGCGATTGCTTCTCCCTTATAGCACATTTGTTAAGCCGGAGATGCAGTGAAACTTAACTCTCACCCTGTCGAAAAGTTTTCGCCGCCCTCAGTCACGACGGAGTCTAGGTTGCGAAAAACGTTGGCGTTTACAGTCTCGAGGGTGTCATCGAGTGTATCTTCTGGAGGTATGAGATGCACCCGACGCAGTGCCTCGAACTGACAAAAGACATGAGCACCGCGAATATGATTAAATAGGTAGGGACTGACAATTTCAGCATCATTGTATTCATCAAAGACGTCGAGGGTCGAGCGCAGAGTCCCACTCAAGATTGTCGGATCCTCTGATCTTGATAAGTATAAGGGAGTTAGGGTGGCAAGACAATACAATACGCACGAGGAATGATTGTCACTCGGCTGCGCAAATCACTAAGTCCTATGCTTGATATATTCAGCCCATCAATGATGATTTGGCCTTCTGTGGGCTCTACAAAACGGAATAGTGACAATGCAAGCGTGCTCTTGCCCGAACCCGTCCTGCCGAGGATGCCGACCTAACACGGCCGTCAGTTGTAAGGTCAAAACATACGCTTATCATCTCACTTTCTCGCCTGGGTTGACGCTGAAGCTTATGCGGTGTAGTACATCAGGAAGATCTGGCTATAGAGATAATAATCATGGCTCGTGAGAATTGCGCAGACAGGAGAAGGCGCACTGCATATCGGACAACAAGATCTTGACATTCTATCGCGCCACTGGAAGGCCAGGTTTCAGGGGGACGTGGTTCTACGATTTCTGGACCTTCGGGTTCCAGTACGGAATATTCTTTGACACGTTCTATGGCAACCTGAGACATAGAACAGTTATAAGATTTGCGTATGTCAATATCTGATTGTGTTACCATTGATTGTTCCAGTCCAACGAAACGGCGAACCTATTGAATATGAGTCATAGCAGGAGCAACTCAAAATCTATGTTACTCGCCATAAACAAGAGATCAAATGCAACCGTAGATGCGAATGTCAGCGCAAAACCAGCAAAGGACGCCGAAATACTTGGGGTCACCAAGGCCACAATAGCTATAGCACCTACAATGCCAGTAGAAAGTAAATTGAAGCGTATGGAAAGCCATCTGTTGACTAAAGATATTGTGAGAATAGCCTCAGGGAATGCATGTCTCAATACCTTCCCACATCCAGAAGTAGGGATTGATACTCTTCTTTATCGTAAATGACTGCAAAAGAACGGTAATAATATCACGGACCGTGTCGACGCAGCGTAACATCTCCCGTAAAAACTTGGTTGAAGCACCGAACGCTCTGAGAACAGCTACTCCCGATATGGTTTCTCCATAAATCGAGTATAAAGGTGATTTGTAGACGGACTCTGAATAACATTAGGCAGATTCTCGAAAGTGGTATTGCTCTACCTAGCCTGCGCAAATCCCTGGAAGTTTGACCATAAATCTGTTCAATTACTCAACGGGATGAATCAGAGATGTCTGGAATTTGTACCTTCGCCACTGCATTCAAAACAGTTAGAAGGAAATATGGTAGAAATTGAATTGCCAAACTCACCGTTCCAATACAGAACTCCGAGTAACGCGGTAGCTACGATGAATGGCAACCCACCGACCACACTGACTGTCACGATGGTCGTCACCGTAGACAGGAAGTATACCATGCTGTGACCGAAGTTATCCGACAACGTACTGTCAATACCTATATCATCTCGATTAGACTGGACGCGAAGCTCAGGAACGACAAAACGTACCTTCGAAATCTTTTCCAAATCTATTAAGCAAACGGCCACGATTGACCGTATCGTGAAAGCGAATGTTGGCGAATAACACGCTCTCAAGTAGCCTCTTGTATAAGACGGTGGAGGCTTTTATGGAGCCCGAGTACAATACAGCCCAACGCAACGTACCGATGATCACTCCAACCATCGTAACAGCTGCATAAACGCCGACATAGAACAAAGTGTCCTGATCGTCATCTCCACCAGCTTGACTTGACCAATATCTACGTTGTGCGCGTCGCTTATAGTTAATTGTTGAAAATTCCATTGAATACATACCGTAACCAACTGTTTTCGATCACTGGACTGAGGGATGCGGCAATAATCGTGAAGCTAAAGACAGTCCAGTATGGACCGTTACCGCACGCCCAAATGTATGTTCCCCAGATCTCCCTGTCGATGCGCCCTACTGCTCGTTTCTCTTCTTCGACCAGCTTCCTGGGAGTTTTCCGTTTGACATCCTTCTCTGACGGAGAAACTGCAATGGTGGAGTTCGGTTCAGATTCATCAACACTTTCAGAGGCTAGTTTCTCTTCGACTGTCGCTTCAAGTTCAACGTTTTCAACTTCTTTCTCTTTGCCTTGGCCCATTGAGTGGACGAGATCTTTGATTATTTCACTGTTTGAAAATTCATCACAGCCGCCGGCGAACTGCAGTCTGCCATTATCCAATGCTACCACATAAGACGCGCCACGTGCGCAAAGTTGCACATGGTGTGACACCAATATAATGGTGCGACGACAGGCAAGTTCACCCTTCAAGCACTTCCAATACAAGTGATGAGCAGTTTCTGCATCGACTATCCATTTGCATAAGTTAACCATGCATTCATCAGGCTCAGCCAATTTAACATACCGGCCGATAGGACATCGTCGAGCAACAGTATTGACGCACGAGAATATATGGCTCTTGCAAGAGACACTACGAAATGTTGTCAGTGTGTAGAATCGTTTCATTTCATAGTCTGATCAAACCTCGAGCCTTTTGACCACCAGACAGGTTTACACCCGCTCGCCGATTTCGGATTCATCACCGTCTTCTAAGATTTCAAGGTCGCGTAACAAAGCACAAACCTTTATTGTATAGATTAGTTGTATGATGATGAGATATGCGAAAAATTACTTCAAGTGTTTTCAGATAGCGCTCCTCGTCATAGGGCAAATCAAACAAATTGTTTTCTAGTGTCCGTTTATTTCACTACTTCCGAAGACCGATGAGCGCTTACCTTTGATGGTTGCGTTCCTAAGCCACGCTGCCTAATTAACGCATTGAGGGAACATATCACCTATAGAAAATAAAGACATACCTGAGGGACATATGCACATAGCCCGTCAACGATCCATGTTTCTTGCGGTATAGTTTTTCCAATGAAGGACGCAAGAGAGTCCGGCGGCGACCGAGGGCAAGTCAGTTGTCCCGTAAGGATATCTGCCTCACCTAGCAAAGCTGGCGGACAGTGTGAGTGTTGGAATCCTTTGAATGGCATTGCTCGTACTTACACAATAAAAGAAGCGATTTGCCCGAACCTAATTTACCGCAGATTAAGGAGAGTTCGCCTTCTGGGAATTCGCAAGTCAAGTCGATCAGCACGAATTTTTGACGCGGTGTTGCAGCCACAGATGTCGCAGCACTTCCTAATGATCGGTCTTGCGGCCAAGTGATTGTGCAAGATTGCAGCGCGACCCGATGACTTTGCCGCTCGAGTGGAGGGACACCAGACACTTCCGTTCCCAGCAGATACTTCTCTATCCGTTGAAGTGAAACCAATGACTGTGGTGCAATACTCTGAATGTAGTATTGCACGATTTAGCTTGGAAAAGAATCACCTGCAGCATGTTGATGAAAGTCTCCGGCAATGCATTTAGCGCATATCGCATTTCGGTGAAGACTAATAGATTCGTTAATGATACAGGTACCCATGGCCGGCGCTACGCACCGAGTATCTGCACGACGATCAGAGACGGCTCGTAGAGTCAGCTTTCAAACGTACCGAAGTAAATGCAGTTGATGGTGTTAATGGCTGGTGTCTGATGACGGTGAAATGAAAGAATGAGACGATGGTCACCATGATAGGCGAACCGGACCTAAAATCCTGTCAATGTCCACTCGACTACATGCGGTATTTCAAATCATACCAAATGGCATTCCAGAGTATCTTGAATGCCGTGAGCCTGCGCAAGAGATCATTAACAAGTACGGGCTCACTTCAATATTGTAGTTCAATCTCTGATGCTTCAACTCCTTTTCTCGGACTTTGAGTACCCTAGCTTCAAAGCTGCGCTCCCAAGCCATGAACTAACAACATCTAAGAGCAACATATGGTATGAACCAGATCAAACACACCTTAAGCATTCGTATGGCACCCAGGACCTACATTATCATCATTCAGATTTACCAGAAAAAGGAAAAGTGCTAAATTCACCTCGTTCATGAGACTAACTCGTTCATCACGGGCTTTCATCAGATTTTCCTGAGCTCCTGAAGGCAGTTTGAGGGATGTGTGACGAACCCGTCTAAACAAGACTCACTAGTAATTACTTTGCCGGCATAATGGTTTAATGGCAAGAATAGGCATGTTACAGCAAGACCATAGAAGCAGGAAACCCCTGAAAATGGTGTTGAAAATGGTATATCGGTGTCGTTATCCCAACTCACCAAGTAGCTTGTACAAGAATATTGTTCCAATTACGACCTCAATGGGAGCATCTGTTACACAACGTTACTCTATGAAGCAGACTGGATATTTTCACAAACCAATAAGACTGAACAATTGCCAACTAAAATCGCTGACCCGGTCGACGTCAGTTGTCATCAGAGTCATGACTTGCGCCTTGGTGGAATAATCGTCGTCGGTCCCTGCATCGTCCGTTCCGCTCGCGGGCGGGCTTGCCGAAGCAATGTTCTTGCGGACCAGAGTTTTTGCGAAAAGAACGCTGTTCAATTGCGAGCGGAGGCAGACCTGAACTCGTGAGTTGATCACAGAAAAGAGTTGACCAGTGGCTACCGATGGTGAGAAGAGGCCCTACAAAATTCGAGAGCAACTTACTGATATGGGTCGCCACATTAGCACCGATCATTCCAATGACATATGCCCAACCCCAACCACTATTCTCCCTATTCGGATCAACCTCAAGATATCGGATTAGGCGCTGCAGGAAGAAGGTCGGCAAATAGTAAAGGGCTGCAGAAACCATAGCGAGGGCCACTTCAAGTAGCAGTGCTGAATAGTTGGTCCTCAGCAACCGATATGTCATGTTCCAACCTGAACCCGGCTTCGGCCTCCATGTTCCTATATGACGAATGCCACCTCGTATCGCTTGCCTCATCTTGGAGAAATTGTGCGCTGCTCGGACGTGTCCGGGTACGATAGGTAAATCACCAATATCCAGACTCTCTACTACGTTGCCCAGCCAGACGACTTTGGTGGCATAGGAGAACAGCAGATGTGACAAAACGGAGCAACCTATGTCACTGCTGAGTATCGACCGAAAGGCATAACGCACTACAAAGACGTACCAACGACACCACAAACATTCTCTAGATCCGAATTGGTTATTGTCGTAACCGTTTTCTCCATGTATATATTTTCCGGTGGATAATGCAATGGCGGTCCGAGGGGAGTAGTGATAGCCACGAAGGTCATCACAGCGTATAAACCCAACGCTGTATACCAGATCACTTGCATAGAGGGTTCTTCGTTGACAGAGGAAATTACGGGAGGTAGTGTTGTTGGTATGACCGCAGAAGTTCCAATAGTAAGTGCCGCAATCATTGACAAGGCTGTGACATGAAGAGTCAGATGGAAATGGTAATTTGTAGAACCTCGCTTCAGAGATAGAGCACATATGATAAGAAGATAAGTGGTAAAACCGAGATGGATGGAGTAAATGGCTATATCAACGCGTTCCGAACTAGCGATAGCATAGCCAACGCAAATCGCACTCAGAACAACGAGAAATGCGGCATGAAATATCAAAATCAATTTCCTGCGGAAAACCTGGATAATTGACGCTTCGATATCAACATTTTAAGAAGAATGGCAAGGGCAGCACACCTGCTTCCAAAACCTCTCGTCGTCGAGTGGGTAACCACTCGCAATATCATCTGGCGTGGCGACGTCGAAAGGATCGTTGGAAGCGACCAAGGATTCATCTTCGTGAACTGGAAGTTGAATTTTGCCATCCCGTCTTCGAGTGAGAAAGAACGTGACCAAGCTGCCTAGCGCGCTAATGGCAAGTGCAGCCACGATCTCTAACTGGAAACGAATCATCACAACCGAGAAGTAGCGGCGCGGGACTGACACTGAAAACCTGAAGTTTGCAAGGGTTGAAATAATTTAAGTGAATGACTCCTCGGCTCGGCTCCCATCACATCACACGGCCAACATCTATCAGCGACGTATCACCCTCGGAACTATCAAATTAAACTTACGCAGACGTTTAAAACCCGTTCAGTCAGCGCTGGCTTAAGCCACCCACTCCGGGCCATCAAAGGAGTCTCCGAGCCTTACGTCGCTGTCCTCGTTTCACCGACAAGGCGACGTAAAAAGGATGACCCGAGGTTGATCTAGCTGTATGGGGCAAACTACGAGCCTCATCTGGACCACGATCTAAATCATATCTTAGCAGAAGAGCGAAACGCAGCATGGCGTTTCAAACGTATTACAAGGCCATAAAAACGCGTATATTAAGGCCTAATGAAGACGTTCCTAGGATTTCCTTATTTCAAAATTTTTTGGTTTTACAACCCCCAATTTTTCGTATTTTTAAGGGGGGTGGCCAAATTATTACAATTGGACTCGATGAGGCTTGAGATGAGGATCTGAACTTCAGTGATACAAACGGTTGAGCTTTATTTGTTTTTTCAAGCCAAAGGAATGATCTCTCTTAGCGCTTTCTTCAGCTTGGCAAGTTGGGTATCGGTCTAACCATTCTCAGATTAATATCAGCTACATTATATATCTGGAATATACGCACTAGAGCGGAAGGAAGGTTCGAAAGAATATGACCAATATTAATCCCCTCACATTGGTTGTAATGAATTGACATAGGGTGAGAATGCTTTAATGGGTGAGTTATGCGATCATTACAACATACTAAGCGAACTCTTACACAGCCGTCTTGGGCACGCATAGTGCGCAAATCGCAAATGGCATTGGACTTACAAGTTGAATTACATGGCGTCACGTCGAAACCTCGCGTCGTGAATGAATGGTATAATTGAAAGGCAGTGTCATTGGTCTCAAAGGCCTCTGTGACTTTATGCCAGAAAACTGGATTAAGCGATTCTTCTTTGGAAAGTCCTACAAGCGGACCATAGGTATCGCGGGCACTATAATAGAGATCCCAGGTGGCTAATTCAGATAGCGTATTAGTTTTAGCTTTTAACTTAGGCACGGGTAGAGTTCAACTGACGTTCCTGTTGGAATATGGGATCAGTTACATTACCTGCAAAAGATGGATAAATGACGAGAAATATTTGAAAAGACGTCCCAGCTTACTACTGTATACACGAGAATCCATAATTTCATATGTGTCTGGATCAACATCGTACACTCTAAAAGCGGGGTTTCCATCTGGTGCCAGTCTGTATCTGGTTGATTTCGTGCATCAGGAACGACGTACGACGGGGTGTTAGAGATGGTGCTATCAGGCCAAAGCTGACCGCGTTCTCTGCGACTCGATTGGTATAATCAGAGTATCCGACCGCAAATTGATCCTATGGACGTCTCATCACCGGGAACACCAGTTAAGTTACGTTTACCATGTGGGTATGGCCATAGAATTGTGCAGCAATGGTATCGCGGTATCGCAGCACAATTTGATCAAAGTAGTTTGACTGTGTCGGGTCGTCAGTGCAGGATTATCCTCAACAAAATTCAAATCAAACTTGATCACGCATAACGTCGCCGCGACCAGGAGGCATGTGGGCAATGATCCAAGCACGTTGACCAGCGTCTTCAGCGGCTTGTAATTGCTCTACTACAAAGCTCAAGATACCGTTAGGGTCTGGTCTGTATGAAAGAAATAACGGTCAGCCCTTACACAACGTACCACAAAACGCGACATACTGCAATTCATCGCTGTCATAGAGCCAAAAGCTGCAAATTATGAAGATAACGGACTAAAAGAGAGTAACGAATACTTGCTTGTCCTTGTACCAATAGATATTATTCAACGAGATGATCCTGTAGAGTTGCAAAGAGTTCAGCAGCGGGGAAGTGACAAGAGATGCTCTTACTGACCGTAAATTCGTGCCTTGTGCAATGACAGAATAACTACCGGAGACGTGGAGAACCTGATCAACAGCATCCCCATACAGCCAATGCTTGTCAGGTAGTTATACGACGAATTGTGCTAATTAGCAGCATCACTCACAGACCATCCTTCACTTTGCGTATCAAAAACCCACTGGCTGCTCGCAGACGTAGTGCTCCTTGGAAAGGCATTCACAGGTGCTACTTCGCTATGTTCATGCCCATTACAAAAAAGTTCGCTATGGTACGGGCAACGTCCTTACTGGTTGCCTGTAGGCGGATGCTGTTAATAAATTATTTTTCAAAAACAAATGCCGAAGGACCCACCGATAACCGGGTATACTGGAGAACCAAGGTTGGAGAACATCTCTCGATTAAAGCTTTCCAGATCACCCGTTACCCCACTGAATCTTAATGAGCACGCCCGCTTGCACATGCAAAACTTACGTTTGGTTTACCAGCCAGATGGCAGCTGAATGACGATCAGAATCTAATTTTACACGGCAACGTCGCTCGCTGCTCGCTCACCATTTATGACGTCACCCGTAAAAATCGAAAACATGGTTGTGTTTGGAATAGCGCGCAGCATCGAGTCGGACAGAACTGGGGGCGTGTCGCAGTGATAGCTCCCGTGTATCCCCGCTGGGTTAACGACAGGGCCAGTATAACTTGGATAATTCCTGCAACATATTGGTTTCGTGCAATCAGCGTCTGACCCTGGCTATATACACTCGATTTCAACGCGTTGTTGTTTTCGTCAAATCCAAGGGACACCCTCACAGTATAAGAGCGATCGATATGCGCATCGCTGAAATGCGCGACCTGGAACGGCGCACGTCTCGACGACGTGAACACCCGAGGGATCTCCGGCGGTGGTTTCGGAAACAGCACATTGTACGGGTTAACGGGCGGAGGCTGGCACAGACCAAACACGGCGTCACACAGCTTCGTCGCCGTCTGGCCCCCGATGGATATAGACCTCAAATCGTGCGCCAAAATTGGTCCTTCCTGGGAAATAGCACCCTGACAGACATCAGGGTCCTCAGCCTACGCACGCAACGTCAAGAAACCGTGACCT
The DNA here is from genome assembly GCA_023014475.1 of Amanita pallidorosea. Lineage (NCBI taxonomy): Eukaryota > Fungi > Basidiomycota > Agaricomycetes > Agaricales > Amanitaceae > Amanita > Amanita pallidorosea. The sequence continues at coordinate 170,167 of JAEBUS010000071.1, forward strand.
GCGTCCCCCGCCCGAACGCACCTGCACAACTTGACATATGGCAATCCACGTCTTTGTAAAGATGGCATCCCCAAAGTACGCTAGAAACTTCACCGGCACCAGAAGCGCGTGGCAGGAAACACAATCGATCGCGTTCCCGAGCGCGCGGATGATCTCGTCCACCAGGTTTGCAGAGATGCAGGTGACACATATGAAGATGACAAGGACGACCCTCAGTTGAGGGAAGGGTCGCATCCTATCGGATCCTTGGATAGCAATTAGGGAGGGAAACAGGAATGGATGGCTTCACAGACCCGTTTCCCAATATATATGTAGCTAGGCGAGTAATTCAATAAGCGCAAGCGCAAGCTTCGAACGTGCCTCATCAATTTAGCAGTGCAATTGATGTCTGCCGCGGAACGTGAGAAGGCTAAATTAGGGTAACTTGTCCTGGTTACCCGAGATGGAAGAGGTGGGACCATCTACGGGCGGAAATGTCACTCCAATACCTAATTCGAATGAATGCAAGTGGTGATAAGTTTATCGGGCATGCAGCGCTTATGCACCATGTCTTAACATCAAGCCAATGCCAAAGCGTTGAACCTAACGTGTGGTCCCGACTGGATATAGCCATGGACGTCTATGATAAGATGTAGTGGTAGTGTGCGTATGTCGGACTGGGAATACAGGAAAGCATTGATACAGGTACTTCAAAGTGATATGTAATGACGAAATGAATGAAAGAAAGCAGTCGATTGGTTTCAATCGCCAATCTTTACCACATTAAATGATATGCAGATGGCAAGGAACCAAGTACCAGGTCATGCGCTTGCTCGACGATAGATGGAAACCAAGATTCAAACACCAATCTAACCAGCACTAAAACAATGAAATGAGAAAGCAGAGAAAATAAATACCATTCCGGTAGGATATCATTGATATTTTTCACAGCGAGGCATGCCCAAAGCCCAAAGGAAAGAAGAAAAAATGGCTTGTCTGCTTTGTGGTCGTATGGACGAAGCCGATCGTGATTATTCAATCTGCTCGACAAGCTCGTCAAGGGATGAGTTGCTCGATGATGGGACTGAAACGCTTTCGGTTGATGACTGGCCGTCGCATCCGGGTTCGCGGGCGTCAGAGCTGGTATTGAGATTGGAGCGACTAGTATCCACCTCGTTCAAGTTAGCATCGCACGATCCGTCTACTGTGCGAATGCCTTCTAGCTCATCATCTTCAGCATCCCCAGAGTTCAACTCATCATTTTCACGAAGAATTTCGTTTGCCAGGCTGCTTGAGACGTAGGTTGGGTGAGCACCTTCCCGGGGAAAATACTCCAGATCAAAGTAACTGGTCGGTTCACCTCTCCGGCCCAGCGGGCCGGGTGAATGGAGGTAATGTCCAGTGCCAGTTGGGTGAGCTGCATGAACAGGTGCACCGACGGCGGGGTTGATATGTGGGTTCGGGTTCCCCGGACGACCCCAAAATGCTCCCGGCGACATAGCTGCACCATGCGTGAAGGAAAGCGCGTAATGAGCACCATATGACGGGGATGATGGATGATCAAGAGGCGACGGATGTTGAGAATGATTAAATTGACTCGATGCATACGTCTGATTTCCCGGGGTATCAGGAAATATATGTGTTTGGGAAGGGTATTGACGCGGAGATAATGTCGGAGGCAAGAATGTGAAAGGTGGCATAGAGGGTGTAATTGGAGGTAAACCATGAGGAGTCATCGGAGCCTGCTGATGCTGAATAAATTGCGGATTTGAAACGGGCGTCTGCACCGACAGCGTTGATACGTTCTGCGTCGATATTTTGTGCAGATCCAGTGGAAGGACTGGGGGAGGGGGAGGTAAAGTTATAGGCCCTGGGTGATGGGGATGTTGATGGTGAAGACTTCCAGACGGGGAAGCTGCTTTCTCTGCCGTTGTTTTACTTACAGAAGCTGCCACGGATGACGATCTCGATACGGAACTGGAAGTTGATGAGCTGGCACTCTCACTGGCGGGGCTCTGTTTGAGTGGCGTAGAATTGACGGTAGCTGCCTCGTTTGAAGGACGCATGGAACCAAGAGACACGCTTATCGCGGATGTATCAGCTGTAGATGGAAGTTGAATGGCCAATGGTCGTGGTACCCGCTGCTGTGGGATCATTGGATACGTCTCGGCAGGTGGCGATGGCGATTTCAATGCAAATTCGGAATTGTAACTTGGATGCAGTCTGACCTGTGACTGTGAAACTTGCGGATATGACGCTCCGAACAGTGAGGCATTGGTTAAATTATTAAGAGCGGTGGGCGTTAGCGATGTTGCCGGGGCAGGTACTGAATGGAGGGAAGGAGAGGCAGGATGACTAACAGTCTGACCTGACTGCGTGAATTTATCGAAATGAACTTTTAAAGTGCGTCCGTTGTATTCGAATCTTAGGCATAAGAACATGTCAGCCAAGTCGCGTTGCACGGGGCGACGTGCAGACGTGATATCTCACCCGTTGAACAAGTTCATCGCCCGCTCTGCGTCAAATTCGGATGCAAAAATGACTGTTCCAAATCCCCGTGACCGGCCATCGGGGCCCAGTGCAACGTCCGCACGGATAATGGTTCCTGCTTGTCGAAAAAGATCCTTCAGATCCTGCCACTGGCAATGAAAGGGTAACTGTTTGTCGTTTCCTGAAAGTCAGTGCACTTGGATCAAGTTAGATATTACCTACATTTCCTACAAACAAACTGCGGCCCACGCTGCTGGCGGTCGTTGGCACGTCATGCGAACTAATTAATGACCCGTAGTCAAACTCGTCAGAGCGCCTGTGTAAATTTGACGGAGGCGAGGGACCAAGAACGGCCGATGGAACGAGCGATACAAGAGAGCTTACTGCGGAGCTAGAATGCCCTGTCAGAGCAGACATATTGCCCAACGTGCTATCAAGATCCGATGGAAGTCTATCAGGCCTCACTTCAAGAATTCGAGTTTGCCATGAATAACCATTAAACATGTCCACGGCACGACCGGCGTCTTCAGCAGTTGCCAAAAGCACAGTTCCATATCCACGGGATCTGTTATCTGGCCCCAGCGACACATCGGCACGAAGAACTGTTCCTGCACGACGGAAAAGGTCCTTCAAGTCCTGCCATCGAACTCTGTACGGTAGCTAAATAGATCGGGGATTGGGATGAGTATGAAAAGCGCTGGAGAGAATTATAACATACGTTACCAACGAATAACTGTGTTCGAGTGTCTCTCGGTGGCAGAGGTCGTCCGTCAGGCGTCGGCCGACCAGAGGTGGCCATTTGGATGACCGCTTCAATATCGTCGTTTGTGGGCTTATAGGACGGAATGGGGGACTCTGCAACGGACGATGCGCGGGGCTGGGAGAACAATTGGCATGTTGGCGTAGCGATACGGAGGTAATACATAGAAGGACGTACAGGTGGTTGTATTGAATCCATATATGGACAGCGAACGGAATAGGCTGTCCAAGTTAAGAGTATGGGTGAGCGACAATGCACCCAATGAGTGAGCCTGGGAGCAATGCAACGCCAGCGTGTCACAGACGGAAGGAGAAAAAGATGAAGAACAAAGGAAGGGTTGCCGAGAGAGGACCGAAAGATGAAGGCGTGAGGTATACCTGCAAAAAATGGCACCGCTTCAAAATAGCTCCACAGAAAGATTAAACAAAACGGGGATATACTTTACGCCACTTGCCCCAAGTCTTTGAGCACACTGGCGTCGGCCAGGCAGGACGATGGTGAAGAAGACACAACAGGGCGCCACGGGGGCGCAAGGAAAGCAGAATAGACTCGCCCGCGAAAACCGAGTAGACATCAGGAGACTGGGACTGACGTCACTGCCTGCCTCCAGTGTGGGAAGACGAGTGGGTGCCTGCCTCCGAACCGGTGGTGCGCCCACACCAGCTCACGATCCCCCACCAGCTCAGGCGGCACTGTAGCGATTACATCATCGGCATGTGAATCAGTCTAGACCTCCATTCAACCAACGACGTCATCATCATCTTCTGATGCCATTCACATGCCATTATACTAGTACAAAAAATACATGTAGTCCAGCCAAAGGAAGAATCCCACTCTTCTAAACCTCCTGACTGATTCCATCCTCCTTCTTTCTCCCCGACTTTGACGGAAGCAATTCCTGCACCGAGGTTAGTCGCTTCTTTAAGGCACACCTTACTCAAAATACCCACCGGAGCAATGTGTGGCACTATACCGATCTGTTAGTATTGGAATGTATGCAATAGCCAATTCAACTCACCAACTCCGCCTTGTGAGATAACTACATTGCCAAGCAGTTTATGCAATCTGATCACCGTTTACTCAGTCTCTGGCAAAACAAGTGGCATCACACTCACTCTTCGTCATTCCGAATCGCCAGTTGCAGATGACGGGGTACTATACGTTGCTTTTTGTTGTCTCTCGCCGCATTCCCGGCGAGTTCGAGAATCTCTGCTGCAAGGTATTCAAGCACAGCAGCGAGGTACACTTGTCGGTTGCTTAGTCAGGCAAATTGTGATGAAAAATGTATGTGCAACTTACCTGGTGCACCCGCACCAACGCGTTGTGCGTAATTGCCCTTCTTCAAGAGACGGTGCACACGACCGACAGGGAACTGAAGCCCAGCCTTTGCAGACCTTGATTGCGATTTCGAGACTTCGCCACTAGCTTTGCCACCAGACTTGCCAGCCTTTCCTTTACCCGACATTGTGATTAGGTGAGTGTGGTTGTGGTAGAAGATGCGAGTTGGAAGGTGCGCGAGTCAAGAATGACAGATTAAGGTAAGAGAAGAGAATTAAGAGGGCGAATGGTATTTATACCGTCGTGGGAGCGGGACGCGGCTCATCACGTGCAAATCGTTTGTGTCAATCAACAACGACGCGCGAGCTGACGCGACGGGATCAAACAACAACAAATTCACGCGTGCATACTTAAGCCCCTTCTTGACATCTCACTCATCCATTGATTGTCGCCCGCGTCCTTGCCGTCAACCACCATTACCACCAACACTCTAACCACAAGCATATCTTCCATCATCCATGGCCCCCAAACCTGCTTCTACTGCTGGAAAAGCTCCTGCTTCCACCGCCTCTAAGGCGCCTGCCAAATCTGCCGAGGGTGCAAAGGCGGCAAAGAAGACAGCCAAGGCTGCAGCACCCGTCGAAGGCGAGAAGAAGAAGCGCAAGAAGTTGCGCAAGGAAACTTATTCATCTTACATCTACAAAGGTGTGTATGCCGAATGTCTTACTTTGCACAAAGTTTAACGTGTCGCAGTTCTCAAGCAGGTTCACCCAGACACGGGTATATCAAACAAGGCAATGGCCATCTTGAACAGCTTTGTCAACGATATCTTTGAAAGGATCGCAACAGAAGCTTCAAGTAAGCATTTTTCTTTAAACTTGAGATTAATGGAGTGGAGCTTATTCTTGTCCTAGAATTGGCGTCTTACTCCAAGAAGTCGACGATTTCATCACGTGAAATCCAGACTGCAGTTCGTCTGATCCTGCCTGGTGAACTAGCCAAACATGCTATCTCAGAAGGAACCAAGTCCGTGACGAGTAGGTTGCTTTTCTGTATCGCATCTCGCTGTTTCTAACATTGCATGCAGAATTCTCATCTGCCGGTGCCAAGTAAAATTGTTGACTCTCAGCACCGGTTCTTGTCAGGAGGACGTAGGGATGCGCATACATTCGACTGTCTTTTTTCTGTATAGCAGTGTATTTTCTTCATCTATTGCAACTAAGGACACTTAATGCAAATAATCCCGTCAAACGCTGTGCATAGAAACCAGTTATCATCGAGCCACTGAACTTGGCGAAGGCTTCCTAGGAATCTGCTTGGTGAGCAGACGGTCTTGCACAGCGGATCATGCAAATTGGATTACATGATCTGGCACTTTGTCAAGCGCAGGCCCAGCTATCTGACAAAAGGTGCATGACTAAATTGTATAGCTGCATTCGGTCTGCACTCCGAGGCGGTGCTGAAATTCGTTCGCAATATGTTCAGTTTCAATCTCTATAGTTCTAGATAGTAAAACCATCCATGACCAAGTGACTATTCAATGCTGTACTTTCGACTCCCAAGTGACCAAAACCACAGTTTCATGACAGACCTGAATGCCCCCAGATTGTAATCCGGTGTTAGCACTCGTGCGGCGGGTAATAATGCATTCGCTTCGCCGAGCCGCCTGATCATGATACCATACCACGTCATTTGAACACCAGCACCGATCAATGGTACTCGGGGGAATTTGTCCCATATCCATCCCGATATCCCTTTCGTTCCGAGCTCGGGTTCTCTTTCGAATGTCGCATCCCAAATGGTAGGATCGTCGATGGCTTTGGAGGTATCCATCAGTTCTTGTAGGTATAGTGGCAAGTCGGGGCGCAGCAAAGACCCTCTTCCAATACCGAGAAGATCTGCGTGTCTAGCTGAGAGTACGTTGCAAAGAATAGCAGGTGAGCGTAGTCCTCCTGTAAGAACGACGAGCGGTCTTCGGGTTTCTAAAGAATCTAAAACTTCCACAATATGATGAGAGAAATGCGAGAAAAAAGCTTGTCTCCGCGATTTGGCCATAAAATCTGAGCCGATGCATTTTAATAAATAAAACGGTCTTGGTGAGGAAAGTACCTGGGGTTTCGTAATCTCCACCGCTGATCTCAACGAAATCGATGATGCCCCATTTTGCGATAGAGAGGATATGTTCAGTAATACGCATCTCATTTAAATCATCATCCTCGGCCGACTGCGAGTTGACATAGTCTGCCGAGTTGACTTTGATGCCAAGAACAAAGTCGTTTGGGAGGGTCCGTTTAATCTCATCTACTATGCGTCTTATCAGTCGGAGGGCATTGTCCCCGTCAGCTGAATATTGGTCATCCCGTTGATTTGTCTATAAAGACTTGAATGAATTAGACTGTCATCACACTCCACCAAAAGATATACCCTCGGAGATAAAAACTCGCATAATAGATCTGGAATCAAATATCGGCAGCGAGTCTGTCAATACTCGGCGGTTCAAGTTAGCATACTGGTACGCACATCCGTGTGCAACGTGTAGTTGAACGCCGTCGAAACCAGCCTTCCACGCCAACGTAGCACCTCGCACGAAGCGCTGAACGACGTCGTCTATGTCTTCAAGGGTCATCTCTTTGGGCGTCTGGAATAGCGTCCCATAGAGGAGATTCGACAACACTCCCTTTTTGTTTGACGTGACGCAGATGGAACTAGGCGCAAGCGGGGGCTCGTTGAATCGGCGCCCGCCAATGAAATTGCACGATTGTCGTCCACCATGGCTAAGTTGCATCAGAGCAAGTGGTTTTTGCTGGGCTCCCGAATTTAAATTTGGCAGTTCAGGTTCAGATCTTTGCTCCAAGTCGCCGTGCATGGCAGAGGCCAGCATTTCGAACGGCCGGATTGTGTCCTCTGTGAGCTCCTCTGGCACAACCATATCGCGCCCAAGTGTCAGATGCTTGCCGCTTACTTGTACGTTGCCTGTCAGGATCATGCCCCAGTTGGAGCTGCCCCACGTCTTGTACAGTCCAAGATGTAGCTTGTTGGGAGGTCCCCCGAACATTGGAGATAGATGCTCATACAAAGCAACCTGTAGGTTGTTCCAAATCCGCTGACATGTACAGACGAAATTTGGTTACCTTGACTAACTTGTTTACGACTGTCCGGCCACTACATGGGAGAGTGACAGGGGAAAGAGCGTTTGCGAGAATGAAAGCTTCGCTTGTGGGCTCGGCGGTGGGCTGTTGCATGGAAACGAGTTACCGAGTGTCCACAACCCTGTCAGTACTCACTTACATACATTACAATAGTATTGATGTAGCTACTGACGTGTACCTTGTACCCAGCTTGAACTAGATCGCCTTTGCGAACGTCCCTACTCGCATCCATTCTACATTGCAGATCTTTCCTGCAGAATATTAAAGTAGGCTGTATACTCGTCCGGAGTCATTAAATCGTGATGCACTTCCGCTATCTCAGAGAAGGGCATAGGTGTACCATTGACTATGAGGCTAGGTTAGGACACTGCCACAAACGCGCAGAACAAAAATACCATAGACCATAGGATCATCCAGTGTTGGCATCTCATCAGTCGGAATCAGCTCCGCAAACCCATTAGGATAACCGGATACCGGAGCGATGCCGTTGACCTGTTCGTCCTCCAGCTTAGGCAGCTTGGTACGTTTCGCACCCTCGTCTTCTCTTGAGCGTGAACGCTTCCGGTAGTCGTTCAGCGAGTCGAGATACTCCACAGATGGCTTTTGTTCCTCCTCTTCATTCAAATCTCCATACTCCGAACTGGCAGGTACACTAGCTGAAGGAGTAACCTGCGCAGACACATTTGCAGACGCTGCCAATGAGGCATAGTACTGATCATAATCTGGAACGTGTTCAGAAGAATGTGGATTGCAAATAAGAAGCACTCACAGTCAGCTTCCTGATTAATAACCGGTTTCGTCTCCTCAACGACAGTCATGGGAATCGGTTCAACAACTTTCCCTCCAATCACACCCAATCCCCTTAATATATCGTCGTTCGAACCTGAAACCGTTCTTGTACCTTCCAACCTGGCATGTTCTTTCACTCCCAATGCCGTCAGATCGCCTGAGATGGTACTCTTCAGATGCCATGACGGCATCACATTTTGCTGCCTCTTTGCCTCTGCCTCCGCGTCTCGCTCCATTTTTCGTGTTGTCTCGTCCTTGTCCATGGTGATCATGACACCTATACCTGCTTCTTCCCTCTTGGACGGATCCGAGCCGGCTATCTTCAAACCAGGGCCTTGATTCGCCGCTTTTTGTTTTTCTGGGTCTCCAAAGTTGTTCTTTACCCAGGCTGCGACATCAAATCTATCAGATAGTGAGTTGGCGAAGACAACAGTAATGTGCCGTGAAGGCATACGCAGGCAGCACCATAGACTCGCTCTTCTGGAGGCCTTCGCGGATAAATCGCATCTGATGGTTAAATCTTTGCATCCGATCCTTGCTTCCCAACACGCTCTCCGCGTTCTCGTTATCTACCACCTCGGCATGGCAAATTTCGCACACCATCGTGTTGCGGGTGAAGTCGAACAGGCGATCCACATCTAGAGGTAAATACGACTGTTTGCATTGGGGACATATGTATCCTTTGTTGTCAAGTTCCTGCAGAAAATATATTAGGCAAAAGTCTTTCAAAGACACGAATGTTGACCAACATTCCGCAGCGTCGAATCAATGATGCTTCTCATCTTCGATACACGCCACTTGACGACATTGCAGAAGTGTTGGTAGTCGATGTAGTAGTACTGTTTCCCGACTGATCTCTGAGCACCCTCCCTAAGCTCATTCTGGCGGTAGCTGTGTTAGAGTGAGAAGCGCATGCAGCATGTGGCACGGGGAAGACCAACATTTTAACTAGACAATCGTTCGCCAGAACAGCAATGATTTTGTTCAGCTCCTTCGGCTGCAGGCCCATTCTCCCCGCTAAATCATCGTCTTTCAAGCTACCCAAGCATGTAGGTTTAGTATTGAGTCATAACATAGAACGTATTATCAATAATACAACGGCAATAAGCCAAATATGCTCAACAGTCTGCAAGCCAAGGGCCGCAGAAGTGAGTACTTACACCGGATGGCGGGAGAGCTGATCCAAGATGATAGTATACTTTGGGTCGTAAAAAGAGCGGGCGACATGCTGCACGAGAAGCCGGAGGATTTCCTGGTCTTCCTTAGTTGCCATGGGGCCCTAGGGCCGCGACAGCTTTTAACGATGTTGAGCTCCGTGCCAGCCGCAAGCGTCACGTCGCCAAAGTGAGCGGCAGTGGTGGTCTGAGTTGAGTGGCGGGCTGATAACGTAATCGTCCAAATGACTTCAACCATCTCTATGCGACGTCACCCACAATCATTTAATATTCACCAGTGTGGACACTTTTTAACAAATACGGACTAGGTGCTGCTTTAAATATGTTCCGTACAGGCATATGCAGGGCATACCGGTGAATAAAAAAAAGTGTTGCTTCGAGGAAGCCGTTCGACACATGCCCCCTCCAACGTAAAAGTGCATGCGATCATTTATATGCAGACACGGGAGAGTCGTAAAGCCGTCAAGGGGAGTACCCACCACATGAACGTGGTACAAGGTACAAGATTGCCCTCTACCCTTTCAAAAGTGGCGCCGGCATCATGATCACGTCAGAAGCCCTGTTCGCGCCACACCATACGACCTGGGCACGTTGTGCTTCCTGTGCACCATTCAATCACAGGTAGGTCACCCCATTTGTATCGGACGACGACGATGGACCTAATGTGATAGCCTGCCAGTTCCCATGAGCTATGACGATGGAATGTGTCAATGTCATACATACCCCGTCACAAGTCTTCGAAATGAGATTCGGGTATTCAGGCTGTACTCTGATGCACGTGGATTCCAAGCAATTGGCATGAATGGCAGAAGATCTTTCGCCGTTTGGACCATCATGAGGATCCTTCAAGTCCTCGTTTACAAGGTGAGATTCTTTGCTCGATCTGGACATGCGACTGAAGGAATGTTGACCGTTTAAATCGTACTTTCAAACGACCCGAGGCTTATCAGATTGTTGTTATCGACTTGCCAAGAACGGTGGAGACGAAGCGCTCCTCGGGCCCCGCCCAGATCTCGGAGACCACGATCGAACTTCGCGATCGACACCTAAAAAGGTTTGATTACCATTCACAGGTATTTGATAATCCTCTGAGACTCAACAAATATAGTCGCGCTCATGTCATTCTCCTTTGCTCAGATTACTGGGCTTGATCGAATTCCACTCTAGGTTACTAACAGAAAAATGGACCGTGGCTTGGTGTGCTTGGAGTATATAGTTTCGACACCTCATGGAGAACATGCTTGAACGGCTCCTCATCCACGTTTGGACACCATCTGCAGGAAATGAGCCACCCTTCCTGCTCTGTCTATAATAGCCATCCTTCATTTCCTGCCTCTTCCCTAACGTCCCCGTCAGTTCTCGGTGCCAACTGCTCATCGCCACACTCTGTAGCTGCTCCAATTCAGAACGAAATGGCAACTTCTGCACCAGGATTTTCCTCCACGCACCCTCCGCTCGGGACGCTGATCGATAGCGGGGCTTTTGAGCTTGTAGAGGTCCTTGGAGTCGGTGGCTACGGGGTCGTTTACCGGGCAGTCGATGCGCGGACACCATACCCTCAATCATACGCTGTCAAATGCCTCATGCACTCACCCCCGCAGTCTCACAGCCGGCGAAACCACCACATTCGCGAGATTGCGCTGCACCAGATTGCATCTGGTCATCAAGGAGTCGTCACCCTGCACAAAGTCGTTCAAGACTACGACTATACCTACATCATTATGGATTATGCGTCCGACCACGATCTCTTTACGCAGATTCTAAATAATCGACGGTACCTAGGAGACGACATTTTTGTCAAGCATATATTCCTGCAACTCTTAGATGCGGTAGAATATATCCATTCGCTGGGCATTTACCACAGAGATTTGAAGCCGGAGAATATTCTTTGCTTCGACGGCGGTTATCGTATTGCGATTACTGATTTTGGTCTCGCCACCACCGACAAAACTAGCTCTGAATTCAAGACGGGCAGCGTCTATCACATGAGTCCAGGTATGTAATCCCCTAATGATCCGTCAGGCAAGGATCTTACGTTATTATTAACAGAGTGCCAGGGAGGAGAGTTTGCGCCGACTGGCATCTACTCTCCGCGTTTCAACGACATCTGGTCTCTCGGCATCATCTTGCTCAACCTGACCACCGGTCGCAACCCGTGGAAATCAGCTACGACCGCTGACCCTACGTTCCAAGCTTACTTGCAGGATCCCCTTAACTTTCTGCCCAGCGTTCTTCCCATTTCTCCTGCAGTGAACGACATACTCGTGCGTGTACTGGACGTGGACTGGCGTAGACGTTTGACTCTTCGTCAACTCCGTCGTGCCATTGAAAACCTGGATTCCTTCTATGCCGATGGCGTTGTATTCGAGGGTAGTCTTGCCAGATGCCCTTGGGAGGTTGGCGCTAACCTTGACTTCACTGACGAGCATTCTGGGAAGAGAGATTTGACACGTCACACTGTCTCTGCTGGTGAGAGCATTGATCTCAAGTCTCACTGGAGCGACAATACGGAAGAGTCCGACATCGTCTTCACGGAGACAACACTTACCCAGGACGTCTTGCACAACGGCCCTTGGTCATCAATGGAAGGAACGCGCAACCCTGACAGGCGGACCTGGCTGGCGGAGATGCTCGGGCTTTCCAAATTCCGGGAGGACCTCAGTTACGACGAATCAACTCCCCCGATAACACACTCTCCTACATCCCCCTATCTATCTGATGCATCCTTGCCCCCCACACCGGATAGTAAGAGCAGGCTATTCAGCTCTCTTGAACAAAAACCTAGGCCCACCTTGCGTCACAAATTGACTATCGATACAGCTTTGGTATCGAAGCCGCGGTATTACGATCCTAGCGATCTTGCCCACTTGGATGAAGTATACACGATATCATCCAGTGGCTCGTCTACGATGCACACCGCAGTTGAAAACATTTCCTACCCGTCTTCGTTCGTGATGGCAAGCTCTAGGGAGTCAGACGTACTCCAGTCTCCTGAATCAATAGATCTCAGCAGCATCGTCATACCTGATCTCAAAGATTTGGGGCCCAATGCTTGGAAAGTCGAACCTGTCTCGGCGACTGTGGCAACTGTGGCAGACGGAACTTTCACATCACGTTATCCTTCAACCGACGAGTACACCAAGGCACCTCCAGATTTTGGCTTGTCGGGTTTTTGCATCGACGAGGAAAGCGATGGGGGTGGTGGGAGAGGTGCCGAGAAGCTATACGTGCATGGTGGACCCCAGGAAGAACGGGGTGTAAGAAAATGGAGGCGAATGACATCCCCTGATGACAGGTCTTTCAATCCGTTCGCGAGAATGGGGTCGGGATCGTCGGGCCCGGTACCGCCGCATCCGCAGAAATCGCGCGACCGGCGTCCGTCAGAACCTCTTGTGCCTGCCAAGCTATCACATCGTGAAGACGAAGGGAAGAACGGATGGCAACGTCAATTAGACGGTCATCTACGGCCGCTGGATAGGCTGGATTCCTTTTTTGCCATGACTCGAAGCACATCTCCAAAACTTCCTCCTGCAACGCTGCAACGTGACCATGAAGGTTACAGGCGCTCATCAAAGCCTTGGTTTTTAACAAAGCTTTTTACCTAGTCGTTTTTTTCCAAGCTTAACCTATAGATTTAAAAGGCAGTTTTTCAACACCTGTTTCCTTAACGATTCGAATTTGGTTTTCTGCTGGTTTTGCTTCACGGCATATACGCCGGTTGTATGGGCCCATCTTCGTTATCTATTGCTTAGAGTATCGCTTTGTAAAAAAAACTGCATTTTGTACTTATTACATATACCCTTAAACATCGATTGGTAACGGGTGGTTTTATAGCATTTGAATTGCGTTATGCCCTTGTGACGGATGAGTATTTGGCGTGGAAGGTGTAGCCAAACAATGTCACGCTCGACACAGGCTCAAAACAGCTGCTTGTGGCATAATTTCAATGACATCGTCTACAACTGCCTCCCAAGCTGAACTCAAGGCGAACCGTGTGCCACTTGCATGGAGAGATGGTTGCTCCGCGTTCGTAACCTTTAGCTTTACAATGGGTTTACAAGCTGACTCTTGTCCCATTGTATCTGACAGTCTCTTACTTCCGCTCAATGTGTGCCGTAAAGAATCGTGGTACCTACCCTGGGAATGCGAACATGAACGGCATGCATACGAAAAGTGCGTTAAATGTATTGACAAAATGCGCGTGTAGTGATAACAGCTCCAGGTGTCAGTACGATGAGTGAGTCGAATCGTAGTGTCACCCTGAGTCATTCCATCATGGGTATACAGCTATGTGCGCCGCATGAATGCATTGGTCAAGCGGAAGCAGGCTGCTGCAGAGTCTCTAGAAGAGTAAGCATATATTAGAAGGAACTTAGAGTAGCCCTTAAATCGTACGGAGCTGAGGTTAGGGTTTATGGGTAGGCTCGGTAAACGTCACTTGCCATAGTTGGCATGTCGCCTCAAATTCGCCGAATACGTACTTTTCTTGCTTGTACCTCCTGTCTAGATTCCCTCCGCAATGTTGAAGTTATGTCGCGCAGAAGATGGTGAACTCTTCCAGGTCTGCCGCTTTGAGTCGCCTCATGGTCATTAAACTCAAAACATTGTGCTAGGTCAACGCTTCGCTACGAGACATCGAACGGTAGTCCATCGTGTTGATCTCCCCGTGCTTTATCGTTGAACATAAACTATGAATAGAACAGGAAGTCTTGAAACGTTTTTGCACCAGGAAACCCATGTCGACCCCACTGCTGCGCTTGCTTTCTTATCTGACGGTCGACGACTGACGAATGGCAATATCCGTGAGCTTGCTGGCATGCCGGATCAGGTGGAGTTTTAGTCTTACTACCCTGAGCGCATCTAAACCTGTCGCCTGCCCATAGACCATCTTCGTATTCAACAAAAATTATATTGATGATGATTACGATGAACTTCTACGACGCCTTCGAGTTGTTCCACCTCTTCAACCACCTATTGAAGGTAATATGCGCCACTCGGCCTCACATACTGTACTTTGTACTAACTGGTGCATAGACAACATCACTGCAACTCCACCATTTCGCCCCGTCCAACTCGCAAGCTCTGTCCTCCGGACCGCTCGTCTTCACCATGACCATCTAAGCAAATTATATGAATCATTGCAACGCCAATACGACGCTATGCACGTGGCTACAATGAGCCTGGATCGTCATGTCCTAAAAATTGCCGAGACATTCAACAATGTTGCGGAATCGTCCAAAATCGACCTCGAAAGACAAGCAACGCTGCTCGGTGGAGTGCATGCCGATTTAAATCTTATTCGAAGGGTTAAGGTCCACTCGGTATTTCTCTCTCCTAATGTTCGCAGGGCTATCGAGGCAGGGGGGGAACCACGGACTTTGGGTGATTACGTGTCCATTGTGAAGATGAAACAAGTAGCAGAGACGTGTGCACGGACTCACGGTGAGTTCATCGATCCCTGGCTTGCAGAAATGAAGTGACGCCCCTGGTAGAGGATCTCAAACTGCGCTTTACTCAAGTGGAGCACACGGTGCGACAATTATCGGAAGGTGCCAGTTACGTCCGCTCTATGGTCGCCAATCACGAGTAAGTGAATTGGCGTAGCAGCTGCTTCGCCTATTTCATTACTCTTAGTCTTCTAGAAAGCGCAAGCGTGTGCCGGAGAAGAGCTCAAGAAATATTCGATAAAGTCACAGATAGAGTTACTCTGATTCAAGGTATCCACGAGGAAGTCTTTGCTATGTCCCCTGCTGAACTACTTTACAGGAGGACCTTTGCCCGACACCGACGGCATTCTATATGGTAAGCGACGGTCCGCTCTTGCCATCTGTTACCTATTCACCCTCGTCAGAGCTTCGCCAGTGCGATACTTCCCTTCGAAATGAATTGCAATATATAACGGAAATTAAGGTAAATACTAGTTTGTTTTAGCCTCTCTTTTAACATCCGCCTTGCCCAGAATGCTCTCGTAGAACAGTGTGTTGGTGTTCTAAGAAGAGTTAGCCATCTAAATGGCGAGATTGTTCAGTTACCCCCTGCTTTGGTGAACCTCCAAGCCAGTTTTCGTGGAAAAAATAGCTTCTTGCACATTCAACGTCTGCACAACATGTTATATGCGTATGGCGCCACCGTTATCGAGATTGTGAGGCGAAAAGAGTTCTGTGAGGATGTTTTGAGCCCAAGATTAATTATCGTTGATTCACACCCGCTTATAGCACAGTTCTTCTATCAGCGCGCCCAGAGTATTCTAGAAGTAATGGCAAAACTTTCGTAAGTGCCTTAGTCCATAAGTCTGACACCTTGTGAAAATGTGCACAGTGCGAGCGAACGCAAAAAGCGCCAGTTGTATCGCGGCGATGTTCATGGCCAGCTACCATTTGATACCCCAGGAATGGATGATCCTGTACCATCCATTGATTTCTCCCCCACGGGTAATCCGGACTCACAGTACTCACTTGAACGTGAAGATGTTCAAGGCGAGTACGGCTGAGTCTCTCCCCGCGTTCATGCCTCTGAATTAGTCTTAGATCTTCTAAGTATGTTTGATGACCTGGGACAATATACAAGTCAAGATCCCGTGGCGCTCAGTGCAGTTAAGGAATGTCGAGCCGCCTTGGACAAGCTCGTGAGCAAGATGGATAGCCTTGAATCTAGTTTCGATAAAATTGCCGAACGCTCATGTAGGTTGGGAATTTTGGAATTTTATGAAGGTGGTTAATGTGTTGCATAGTACTATCAGCTTCAAGATTGTCCTCATCTCGCAGACGCTGTGAGACTCTTTCGACTTACTGCAGGCGTACTTCTCTGATTCGTTATAGCATTAGAAGCAGATGAACAGATGTTCCAAGAACTTGTCGAACAAGTTCGGCTCGCACAGGAAGCCAGCTCTCATCAGGAATCTATTTTCCAAGAAGAGCGTTTGAGTATGCAGGCAGAAATCCAAAAATTGAAAGCAGACATGCAGAATGGGGAATCGTCGGTTTCCTCCGAAAGAGAACGCGCTGATCGTCTAGAGAGAGAACTACAACAAGCCCGGGGCCAGTTAGAAGTCGAGTCAACAGCGCGGAAGATCGTAGAAGAAAGAAACGCAGACTTGGGCAGAGATTTGGAGAATCAGGGGCTAAAACTCATCCGCGCCCTTGCGGACGCCACGGAACAGGCGAGGACTGCTGAATTGCTGAGGCAAGAGTTGACGCAGGCGAAGACAGAGGCAGAAGAAGTAAAGATTTTGGAAAAGAAGAATGAAGAAAAGGTGCAGGTCCTATTGGACGTACAAGCGATGCACCTGAAGGAATTGGAAGAAGCGCGGGCTAGAGGAGAGAATTTAGAAGCTCAAATTCGAGTTGCAAGATCGGAGGGCGAGGAAGTGCACATGGCATTACGGGAAGCAAGGCTGGATAAGGACAGATTGCTCAAGGCCCAGGCGTCAGAGCATGATAGAATTATCCGGGATCATATTGCCGAAGCGGACGGTGATCGGGCAGTCCTGGAAAGACAATTCCACGAACTCAAGGCGCTTCAAGAGTTGACGGGGCGGCAGGTCAAGGACCTGAAAGCTGACAATGAAATTGCAAATGCCGATGCAGTTGGGTTGAGGGAGGAACTGCAGAGGGTGGAGCGTGAACTAAGAGATGCCAGACATATCGAGCAGCTGCTGCGCGAAGATTTGAGGACGGGTCAGCTGTCACAGACGATGTATGAGCAGCGTCTTGAAGACAGTGGACGACTAGTTGCACAGATTCTGAACGTCGCCATTCAGTTCAGGGACACGCATGTTAAGGCGCTCCGGGCCGCTCAACTGATGGTTGTCCATCCCGGTTCGTCCAAAGGCCACTTTCAAGCGGATCAACAAGCAACAAACGGTAGTCCACCTCGTGCGGATTCTCCCGCAGCTTTGTTCGCCTCCATGCGGCAAAGTACAATGGTTACTGAAGCCTTGCATGGCGCTTTGGACGAACTGCCTTCGATCGATCCGTCCGATCCTGCGGTTGCCCTTGAAGTTCTGAGGGCCTATGACCACGACCATTTCCTTGAGGCAATCGCTAAAGCTGGCAGTACCATACGCAAATGGCAAAGGCAGTGCCGAGATTACCGGGAGAAGGCGAAAGGCAAGATTTCATTCAGAAACTTCACTAAAGGCGATCTCGCTCTCTTCCTCCCTACAAGAAACTCTGTCAGCAAGCCCTGGGCCGCCTTTAATGGTAAGTTACCTATCCATACTATCCCTGGAACGCTTCGCATGAGCTAATTTTACATTTTCTCGGTTACTCCAGTCTCATTTCCTCATTACTTTCTACAAGCGACGGGTCACTTGGCAGAACAACTCAAAACTCGAGAGTGGATTGTTGCCCGTATAACATCCATTACAGAACGCATCGTTAATCATGAGGTACACTCTTTGGTTCTCAAGGCTGGCTTAAAGTCACCATATTTGCTTAGGACCCTTCCACGAATCCGTATGGCCTTGGAGACGGAGTCAAATATTATATGCTTGAGGTCGAAGACTGGACACAACCCAGTAATAATAAACGACGAGGGATGTCCAAAAAAGTTACAAATGACAAGAGCGACAGTGATACAAAGGAGCAAGCCTTCCAATCCTCGACTAGTCCCTTACCGCTTGTGGCACCAGGACCACCTGAGGATGAAGTCGAGGAAGCCTTTAAAGTGACTCAGCCACCCAATTCGAGACATTTTCCAGTGCGCACAAGGGCTAACTCATCGCCTTCTCGCCCTTCTTCTCTGTCGCGACTATTAGCGCAGGCACCCGTCGCTGCAGAACCTCGGGAAACTGAACCGCCGGTTTTGTCTTTACAGGAAGAGGTGATGATTCCGAACCCACCTCCCCAACCCCAACGCAAGGTTTCAATTCCCTTAAATGTATCCCCTCCGCCACTATCGCCAATATTAGCAGGGGGATCTACAAACCAAATACCTTCAGCTGCCTCGTCATTACGCCCAGGGTCTCGTGCGTCACGATTGTCATCGGCTTCAAGGGGTCGAATATCAGTATTGTCAGGCAGTGCTTCTGGGACAGTAAAAGCAGCCCCCACTACGGCATTATCAGAGGATCAATCGACAATACCTAGGCCTAGGCCCACCTCGCCTGGCGACGGCAATCCGTTTGGTTCACCCTCGACGCCCTCCCCGCCCGATGACTTGTTGTCCGAAGGCATAAATAATGTCCATTACGAGAGGAAGAGAACGACATCACTACAGCCATCACGTCCGTATTTGACGTCCCCTCAAGTAACAACCGGGGAAACTGTGAGAGCGACCGCGACCAGCACCCTGGCTAGCTTGGCGAGCATCCTCGGTTTTGGAAAACGGAAGCCTTCGATTGCATTCTCACAGCATCATCCGGGTTCTCCACGACTGGCAAAAGTAGCAGAAATCAGTAATAACAGCTCCCCCACGGGGAGTACCTCTAATCTCGGCCCGAGTCCAGAGGGTTCTTCTGCGAGCGACTTGCTAAGGAAATTTTAGGTTAAATTCAACGGACTAATTTTTGTAGAGTTATACACTTTGTGTTGTGGTTGCCATTCACATTCAACTTGGTCCAGTGTGTATCATATATATACTCGTTCATCTCTGCGCATTGATTATATTTTTATCACTGAGGATATTTGCATTCGATACATCTTTAGCTCTTCATTTTTTCTTCTGGCTAACGATACCAGTCTCCTAGTCATCGGTTGTGCAATGCAACGATCTCTCTTTTTATTACAATAGCAAACTCCTGCCAGTGGGCTGGCAATCCGCGAAAGTACAAAGCAAAAATGAGTACCTGAATAACTTTCCGTGATTCAGAAAGGACTCTTCTCGTCTCAGATGCGTTTCTGGGCGGCTGGAATTGTGGGGTGCAAGTAAGCGGCGTGGACGCTCACTAAATGCCACCGTTTTGGCAGCCCTTCATTCGGCTCAGAGCTGCAAGTCGCACCCGAAGCAACTGTCAATTAATGTATAATGTACTTGTTACTATCATTCCACTACTCCAAACACCCTTTTTCTGGTAACCCAAGAACATACTGAGCCGTCTTGTCATACCAGGGTCCTGCGTTCGTGGTACTTATGATGCTCTGTTTTGCAAAAGTCGCCTCCAAAGTGTCCGGAACAACGAAGAGAATAATCATCTTCCTAGCTTCTATCGGTCGAAGACGATTCAATTCAGCGATCCTCGGCTTGAGTGACTTTTGAACCTTCGCCAAATCTTTAACGTTTATGGCGTGGTCGGTAGCAGTAGTCACCTGTAAAGCAATGAGAGGTGAGAAGCCAGATGGCACTTCGGGTTGGTAGAAGAAGGAGTCGAATGATGTAAAAATGGGTGACAATGGCTGGAGGTAGCATGATGTATTGCTCTCGACGGACGATTTTAAGTGGGTCGAGAAATGCTTCGTGTCTCCGAAAGCGATGTGATTTGTGTTGGAAGTGAAGTGAATTTTAAGAGTATTGGATCGGTTATCCAGGGACTTGATAACAAAGGTCTGGGTCCGGTTTTGCAGGAATGGGCGAAGGTAATGTTCAAACATCTTTTCGCTGAGTGTATCACATTCAGGATACCCTTTAATCCTACGATAGAAAATGTATGCATCATTCACATGTCGTTGGCACAGGTAAAGCCTCATCAGCGAGAGAGCGAAGTCTGAAACCGGCTCTACGAGACAGGTGCCCCAATACCGATCCTCGGACGACGGGCGTATTTGGAATGCGCGATGGATCGGGTCACCTTGCCTCACATTGTAAACAGCATGAAACAGTTCCGTGGCATTCGACAGTTCACTGACTGCGACGCTCTGAATGGCGGTAACTTTTGACTGAGTACCAGAAATCGCATCCCACATCATGGTTTGGGCACGGCCAAGATCAACAGGGGCTGCTGCCGCTTGGAAGCATGGACGAGGTATGTTCCCGCAAATACGGGAAGCTTCCTGAAGTCGTTCGAGAGTAATGTCGATGGGGTGCAAAAACAACCTTGTAGATAAATTGTTAACAGGCAGATTTATCAAGCAAAATACACGAACGATGCAATGACAAGTTCTTCTCGGGACCATGGCTCCATTACAAATGCTGCATAATCATCTTGGACTCTTTGAGTAAGCCACTTTCGGTCGCTCCTCTGTCTTGGCGAAGAGGTTAGCAATATGCGAATTTTGGAATCACGTAAGATATATTGACTGGGTCGGCAAGAGTCACCGTCGGCATCAACGAGTGTAAGAACCTCGCCTTTCGGTACCGTGTCCGTGTTTGATACTGCGACCTCCTTCGATACCTCCGCTAAGCCTTTTGGCAGGCGCACACCATCATTGTCAATAATAAAGACCCCGCCAGCCCAATCCTGAAACACGATTGGCTGGGCGCGAAGGAGGCAAAGTATGAGAATGGAATATAGCATGCATGTTTTCCCTAGTTCGTTGGTTGGAAGTGACAGTCAAATATAAATAATAATGCTCACCGATACCCGGCTGACCCGTAAAGATGGCGCTTCCTCGCAAGCCTTTTCGCCTTCTGTTAAAGAGGTCTATCATATTGATCCACTCATTTCGGAAGAGCATCAACTGTGGTGCGCGATCCGTCATTTCCGACTTGAGGACGGTCAGGTCCACACGTATCGGATGGTATAGGGGAAAATCCCCGTGGCTTCGTTTGAAAGATGATCCTCGGTAGGATCAATGACCATGGCATCGTCAGCTATAGCACTGTCGTCGTCAGCTACAGCACCATCGTCGTCCACAACATCACGAAATAGGGGCTCTGAGACATCGAAATCCAGTCGGGGGACTAGGTCGTTACCAAGGTTTGTGCCGAGACCAGTGCTCTTGTTGCGTAAGAATGCAGATTTCGTGGCAAGAACATTCTGCGCCACATAAGATTTGTCAAGAGGTGCGCTCGGCATCCAGTTCTTGCAGCTGATTTTGAAGTTCGATGAAGTTCTCCTTGGTTAGGATTGCGGTACGGAAAATCTCGGAAAAAAAATCATCCTTTTTCCCCCATAGCTCAGAATGAATCTCAACCAGCCAAGATGGCAGCGAAGTCCTCGAAGTATTTGAATTCAGGGACGAGGATGGTGAGATGGTCGCTAATACCGTCAAACCATGTAAGAAAGACGAGTGTTCCACTTACCCGGAAACTTCACAAGGATGTTGAGCGGTTCGATAGGTTGTTCCGGCCAGTACGTCAAGATGAGTTTCAACTCCTTCAATTTCAGATCTTGATCTTCATTGATTGTGAGTCGAAGAAAAAAATCTTCGTCACCATCGTCATCGAGAATTCTATTGATCTTGTAGAGGGAGAGTCGATCGGCATCAACACCCTTGAAATCGTTCGGTTTCTTCTCTAGGATAGCTTCTTTCAACTCGCCAACGGTCTTGGAAGTCTCAATGATAACCTGAAATGGCGAGGTCCTGCCTAATAGTCCAATAGTGTAAACGTGAAGTCGAAGATTTTTAGCCATAGATGGCTGCGGAGATGATGGATGTGATTGATGTTCTGATCTTGGTCTTTTTGGCGGCATGCTGATAGCTTCAATGTAGACCAGTAGAGTTGTGTTTGGGTGTGTTTTGCGTGTGGCTCCATGTCAAGCGCCAACTCGGACGAAGTGAATCCTTATGAAATTCTAGATGTGAAAACAGAGGCTACAGACCAAGAAATCAGGACAGCCTATCGGCATCGGTCTCTGAAAGTCCATCCGGACAGGGCAAGTTGTGGAACTACACGCAAAAATCGTTTGTGTTTGCTAACGTACGACCGTTATATTTGTGTAGAATCCCAACAATCCTGATGCAGGTCCGTTTATATTTCTTAACGCGTTCTTGCGCTCAAAAGGCGATGCAACTTCAATTAGCCAGGAAATTTCATGAGCTGACGCAAGCCTACGACCTTTTACTTGACCCGCTGCGGCGGCTTGCCTTGGACGCAAAGCTTCGGCTGAAACAAGCCCGGACAGAACGTTACAAGACATATGACTCGAAGCGGAAGAACCTTCTTGACGAGCTCGAAGAGCGGGAAAGGGCGTTCAAGAAGGCCAAAGTTGAAAAGCAAAAGGAGGAGGCCGCCAGATGGCAGGAGAACGAGCGTATCAAAGATGAGGGTAGGAAGCTAAGGGAGCAGAGGGAGCAAGAACTCAAACAAAGGCAGGCGGAAGTGGAAGCGGTGGTGCAAGCAGAGAGGGATGAGGATGAACCGCCGTCATTAGGTGGGGGCAATATGTTTGCTCGTTTCCAACGTCCTACATACATCATTTTTTACAGATCCATTGGATACCACTGTTCGCGTCAAATTCACACTAAAGGCCCGTCCAGAGTTGACCACACCCGCTGCCATTGCCTCATTGCTATCTCAGTTTGGTCCCAGCGATGCTGACTCAATCGTCCTGTCTCTCAAAGCATCGAAGAGATCGTCTGCAGGGACGGAGGATAAGAAAGCAAAGTATGGCACGGCCTTGGTGCCATTCAAGCAGATAGGGGATGCCTTTGCTGCTGTGTGCGCAAGCAGCAGGCCAGAGAGGGGATTGAATGGTGTAGAAGTGTCTTGGGTGGGAGGGAAAGAGCCCCAAATTCTTGGATGGCTGAAGAAGATGGGCAAATTAGGTGGCCATCATCTGCCCGATACACCAATGCGGACATCGACTTCCAATGGCCAGAGGCCGACCCTACCTCAAGAGCAAACGCGAGAGCCGGGAACGGGCGCTTTCTCGTCATTCCCTTCTACTTTTGTAAGATGCCTTTCCTAGTCACCAGCAGGGGGATTTCTGACGCATGAGGCAGCCTGATTTATCGAAGCCTCCATCTACAACAACTCCATCTACGACCACCCTTCCTGGTCTAGATTACGAAACTCTTACTTTAATGAGGTTGCGCCAAGCCGAAAGGGAAAGATTGGAAAGGGAAATCAGACGGCAAGAGGAGGCCGAGGAGTAAAGGTTGAGGCAACGATGCCTGCCAAAAAAGATAACTTTCGCCTCTGACGAGTTTGCGTTCGGATTATACAAGAAATCTGATCGCACTCAATTGGATGGATGTTCTATCGCATGAATCGATTTGAGGTATAAGCAATGAAATATAGCCAACGTGAGGAGATGCTCATGTATATACATGTCAGCGATGCTCTAATGACGCTACACTCGCCAAATGCGAGTGATCTGCTACAAGAAAACGGGAGCAAGAACATCAATTGAGCGCGGGGTAGTTCTCCGCAAAATACTCGTGCGAGTCTGCGTTGAGCACGGCGTCATTCGGATCTTCATTTGCAAGCTCTTCTGATGCTTCTTGCCCGTACGCATCATCCAGTGTCCCACCGTTCAGATTGAAATGCAAGGATTCGTGGATGAGAGTTCCTGCCTAAGTGCGATGACAATGAACGGGTATTCCTAGGCAATTTGGTTAGAAATACCTTTGAATCTGTGCCGCTCGTAGGGGCCTGCCAGAAAGCGTCTATTGAAGTTTCATGACATACATTCTCACGAACACATTACGGTTTGAAACGTACCACACAAATGAATTGTGCCAAATCTATTGAATTATGATGTTAGCTATGAAAATAGAGACTAAGAACGTATGACGGACTGATCTGGATAGACATATGCAAACACTTCTGCTTTGGAACAAGAGCAGTCGTATGTGAAGGACGAAAAGCCACTGTCATGAAGCCTCTTGAAACGGGAAAGAACAGTGCTGTGCCGTTCATCATCATATTCACCAAACCAAGTGGTATAGCGCGGGGTGCCACTCTTATGCGTCTGCAAATGACTAAAAGTAAGAACAGATTAGTCAAGTTTACACTACATTGGCAATAGAGAAATCATACTCGAATGCGGTTTTGGCGTACCGCACTGCCGTAGGAATGGCGAATGCGATTTGCGATTGTTGAGAAGAAGAGCATCCGGCGAATTTTGGGCGCCTCGAGTCGGACACAGCTCCGGCCCTCCGAGGGAGCATCAGTTTGGGACCTATCTTGGCAACGTGATGCTCTACTTCGGCGTAGAAAGGCGCAACCTCTCCAGAGTCATCGACAACGTAGAGACATCCATTTGTGTGGAACGTGTATTCACCCACTCCTAACGTACTGAAATCGTATGCAATCGACACTATGATGGTTTAACCCGGCTGAGGCTTATATTTACGTGAACGTACGATTATGCTCAACCACGATGGATTGACCAGGTTTCAACACGGTATATGCACCTGAATCTGCTGCAAAGGTGGGAACAAACTTGGCCTTGATACCAATGAACTTGGGTTGATGGTTCTGGACATTGGTGATCAAGAATTTGTCTGCCGGAAGATCTGACAGCAGGCCACGAGGGTCATGTAAGATATTGAGCGCTTTTTGTCCACCATTGATCATTGTTGAGATGACTTTCAAGTCCGTGACATGATCAATGTATTTGGGTCCTGCGACATACTGAGTGAGTTGTCGTAAAATGACGAGATAAGGGGAACTCTTGATACCTGACAATCTGATCGTAAGCTCAGAAGCCGCTAAGGCTGCAGAGATTGCAAGCAGGAAAACGAAGGGTGAACAGAACAGGTGCATCTAACAGAGCAGAGAAAGGTCCCCCTTATTGTATATATATGAGTGCGCATCGCAAGCGACGCAAGGTTGAGCAAGAATTAGACTTTGGTGCACATCTGAGCTGCAGTGTGATTCGCAGTATCTTCGCCCAAGGCCGAGGATCGGATACAAACACCAACAATCACGCCCGCCAACATCCTGAAGATGAAGAATTCTGGCGGCTGACGGTTAACCACTACGATGTCAGCCTCAACAGCATATATAGCTGCATGTCTGTGGTCATCCATGGCATATCCCAAATGACAAGCATACCAAACATTTTGACTTTTATGACGCTCATAATCTACAGCACGTTTGCAACCCAATCACTGACGCTCAAGCTGTCTGGTAAGCCTTCGTTCAGTCTCTCTGACCACAGAATCGGCCAACACGACGTTCTTGCAGGCCCAAACACTGTCGGGTCGCTCTGCGACCTGGTTATCGTTGCTAATATTACCAACACAGGCGATGAGCCGCTGGAGCTCCTCCACCATCCAAAGTCGCTCATCTCCGACCTCCCTACGGAGAAATTTCGCGCTGTCAGAAAGGAGAGTCAGAAGATGCCCTCGTTCATTGGCATAAAGGCAAAGTTCGTGCCCTATCACGGCAGCCATCATGAGCACTTCTACCACCATCTCACCCGGGAAATCCATCGAAGTGGCTCATGATAGTAAATCACAGAACGCAAATGCATTCGTGTCCAGTTCTAATCTCTTATTTCTTCAGTGAGCCAGATATATGATTTTACCTCCACCGGAGAAGGAGCGTACACGTTCACGCCATCGTTCCCATCATTCCTTGCGGTGAACCGGGGGGAGAAAGATGACAGTCTCGTCATTACGAAGCTAGATGTTGCATCTGTTGATTCTGTCGCGATCATCATCCTCAGCAACATCTTACCAACATCTAGTCCCGAACCTGCTGCTGGCCTGAGAATCATAAACAGCATTCACAGTGGTGGTACAGGCCAGGCATCGTTCCTTCAGTGCAATACTTCTGAACGAGAAGCAATTTTGGAGGCTGCCAGCGCCGCACAAGCATATGCAAGTCAAAGCTACGCGTCAGTTGCCTCTGGCATTGCATATTCTGGGAGCCACTGACCCGCTCTCTGTGTGTGCAGGTACCTTCAAGCGCTATCCTCCCAAATGACCTCACCGACCGAACGGTACGAGACATGGTTTGGGGAACTAAACCAATGGCGCTACGACACCGTCAGCATGCATTATGCAAGGTTGAAAGGCAACGACTTCACATCGTACACGTACGATTGTTCCTGCGCCGATCCATCACTATACGCGTATGTGAGACCCCTCCAGTGTGTTTCAACCCCTTTCTCTACTACGATCGGCCGACCTTATAACCTGTTCGCAGATACGGCGTCGTTTACCTTTGTGGGAAGCAGTGTTTAATTGCGTTTCATCTGCGAACAGGTTCTAACGTGCCCCTAGGTGCATTCTGGGCCGCTCCGTCGATAGGTACTGATTCTCAGGTACGCTGCTCTGCTTATCCCTAACAGTTGAATAATACGGGTCTGGCAGGGTGGAACCCTCTTACACGAATCTTCTCACTTTAGGCGAAACGGGGATACGATGGACTATGCATATGGCCAAAGCGATTCAAGAGAACTTGCGACAGATGACCCAGACAGTGCCGTTATGAATGCAGACACGCATGAGTATTTTGCAGAGAATATGCCAGTGATGGCGTAGCAGCGTTGTACATAGCAAACGGTTATCGTAGCAACGGTTATTGCGTAGCACCGCCGCATGAAGGATCCACCGCGGCCCACGAGTGTGACAAAGGAACGAACAAATAATCTGCGCGGTAACTAAAATCCATTCCGGAGAGACGTAAAGTTTATATTGTTCGACTCTCAGGACCTGGCGGACACTCGCTTGTCCAATGACCGCCATGTTCTTACGCCTTTCCACTGCAGATGTGCCCCCTTCCTCCTCCTCCCCGTCCCCTCCCCTCCCCATGACAGGCTTTTCAAAACTCCTTCTTAAGATCCGCGGCCTGGCTCACACCCAGCCGCAGGATGCCTCTACTAGCCCGCGCTGCCACCCCCTCGTGCCTGTACGAGCGGTCCGCAGTCCACCTTCAACCCCCACTCGCGCCAGGCATTCATCAGAGGACACCACCTACCTCTCTCCCCCGTCGTCTCCAGTAGCCTCCCGCATGTCTCCATCCTCGTCTACCTCGTCAAGATCTTCCAAACACAAGTCGCACCACATCAAGTCCTCGTCAGGCGAAATCCCCCTCTCGCATCCCTTCGTCGCAGAGCACGCCTGCGAGCGCCGAGAATTCATCGAGCGCACAGACACGTATCACTGCACGGGCGGCGTCAACGTCCCTGTCCTTCTCCGCACCACGCGAACCGACCTTATAGACATTGCTTCCGTCCTCGGTGCTAACGCGCTCATAGACGAACAGTACGTTCCACTACTCTTAACTGCGCAGTGGCATCACGCTAATGAGCCCATGCTGTGTGTGTGTGTGATTAGATGGAAATGTACCATATGCGGCCCCAGAAGCAGGAACAAACTTACGTACAAAGTTCAAGTGAGGCTTTTTGCACGTTGTTGGCTTTGCAAGTCGATCGCTAACCTCTCTCTCTACAGATACATTACAAGGCCCAAGCGACGCGGTCAACTCACCCTGACCCGAATCAGCCTGTCGCTTTGGACCAAACA
This sequence comes from Amanita pallidorosea, assembly GCA_023014475.1. Classification (NCBI taxonomy): domain Eukaryota; kingdom Fungi; phylum Basidiomycota; class Agaricomycetes; order Agaricales; family Amanitaceae; genus Amanita; species Amanita pallidorosea. The sequence continues at coordinate 198,029 of JAEBUS010000071.1, forward strand.
CATAGCATACCTGGTCTCATGACGGTTATACGCTTAAACCACGATTAAGTGTTTCGGCCCCTTCGCATACCCTGAAGCATCGCCACTCGGACTATTTCGTTCCTTTTACTTTCCATCTGGACTCGTATTCATGGATGTTTTTCATACCCCATATATAAAAAGTAGAACTGGTAAAGCTGTGTACACTGTACAGTATCTCTCTTATCCTACAATGCTTTGGGTAGTACATTTAATGTTCATCTGTTTCATCGATGCATCAAGTAACAAATTGGTTTATTGTGTTATGAAACCATCCACTTAGTTGCGCCATCCATACTGATAGGAATCGTTTGATTGCTGTGACTCTGGAAAACGAGGTTCTTGTGAAGAGTGACTAGGGCCGCGATAGGGTTCTGCGCCTGGAAAGCCAAACCCTGCATCTGGCGCAGGTACGAATCCACCTCCTGGTACAGGTTCTGGAAACCCACCAGCAATATAGCCACTGCTTTCACCGTGAAGGTGCTCGTGATGGCCATAGCTGTGGCTATGATGATCTTCATAACGTCTATAATAGGCCTCGTGGCCCGTTTCGCTCCAAGCCTCCTGTCTTCCCTCGTGTCCGTGATGCACGGCCGGTCCGGCAGGTATACCGGGATAGCTGGGTTCAAGTGGTGGTCTAGACGATGGCAAATTTAATGAACCGTATGACGGTGTATATCCTGGTGTTTCACTAGGCATGCGATAAGGGCTAGGCGGGCCGTGACTCTGCGCAGGTTTGGCTGCGTAAGAATACGTGCTTGAACTTTCTGTGTCGTAACCACCAGGTGTATAGTTCGTCTCTACGGTTGCACTAGCGAGGTATTGTGAGCTGCTTGTGTTTATATTGTCGCCTCTTGTCAGAATAGATGCAACAGATCCAACACCGGGGATGTTCTGCACATGGCTCAAGAATTGCTGCTGTACGCTATGCGCCTCAGCAGCCGCAAATGAACTGTCAGACGCGGCAGGACCACCCTCCCCAGAACCACGGACATTTTGATGACTCCGCACTGCTTCCTTTGAAAGGCGTTTCAAGATCGATTGTTGTCGGCCCCCTAGTCGATCAACCCATATACGCATGCATTGCAACATGTCGCGCTGAACTTTGGAATTTGGGTTGTGGAAATCAGGATGGAACCTAACTAATATTAGTCTCTGTGCGAATTGCGATTTCGGTCGCATACAAGCAAGATAGGATATCCTCGGTAACTTGGCGAACATTCAGGGACTCGTCGTCCCACGCCTTGGTGACTAGGTTGACGGCATGTACGACAACAACCTTCGCTACTTCACCTGCAGGTTCGTTGAGAATGTTGTTCTAATCCTCTTTAATAAATGCGATTTTCAACGCGTAGGAAATGACCTACAAAATGGTCTTTGCTTAAGAACGAGTGCGTTGGATCAGACTAGCGGCGTCAAAGCGAGAAATATACTTCAATCAAAGGATTACTCACGGCTCTCGGGTCGTCGAACACTTGGTATTGGTCACCCTTGTTTATAACCTCCTCCGACGCTGCAGTCAATCCTGCCGTGGCATTCTTCATGAGAGGCCTGACAAACGGCTATGTAATCTCAGTGAGGAAATTCATCTTGTGCAGGTAATAGATTGTCAGCACCTCAATTGTCGTGAGGACAAAAACTGTTTGAATATCAATTACCAAACACTGGCGGTCCAACTCAAAGGCTCACCTGAAATCGAATCTGAAATTTTCTCGGCTAGAGCTGACAGTCCCGGAATCTTTTCTGTTGCATGTATGAGTGGTGCCAAGTCTCTATCCGAACGCAAATTACCAACCAAGAGTTTGTGAGATGGTTTTCATAACTAGCGGAAGGCCAATCAATCCTGGCAATACTACGTGCAGTACTGGAATGCATACCCGAATCTCTGAACACCAGCACTTGCCATAAAGTAGAATGCAATTCCTGTGGAGTCATGTCTTCAGGTCGCTTGCCGCCGTGTGTAGGCCCTGCTCTGACTCGCTCGATGTTCTCCATATCCCGGGTAATAGTATTGCCCATGCCACCAGGGAGAGCAGAGAACAGCTGCCGCAAAACGTTCGCAGGATTGCTTCCAGATTCTCCCCTTGTTCCCTGTGAACGTGCGCGAGCCTTATCCAGTTCTCGGTTCAGATCCGTCACAGACGCCTATAAGCCAGTGATCAGTGAGTTGATTAGACAGTGGGCATATGTTTACTTCGCTCTAAGAACACCGTTTTTGTGCAATTAGTCATAGTCATTCAAATTTGCAGTTAAATTACCAGATGATCGGTTGCTTCTAAGAAGAAAACTCAGAATGATAATTAGATACCGTATCCCAACTTACCGCCGAGCAAGGAGAACATGAAATCACTAGAACCAAAGGTACCTGATAATAAAGCCGTGGAAACCAGTTCGCAGCTCGGATAAAGCAAAGACATACCAGTCACAATGGGAGCTACCCACCTTCCATTCGGTGCTTGTATGCGTGCATTTTCACCTACATGCATAAAAACTCCTTTATGTCCCATTGACACGAGTGCAAGCTCGCAAAAGTTAGAATGCGCAGAAAAGTCTTCGAGGGTATGAAGCTAAGAAATATCAAAAACTGATGATCTCGACAATAGTGACAGATTACCGCAGTGCCCAGTAGCCGGAACGCTTCATATTCATCTTCTTTGCGACTTTGAGAACGATAGAGTCTGCCATATCGGACACATTCCTGGAGGACTCGTCTGATATGAGCTTTCGAAGTATCCCAATTGCCTTGCTCTGCAACGGATCAATCACGACAGTGCTACTACATAGTATTACATACCATTTGCGATGTAATTCTTCATCCCCGTCTGCGGATCAATTTGCAGCTCCATGGGCTATATGCGATCAGCTAACGTCAAGCGGTGTAACAAGACAGTACATTGACAGGACCACGAAGTTTAGGATGATATCTTCGGGCATCCTCGCCTTCCCCGTAGCCTTTCGGATTATCAATATGTTCAACCTTTTAAAACGTCAAGATTGAATTGGATGAACTTGACACGGAACAAACAGGGAGATAAACACCGAGACGCTCGGCAGTGACCTCGAATTCATTCGTAGCGTAACCATGTGCCTTGTGGAAAAGCTTAACCGACAGAACAAGTGGCCTTATTTCATTACTCACAAGGAAGCCGAGAACCATACACAGAGATATAATTGACTGCCGAAGACGATCAGATCACCGGAGCCCAATTCAAAGTGATCCGAAAACAAACCTGTAACTGAAGCTTCTTCAAACCTGCAATGTCCACAGCCTGCAACAAATCACATAATGAAGCAAGTAGGTACACATCAGCAATACCTGGCTGTAGTCTCGCAACCAATTGCTGTGATATAGATCAGATCAGATGGGGCGCATATAGTCGGGGGACAAACCCAAAATACACGCGCTTAACATCTAAGCGGCTGAACTTGGTACCTTTGGAGATAAGGCTGGCCAGAGCGAAGCCGCTCGCAGAGTGCTTGATGAGATCTGCGAGTGCATCTTCCTGATAGGTGTGAGAAGGAGACTGATAAGCAAGGATTTGGCACACTATATCACCGTGTCGGAAAGCCTTTCCTTCCAAAAAGGCGAAACTAAGAAGAGTCAGCGAGACAGGGGTAAATGGAGGGGAGACGGACGAAGGGATGTTTCCAGCGCCAAAGGCGAGGACGGAGTGGCAGGAGAAGCAGAAGAAGAGGAAGAAGAAAAGGAGGGCCGATGAAATGTTCATGGCGGTGGTAGTAGTCCTGTGGTTGGCCGCGGTTTGCCGAGGCGCTGAATTTAATTTTTCTCGCCAGCACAGTTGGTTGCTCCCCGCACCCGTGTACTCTCTAGACTTTTTAATCTTCGGTGTGTCCACCCTTTTCTCCGCCTTCTTCGCTCATCCTTTTCAAGCATTACAATGACCAATTCCTCGCCTTCTTCCTCCATTCACCAGAACGTCGTTCCTTCTGAAGTCGGCTGGCAGTTTGTTCCTCAGTATTATACCTTTGTCAACAGACAGCCCAATCGTTTGCACTGTTTTTACACTAAACAATCCACTTTTATCCATGGCACCGAGGGCGAGGACTGCAAGCCCTGCTTCGGCCAGCATGTACGTCCCTGCTCTCCTTCCTACTTCCCGCCTCATCCCCTCTAGGAAATTCACCAAAAGATTACCTCCATCGGCTTTCAAGACTGCAAAGTCTTCATCCATTCTGTGGACGCCCAGTCTTCCGCCAATGGCGGTATCATCATCCAAGTCATTGGTGAAATGTCCAATCATGCTGAATCATGGCGTAAATTTGTTCAGACCTTTTTCCTGGCCGAGCAGCCTAACGGTTATTTCGTTCTCAACGATATCTTCCGCTTCTTGAAGGAAGAGACCGTTGAGATCGATGAACCAGGCGAAGATGTCGAGGCCGAGACTACCAGCTCCCCTACTGCTACAGAGCCTGCCCCTGCCCTGGCCCAGCCTGTCCCAGTTCCGGAGCTTGTTAGGGAACCCACTCCTCCCCCCGTTGTAGTTGCCATCCCCGCCGCAGAGGAAGCGCCCACTACTGACTCTGCCGAGGGCCAGGCCCCCACCCCGGAACCCCAGATCCATGATCCTGCCGCAGAGACAAATGGCATCCGGGTTACTGAAGCTGAAAATCATTCTCCTGCTCCAGTTGAGAGGCCATTAACGCCTGCTCCAGTGCCACCTCAACCGTTAGCGCCCGCTGCAGCTGCAGCTCCACCCGCTCCTTCAGTTGGTGCTGCTACTCTTGCGCCTCCTTTGGTTTCTACTGCATCCACGGCTTCAGCTTCCTCCCAACCCCCAGCCACTCCTGCAAGCTCAGCACCATCTGCTCCTCGTTCGTGGGCGTCCCTTGCCGCTGCCAATCCAAAGAAATGGGGTGCCACCGTTGCCACTGATTCCCGGGGTACGACCGAGGTCCCTGCTTCGGTAAGCCCCGGACCTGTAAGTGGAACGCAAACGCCACCAACCGGAGGACAGCCTTCTGGTGGCCGGACCGGTGGTCAATCTGGCCAAGGAAGATCGGAGCACAACCCATCCCATGCCACAGCCCAAAGTGTATCAACTGCCCATTGCTTCGTCAAGGTTAGTAGATATCATCTCGTACAACATCACTTTCCTGACGTCACTGCTATAGAACGTGACAGAGCAAGTAACAAACAACCTGTTGAGTGCAGCCCTCACACGCTTCGGTCCCCTTAAGGAAGTCGACGTGGTCCGCTCAAGACAATGTGCATTTATCGAGTTCCAGTCAGTTGATTCTGCTCGACGCGCTATCGCGGCCAGTCTGCCCCAGAATCAGGGGGGTGAAGGCGGCCTTTACGTTGACGTTGATGCGGGTCAGGTCCGTGTCGTCGTCGAGACCAAGAAGGACCGCAGTGAACGGGGTGCAGGCCGAGGCCGTGGTGGTGGTCCACCTTCCATGAATGGTGAAGGTCGTGGTGGCGGTGGTGGTGGCGCAGGTGGTCACGGTGCAGGCGGACAAGGAGGATACGGCAGACGAGGCAATGTTCCACGAGGAGGAGGAAGAGGCTCTGGACGGTCCTAACTTTCTCTCCTTGTTTTCTGTCATTGGGGTCGTCGTTGCGATGTTGACGCAGGAATCGAAGTGTCCAATGGCCTACACACGAAACGGGGACGCCTTGCATCAAAAATATCATTCACGGCCATCGATTTCTAGTTTCATCCTCTACTCTCGTTGTAACGACTGACATGCCTGTTTTCTACAAACACTCTTCATATACTTCTCATTCATTGGTTTCTCTGGTCTCTCGTTGTCCCTCACATTTTTTGTCGTCGCGCATGTTCGCTCTGAATGCATCCTCTTACCACACGATTCAATCCTACTATGCTTGTCCTTTTTTTGTACGCACGGCTGTGCAGTAGCTGAGCAAAATACGATCATGTGTGTATGCATTAACAGGTTACCGCGATGGAACGAAAATATTCTGACATGACTTTTGATGTGCGGTCTGGGTATGGCAAAAGTACCAGCCTTCAGCTAACATTCAATGCACGATATATACTGATTGTGTCATATTCTGCAATGCTGACCATTATAGCTACCAGGAAGCGTTCATGAATTGCAAAAGACAACAAATCGCCGATGATTACATGCAGCTCGCGATGAAATATTATTTCATGGGAGCTGGCTGGAATGACATGATTTCGTTATACAAGAGTTCTTTGAGTTGTTCTCTGCTGATATCATCTTTGTGCACTATCACAGCATCTCAGTCAAACAGGAAGCAACATTCACCCCCCACAACTCACAATCAAATTCAAAGAATTCTGGATCAAGAGGAGGTGCGACAGGCTCATCGTCGGCATCATGCTATACAGAAGGCTTAGTCAAAGGTCAGTAGAGGAGTATGGCGGACAAACGTAAGCTTCAAGATACGGATGTGCCAGAGCCTCTTCAACCGTTATGCGCTTCTTGGGATCAAAAGTCTGAAACATTGAAGGTCAGTTGATAGGAAGATGATAGGACCTCCATGAGAATTACCAAAGCCTTCGTCAAGAAGTCCAACGCCGAGGGGTTCGCATCTGGGAATAACTGTGAAAAAGGCCGTTTCTTCTTGAACGGCAACGCGCGAATATAATCTCTCGATCGACGCGTCGTAATGGCATAAAACTCGTCTAGTGTTGGAGTCCCAAGTACGTCAAGTATTAGACCGAGTTGATGATGGTAATCGCGTCCCGGAAATAGAGGTTTCCCTGATAACATTTCCGCCAAAATACATCCAACGGACCAGATATCGATGGCCTAGTGGTAACCATCAATTAAAAACATGTGCCAGACACGGTAAACAGATGCTACGCACTTTGGTATATTGCTTGAAAGTGAGCATGATTTCTGGAGCTCGATACCAGCGCGTTGCGACGTATTCAGTCATGAAGCCTGTTTCCGTTCCCGATGGCTCGGCTGTCCGAACAGAGCGTGCAAGCCCGAAATCACAGACTTTCAAATCGCAGTTTGCATTTAAGAGCAGATTTGAAGGTTTCAGATCGCGATGGATGACATCCGCTGAATGGATCGCCTTGAGCGCTCGTAGAGTCTGGTATACGAAGTACTGAGCGTGATCATCCGACAAATCTTGTGTTTTAATGACGCGATGCATATCCGTCTCCATCAATTCTTGAATCACTAAATGGAACTGGTATCAATGTCCTGTACGTGAAAAGATGGTCACGACTCACGGTAGACTTCCTTGAACGCATCGTATGAAGGGGGTTTGATAATGTCCAAAATGGAGATAATCTTCGAGGTTACATGTTAGATGCTGTAACACGCGATATAACAGGATCCTACATTCTCGCTGACGCCAGCCTCACTCAAGAACTTGAGCAGTTTGAGCTCACGGAGCGTTCGCAGACAGAACATTGAGTGATCGAAAGGTGCAATTTTTTTTATTGCGACCTTGCGTCCGCTGGGTCGGTGGACAGCTGAGCATACTATGCCGTACGCCCCTTCGCCGACAACATCGAGTACTTGATATTGGGTGCCTGTCGGAAAGTCAGGTGTGTGTGGTTTATGGCATGGTGAACCGTACTCACCCACGTTAAAGCGAACCTTCCGTAGCGCCGGCGGCGCAGCCGAAGCAGCACCGTGCTTTGGTTTAGCAGCTGGTTGTGGCTGCTGAATATTTGTAGTTGTCTCTGGCATAACAGTGGGTAATGGGAGAGTGAGGAGGACGGAGATGAAACAAGAAAGGACAATAAGTACAATGTCGATGAGTACCAGATGGCACTTGATTGTTCCATTTGGCCATAACTGCCCCCACGTTATCAGAATCGTCTCTTGGCTGATTCATCGCCATAGCAATACAATCGTTGGCAAGGCTTCTTGGTGACTTGCCGCATCTATTTTTTTCCAGCCGTCCGGATGCAAATTTGTCAAGCGAAGGGCAACAAGGCGATCAACATGTTCAACACGGAGACTCGTGTTCGGGCCTTTGAACGTCAGTACTTTTATGCATTGAACATGGGCATCGCACGGTTATGATGTCTAACCTTATTTTAGAGGCTTGACATGGGACATCTATGCTCCATCAAGCCCTTGTCTTTGTCTGCTAAACCTATGCGACCAACATACTCAGACGCACTGTGCATATGGAGGATAAAGGCATCGCAATGGCCTTGAACTTATTCGAAGATAGTATCCTACGTTCTTGGAGCGTAAGCACCGCTCCTCACTATTGTGAATATATATAACATTTCCGTTGCACAAAGCTGTTGCTTAGTTTCTGAGACAGATCTATATAACGCAAGGTGGAGATACAAGGATTGTCGAAACAGGTTACAAGGCAGGCTCACTGGTGGCAATCTGGGCAAGGGCACCTCGCAACCCATATATTACAGGCTCGTTTGCAATTTTCGTCCACGGTACGTATTCCTCACTTCCCCAAGAACGCCTTTCACACCCGGTCATAGCTCACTCGGACCTATTCAACAATTACAACCTCGATACGCCGTTGTGCGACGTGAATGGCACCTACAATGGAATGACAATGAGCTTTAGCCAAAGGAAAGACATAATTTCTCTTTTGGCACCCATTTTCATCTTCCTGGCGTACTTGTGGGCAACTCCTCGGGGTAGAAAATAAACCATCGCCTGGCAGCCCATACTTTCGCGACACAAGCAACCATAGGCAATCCAGATATTGTACATAATCATGCTCATGATGATGCCTACTGCCGATGCAAGGTTCGGCTTGTTGAATTGGGTGGGAAGAGTGACTTCGCGTTGACCCTACTTACTGTGATGATCTGCACACTGGCAACATATCAATGCCTTGGATACGTCGAAGATCCTTCGATGTTGAGTTCTACCTCATGATCAAATGAATGTGACAGAGAACTACATAACGATATCGTGTAACATTAGGGAAGTACTATGAGAGATTGAGATACCCGCGGTAAAAACAGGATAGCAATTAGGAATGGATCACAATTTTCCAGCTATGCATCTTCATCTTCTACTTCTTCTATGAGAGCATTTCGGTTTCTCGTGGGTCTCACTTCTGGTGCGGCCTCGGCTACTTCTTCAATGAATGCACCTCCGTTTCGCCTGTGCTTGTCCTCACTCTCTTCTTGCTCTTGTTCTTCCCCCTTCTCTACCTCCTTCTCCTTCTTGCCCTTCTTCTTCGATTTCTTCTTCGGAATGTCCCATTCCCAAACAGGAATGAATGAATCAACCTAGACGGCAACTATGAGCGCAGATCTGGCTCTTTCATGACACGAAACTCACGAAGCCAACGTCCGCAAACAAGTTCGGAAAGACCCAGATACCAGGGCTGGCGACAATGATTGTGATGATGTAGAATATCAGTCTGAAGACGGCGATTGCGAAGAATATGCCAATAAGGCCCAACATCGCAATGCTCAGATACCAAACCCCTAAGCGCATAATGGGCGGCCATAATGGGAACATAACGCCGGCAAGCATAACAGCGACCATGGCAATCCCACCGGCGTACGTTGTCCACTGTGACCCTTCATAAAACCATGCATAATATTCGTCAGGCTGGAATTTTTGTTCATGTATAACTTGCAAATTTTTTGGTGACGAAGATGATGTTCCCGAGGGTCCACCGCGTTGCACGCGAAGATAGAAAGCGAACATGTTAGCCGTATTCAGGACCATTGTCGCATCTTCCTCGGTCTCAACTTTGGGGACGTTGGATAATTTGGAATACGCAGGCGAAAGAAGTGCCTTGATAGCGGATTTTCCTGCACCCGTGTCACTGTGGAGGCTCGGAAAACCACTCTAAACGTACCTTTAAAGTAATCCAAACGCTTCCCATTCAACGCGCCAACGCGCACTTTCATTCCGGAACTACCGCCCCGCAGAAACTGTGCAACCTTTTTGATTTCAGGTGGGGCTTTTAGCTGTTGTTCCATTCTGGTTAACAAGAATTCTAGTGGAGAGACCGAGTTCTTTATATGTTCGCACGGTGAAAAAGACTGAAGGATGGTAAGACAAGAAATTTGTTGTAGTCAGGATACTCACTAGGGAAGAGACAGCTCTAAGAAATCGAGAAGACTAAGAAAACCTTTGGGACACGTCACGAATGTACAGCCACTAGTTACATAACTATATTATTGTCACGTTTGTTGACTCTTTCTAACGCCTCTTCAGCAGCTGACACCCCTTCCATAAGCCCTATTGATTGGCTTTGGTTCAGACTCATCTTCAAGAATCGACTTGCTTCATTTTTATCATTTGCCATCTAACGGAAGAACTGATTATTAAAGCCTTGAAGGCTTAAGCATTCGCAGCAGTACCTCACGCAATACACCAATGTTGAACAAGCTGACAGCAAAAGCGACTTCGCATATCGGATCTATCTCTTGGGTCCATTTTGTATGTTCTCCACGTAGTTTATCTCTTGCCTCCATTGTTATATCAAGAGCTTTCCGAGACCATGACTCTGCTTGTGCAATGCCATCAGTCGATGGATTGATGCGCATTAAAAGCTCGCAGATTGACGACATTGTTTGGGCACCTGCGCGTAACATCAGTGCTATTATCATAATTCGTGCAAAAAGGATGAAACCTCGACAATGATCGGTTGCAGATGACGTACGAGGCGGGGTAGGAATAAGGAACGAAACGGCTTGTAGGAACAGCGGCAGGGCGTAACTGGCACGCATTAAGTAAATCCCAAATAACAAATATTAAAATTAAAACTCACTCATCCCTTCCTGTTCTAATATACAAGGTTCCGAGGGCTTCGAATGGCGCTGCTAAATCTACCGCTGACACCCATTGAGGTAAGTCCAAAGATTTCTTATCTGAAGCGTCGTCATGCTCGATCCTCGCTGAGTTGCTAACCGCTAAATGCCTAAGAATGACTTCAACTGCTCCCACGAGCCATTTCTCTTCTTCGGCATCGCCGCGGCCCATAGCATTCGCCATTTCCGCAAGTTTGCACGACAAAGCAATGCTTCGTAATTGCTCTTCAATGGATAGGGGTACTTTATTCCCGGCCTCTCGCAGGTGGGACAATGCGTCGTAATACACGTCGTAAGCACGATCTCTGCGGCCTGATGATTCGAGCATTGAGCCAAGTGCTATCGCAACTCCTGTCGTTTTTAAATATGGTTGTGGCGCGAGTTCAGATAGTGGAAGTTCTTTGGCGGTCGACCACGCTCTAACCATGGTTCCTGATTCTCATCTGAATATATCTTCGCCAGGGACGGCGCACCTGCGGAAATATACTTCACTCTCATCCAAATCGTTGTTGTACTTTTTTCTCAGTGCCGTGCGCAAATCCAGACGCAGGGCGGGAGGCCACAATGTCATGGCATCGTATATGTCGTAGCTTTTGAATTGCGTATGAGTTCGGCGGTTTTAGAAAAACTTTCACTCACGTTCCATATGCTATAGCAGCGGCGCTGAAGATGAAAAGGACCTTAAACAGGTTTGAATAACGTTCTCTGCGAAGTGGCGATTCCTTCGGCTCAGGATGACTAGATCTTGAAACAGTTTTATGCATAAGGCGCACCCGCACAACTGCGAATTGACGTAAACTTGAACTTGGCCTGAGCATGGGATATCGTATGGGCGTTCAAACGTTCGGCCGCATATGAACGCAAAATTCCGGGCACCACGTGGTTTATTTCGTTTTCATTTCATTTCATTTTATGGGTTTCGCCGAATGTTTCGCCGATTTGCCGCTTGAACGGGCGCCACGTGGTTTATTTTCGTTGACCAGTCATTTTCCACCATTTTCTCCGTTTTATATCTAGTTTTTTCAGTATCGTAAGTCAACCATACGAAAGCGACGAACAAATTTTGACGTGTTGGTCGAGAGGGACTGAAACGTCTCACGCAATGGCGATGCTGGGTGGCAAAGATACTTAAACGTTGGAAGACTTCAACACAGAGACGACTCACGGAGGGCATGAAAGTGATGGTGCACCTGCAAATGACTTAGAAGATAAGATCCGGATATGATCGATGTGGATGCTCGTCAGGGCATCTAGGTACCGTTCTGCTGCATGGGGCATCTCGGATGCCTCCACCTCACATGCGCTGGGCGAGATATCTTTTCCGGCATGCCGGCAGGCTATAAATCATGCTCATGTGGCCAATGATACAGAACTCAAGGACGCCACCTGACGCCATACGGAGATAAATGCATAAACGTATCATGGACAACGCAGATCCGTGCGACCGAAACTACATCCATTCGTGTTACGTCCCCACCTGAAACTTGTGATATGCCAAACTGCTCCTGATGAGCTTCCAAAACCTTCCTTAGTTCGGCTGACCTATTCTTGGAAAGTATTTTATAACTTGTCATCATCACCAATCACCCAAGATCTCCTGCGCCAGGGTGGCACTTGTACCATATGAAGTTCGCTCGGTAAGCCCCCACCATCAGTATTGCATCAGGATTTGATCTTTGTTCAAAAGCTACTTACAGGACAGTCAGGTAATCGCACCTCAGCTTTTATCCTGGTCCACATTTTACATTTCTCTAGGCACCGGAATGGCAAAAGGCCTACATGTATGTCTTCCCATTGAGTGCACTTGAAGACATCTTAAGCGATCTTAAGCGATTATCGAGGGCTCAAAAAAATAATAGCTGAGATTCGGACATCGCAGGAGGCTTCCCACGTAAACAGATACGGTCCCCCATCGACTGGTCTGCCCGGATTTTCGAGCCTGGCGCCTGAAAATGAATCACCGGACGATACGACCAGCTCAACCTTTCCAGACGTTATTGATATATCAGCGCATGTACCACGCGAACGAGATATGGCCATTGCCGCTGATGGACCTGATCCGGCTGCAAGCGATGGGCCCCGACGTTTTTCCAAGACGATCTCACGTATTCGTCATTCACAATTGCTCTCGGGTCCATCGAGGAGATTTACCCGCGGGCTTTCTATCGTTAGTCTCTGTAAGTTATCTAAATGATGCCAATTTATGCGATACTATGAATACTCACGTTGGTGAAGGGAGTGATGTGCCAAAGACCAGTCCCCTGGCGGGTTTGCCTCTATTTGAACTTTACAAGCACCTCGGTCCTCTAGAGATGCGGTTCCTCACTATGTTAGATGCTCAGCTTGATAAGGTCGAGTCATTTTACGTTTCCAAGGAAGGCGAATTAGAGGCTCGATCCGAAGCCTTGAAAGAGCAGTTCAAAGAACTTGGCGATCATAGACGAGTTGTCCATGTAAGAGAAGTCACTCTACAGCAGCTTTTCTTTTTTAAAGGTTTAAAAAACCAGAGAGTATATCCTTCAAGGACGTCAGTGTGGAACTTTGCTGCCAAGTATAGTTTGAGATTCAGGCCGAACAAGTCAGACCAAAGCGTTGGTACGAGTATTGCATCTGTTGGTTCCAATGTATAGTTTTTTGTATTTGTTGTGATTTACGGTCTCTCTAGGCTAAACAAAAGGGTTTACCGAGCTCTGCAGCGGAGAGGGAACACCAGGGAACACGGGCTATTGCGCATTCGACAAGTCCTGAAAGCTACCTACACGCGAAAAAGCGGCTCAAAAAAGCCGTGATAGAGCACTATCGGTGCGTATACAGCCATTCAGTCGTACTAAGGGTGCCTACACATCCCTTCTAGCGCGGTTGAAACGTTACATAACTATCGAGTGTGTCTCATATCCGAGAGCTGAGACCAGCACTCACGTATAACAGATTTTGAATGTTATGGGGTTTAGAAAAGCGCTAAAAAAATTTCAGAAAGTTACCAAGGTGGGTCTAGGGGCCTGTGCACATGAAAAATGATCGAGCCTTCCAGCAGATACCAGTCCAAGCACAATATATGTCAGAAAAGGTCAGATAAAAGCGGCCAGGATAGATCTTGGCCTCTCACAATTCTCAGGTCGACAGAAGCAGCTTAGCTTCCGACAAGTCTGTCCAAATTATGATGAAAGACTTGGAGGAGCAGTACGGAGAAGCGTTCTGTACGTATATCTGATTACGAGGATGAGCATAGATCTGATCAGTCAAGTGCGTGGGAACACAAAACGCGCAAGAGAAAACTTGCGTGGTGGCGCCCGTGTCGCCACCCATTACGTTAACACTTTCAGGTCTGGAATATGTTTGGGCATGGGACTTCCTCCGCTCATCCTGGGACTCTACCTGAGTAAGTCGATCATTGCTGGTGAAAGGGAACGTTCAATATATGTGAAGGCTTCCAACCCTATGTCCGGGAGCAGATTCGCGGCTGGGACACATTACTATATATCTACGGGATATTCTTTGTCCCGGTCATCTTCGCAATCCTTATAACCGTGAACCTCATGATTTGGGTACGGTTTCGCATCAATTATGTTTTTATTTTCGGTAAGCGTTTCCAAGTGCTTTTAATATGAGTGCTTATGCAAGCTACGTTCAGAATTAAGAACAAAAACCTACATAGATTACAGACAATATCTCGAGGCACGTAGCCGTCTACTGCTTCAGTAGTCACATCTTTAACAAATCCTCCCAGTTACCTAGTTGGATCTTCGTCGGGTTGTGCTATGCTTTCTTTTTTTCTTTCGCTCGTATCGGATATCCGAACATTTCGCCTTCTTATTGGCTACTGGTGTGGCTCGGCTTTACGACAATCCTCCTCTGCAATCCTTTACCAATTTGGATCAGAAGTTCGCGAATCTGGATCCTGAAAGTGTTCGGGAGGGTTTTACTGTCTGGAATACGTCCGGTTGAGGTGGGATTCCTTTACACTGCGATCGTATGACCCCTGAATTTCACTTAGTTCGCGGATTTCTGGCTTGCGTTGGTGCAAACTCTCGTTATAAAAACTCCAGACTGACAGGCTTCCTTAGCGACCAACTCTGCAGTTTTTCTTTTACGTTGTCCAACATGCCTCTCGTCGTGTGCGCCTACTCGACCAAAATTTGATGTTGTCGAATTGCAGAAATGCAGTGAATCCTCGTGGCCCATCCAATATATTTTGACGACGTTGCCGCTACTTTTTCGATTCAATCAGAGCCTCAAGCGCTATTACGAATCTGGCCTCGTCCCTCATCTGATAAATGTAAGCATTGTGTTGTTGGCCCTCTCCCCTAGCATGATTCTTACCTGTTCTGGTCAGGCGGGGAAGTATGCATCCGGAATAATCAGTTATCTGTTCTACTATTTGTGGAAAGCCTCTGGTAGGCACAATAATTCGTGGCTCCTCTTAGCAACTGATCCAATCCTAGGTGAACGTAGTAGTAGCCTCATGGCAATTTGGTGCATGCTCAATACCGCATATGCTATTTATGCAGGCACTTGGGTATAATATTTCTTTTTTTCTAGAAAACCTTGTTCAAATCTCTTTATCAAGGATATGTGTATGGATTGGTCTTTATTGGATTCACACTCACCATATCGATTTCTTCGGGTTGATATGGTATACCCTTATTCCGCATTTGTGAGTTTTATCCCGTATTGGCTGATGTCTAGCTGTTGACAAGATTTTTTGATACATAGTATTACATTGCTATCGTAAGTCGCGTGGTGACTGATGGCCAGCGGTGCCTAACGTAATTTCCCCAGATAACAAACATTCTCATAAGGTTTGCATGGGCTGCTTATATACCGCAAAATGGACTGGACCCCCGAGTACGAGCATTCATAATTGGGTTTCTGGAAGTGTTTCGGCGGTGGCAATGGAACTTCCGTGAGTTCACACTTACTTCTCACGATTATAATAATCAATTCTAAAATTGGCAGTCCGTGTGGAGAACGAGCATATTGGTAACGTTGATCAGTATCGCATCACACGAGAAGTGCCGTTGCCGTATGGCCACGGAGAGCAGAATTATGAAATAGGGGAAGGTGTCGATGATGGTATCGACGAGGATGGCCAAGAGCTTTCGGGGACAACCTTCTATTGAAGTGGCTTATTCAAATTGTTTTCGCATGGACTTGAACTGCACATTCCTTATTTTTTGATTACTCGCTTGTTTATGCCATTAATAGCTTATCTCATTGATACGAAGGTAATAAATGTTGATCAGTTGATAATCAGGATGGGAGGGCAGTGAACTAATTACAGCATCAGCGAGTCCAGCGAGGACAATCAGTCAATCATACAACCTATACTTCCACCTCGAGGCTTGCCTGCTGTGACAAGCCAGATGACGGTGTTAATGACGACGTAACTTGTCTTCGCCTTAGCGGCGACGAGGTATCTTGTCGGGTTGCTGAACCGCTCGCTGGGGGGTGCTGCTTCTGGAGGATGTTAATCGTGCCCTGGACGTTGAGGAGGCAGAAAGCGTTCGGACAGGCGTCAATGTCCCGCTTGGCGACGGGGCGGCCCCGGCGCCGTATCCCACCACCAGCGGGTCAACCACCCAGGAAACTTTTGGCGCCTCAGAATTCTCTCCTTCTCCTCTCGCCTTTTCTCAAATGCAGCCGGTAACGCTCGTAGCCTTCTCGGAAGGTGCGATCTACGCGGGACGAGAATATCAACTCGCCTCGAGGGTTTGTAGCTGGAGGAATGGAGGGTATAGGGCGTATGGTAGAGGGCGAGGGCGAGCGTAATATGGGTGGAGATGAACTTGTAATGGGAGTGGGCGCTCGTTTTCTGGGCGGGAAAGAGGAAAGAGAGGGGTTTGCCGAGGAATTTGAATTTTGAGCGAAGAGGAGGCTTGCGGACATTAAGATATATGTTAAAAGAACGCAGCGCCCGATTAGCATGTGGAACGTATCTGGCCAAGTGAGAACGAAGCATGCTGTGAAACGTGTGAAACGCACTTATTGGCATATGCTATCTTTTCGCTGTACATCCCGCTGGCGAAGAACAGAACGAGGGCAGTGATAGCGACGAACAGTAGGCCGCTGGCGATATACGGTGGTAATAGCACTTGCGTTTCGGATGTGTATACATGCGGAAGCACTCGTTGCAAGAGAAGCTTGTACGGTATGACGAGAAGCGACTCTTCAGGCGGCAGAAATACGACCTCGAGAAGAAGGAAGGCTATCACCGCCAGCAGCTGAAGCAGAAATACTGGCAATTATGGGCACTAGTCGGTAAGGTTGTCTCTTCTTTCTGGCACAACGAAGAAAATATGCACGCACATTGGTAACGCGACTTGCGACGCTGCAGAATGAGTGCATTTGACTTGAGACGTTCTTCAAACATCAGGAGATCGCTGTAAGTGAAGGAGTCATTTTGCGGGTGGAATGGACCAGTCCGGGACATGGAAGGCGAGCCTGAGTCTCATGTATTGGCGATTTTTTCACACGTGCGTGCACCATGTCACATGTCATCAGTGGTCACACCACTATCCGAAACCTGCATCACATCGACCCTGCATCACAATATTGACCCTGCAGATATGGCAACCTCCAACAGCATGTCGAAACTCTGATAGTTATTAGGGAGGCTCAAAGTGAAAATGCGGCATTCGCAGAATGCAGCATTTGTGACATTACATAATATTACATAAGCTACATCTGGTGATGGTGTTCTGCTGCTCTCCACAACCATTATCTCCACCATGCCTCAAAGGAACTTGCATGATGAGGTCCTTAGGGCATATATACTACATCTCACACTACAAGACACTCTCATGCCACCACATGAGCTTGCAATTGATGAGTTGCTCCTAAGATTACAAGCTGATATGGAGATGTACAGGTCTATCAGGAATACATGATATCTCAATGCTCGTACTTCTATACCCAAGTCTGGAAGCCTCCATCTTGCATGAGAGTATGCAAGAAATCCTCAACACCATGATCTATTCATTCAAATGCTCCATATTTCTCCTCATGCATTTGATGTTCTATATGAGCTTATCAAGGCTCATCCAGTTTTTCAAAACAACTCACCAAATGTTCCACAGACTCCAGTTGATTACCAACTGGCTGTTTGTCTTTATAGAATGGGTTGCTTTGGCAATGCAGCATCACTGGTGGACATTGTTATGAGCTCACGCCCCTAACCACAACCCTACAATCCCCCTAGGGGGCCCACAGGCCTCGTCGCTGGCCAGAGGATAGAAAGGAGACGAGAACGAGATAGTATTGGGGTAGAGAGAAACTATCTGAAGTCTGGGGAGACTCCAGCTACAATGTACCTACTTATATACTACTCTATGAGGACCCCTTGCGACTCCCAGACCCACCGGCACTCCCTCAGCCTGACTCACTCCTATTGTTCTTGGTGAGCATGTGCTTGGGCGCTGCCGCAGTTGCTGCGCACATGAGCGCATATGGGCGCGGCCGCTCTGACTCCACTCATAGACCTCTTCTGGACTGCCCTAGACCCTGACCATAAGGAGCAATGCCTTGAGGCATTGTGCGTTCCCATCGCGATCCGTTATAGACATGCGTGCTGTCTTGCGCCTTTGTCTGATGCGTGATGGCTTGATGCGCTGATCCTCCTGATGCACTGATGCCGAGTGTGATGCCATCAAGGTGGCGATCCACCTTCCTAGTCGGCCGTCCTTCCGTATATAGTACTGGATGGTTCCTCCAACCATCGTCTTGCCTCTGGTGAGCGCTCCCATGCGCTGACTCAACTGTTGGCATCCCATAGTGTCCCGTAAGGCCCCAGGCCTGTTATAACATGTATAGAAGTCATCCCAGATGACTGTAAAGTAAACCGAAATTGAGGGGCTAGGATTGCGATCCTAACAGACATTGGTCGAGTTGCAGGTTGTTCTGAAGGATCTGTGGAGCATTGGACTTATCATTGCATCACTGCAATTGAATCACTGCATGACATATTTGTCCGGCCACTCACTCCTGAGGAGAAGGAGGCAGAGAAGGACTGGATTGATAAGCACATGGGATTCAGAGGTCTTTGGCATGAAGGGTGGGTTATGTATGATGGCACAATTGTTGTGCTATATGCTTGGCCTGGTATGGAGGGTGATGCATATTACACTTGCAAATGTAATTATGGCATGAACCTACAGGTTAGTCAATCATTACTCAACACAAAATCACTCAATAAAAACATATTTAGGTTGGAAATGTACCATCAACACTGCGTATTGTTGACTATTCTCATGGTCTCACTGGTTCTGCCCATGATGCAAGTGCATTTGAGCATACAGCAGCCACAAATATCCAGAATATCTATTCTCTGGACCAGAGTTTGCATGGGCTGACTGTTACGGATGATGCCCTCGTTGTGATTCATTCTAAGTCAACAGTGACAAGCAGAGTCTTGGTCGCTCCCAGTCACTGGACAAAGAGTCTAGACACTAAGTCAAACGATGACAAAGGCCTTGAAGACGATGAAGAGGAAGAGCGTCGAGGTCGAGCAAGGTTGAGAGCAAAACTTGTCTAAGTTGGAACTGAGGTTACTCTACAATACATGGAGCTTATATACGTTTGGAGAACAAAGGAATTGTAAAAGGGAATAAAGCTGTAGTTATCTGAGAAAGGAAATGTGAAGGTAACTATGAAAAGAGACAGTGTCCAGGCTGTACACTGCGCAGTAAAGTTGGATATGAAATGGTTCACTGAAACATGAAACAGAAACGAAAAGAGAACTGTAACATTACCCCCTTCGTATGCGAGAAGTCACTGACTTCTACCAAGAATTTGTCCAACCGTGGTCCTGTCTTGACTCCAACCAACTAACAATGTTACCAATGTCTTTGTTGGCGGTCTCCACACGCCACTGTAAGCTTTGAATTGCTCTCTGCAGCTGTTTTGCCTGAGTGAGCATTGTGTTGTGTTCCTCGTATGTAAGAGTATGGGGGTTGGTGGTGAGAGTGAGGGCCGTGATGAAGTTGAGTGGCTCAGAGAACAGGTTGAAATATGTGACGAGGGTAGCGAGGTTATCGCTAACATTGTCAAGCATAGCGTTGCGGGGACAGGTGATGATGGGCGGAACGGGTATAACGGGGACAGTTATGGTGTCAGTGAGTTCTGCCAGGTGTTCATGGAGTTCGGGGAGGTTGGCAAATTCGAAATTGTCAATGGTGATGGTGGTGTTGACAAAGACCTCGAGGGGGAGGTCGTGGGCGGTGGTGAGGAAGGGCGAGAGGATGGCGACGGGTTCAATATAACAATGGCCACATGCTGTGACCAGGAGGGCAAAGGCAAAGGCAATGAGGTAGGCGATGGTGGTGAAGAAGGTGGGCATGATATAACAAATAGGTTGGGGAATCCAATGCATTCCAAAGCATCCTTTTATACTCAGTTGAATACTTCGTCATCATAATTGACAGTCAGGAGTTCTTCCAAAAATTGGTAAGATGATGTGGGCGCTCTGATGCTGGGAACATATTCAAGTTCTTCATCAGATTCTTCTGATTTGCTAATACGACTCTACGCTGCTAAGGCAGCTGTGTAGACAGGGGGGTTTTGTGTGAGCTAGTTGAAGTGTCCCGACGTTGCCAACCAGAGGAATGGGAAAGAATGTGCACGGAGTGGAAATGCGAAGTGTGGATGTGATGTGTGACCTAGTGACAGAACGCATGCAGAGCAGAACGGAAATGCAAAGTGCGGATGTGACGTGTATGAGCAGTCACTGGCTGTGACTGTGTAGAAGGAATCCGCTTCCGATCCACACATTTGTGATCCACTTCCGATCTGCGTCCGATCTGCTTCCGACACTTCCGGTCCACTTTCCTGCGCTATCCGACATTTGTGATCTGTATCCAATCCGCGTCTGGTTTGCACTTTCTGCACTTTTATGTGCTTTGTGACATGTGATCCGCTCTCTTGTGCGCTTTCCGCTCTCGTGCGACATTTCCGCTCCGCTGGTGATCCGCTCTTTCCCGCGCTTTCCGCTCTCTTTGCAATCCGCTCTTTCCCATGCTTTTCCGCACTTTGCAATCCGCTCTATCCGCTCTTTCCCGCGCTACAGGAATGCCTGTCTGCCCTCTGCACAGCCGCTTCCTCAAAAGGCAACTCCGCTTTCCGAAGCCCCCAATCGAGATCCAAACTCACAATCAAGGGATAAAGGCAAATCCCCATCCAGAACAAAGGAAGGAAAACTTCACAGAAAATCGTCAATCATCAATACCAAAGCTGGATTTGGACAGGAGGTGAAAATTTCACAGAGTTCCTTCATACTGATAGAGCCAAAAATGTATATAAAGCCTTGTAGTTATCTTGTCAAATAATATACCATCCTACTCCCAATATCATATTACACACACCTAATCTCACTCCCATGCAATAAGCTCTTTTTCTGTTGCACGCACACTCTCGCTCTCTTGTTACACTTGTCACACACTCTACCCACACGCCGTCCACTTTTTGACATGGTCATGTCACTCGCCATTGCCATTACTCTTATTGGTCACGTCCATGCTCGCATTCTGCTCCACACTTGTGTTCCGCTCCACATGCGTTCTGTCACTAGGTCACACGTCACATCCGCATGTCCGCACTTGTGTTCTGCTCCGCGCATTCTGTTACTAGGCCACGTGTCATGTCTGCATGTCCGCACTTGCATTCTGCTCTGCACGCATTTTGTTACTAGGTCACACGTCACATCTGCTAGTCTGCACTTGCATTCCGCTCTGCACATGTCCTGTCTCGTCGCATCCGCACTTCGCATTTCCGCTTCGCACGCATTTGACACTCCTCTGGTTGGCAATGTCGGGACTCTTCAACTAGCTCACAAACCCCCCGTGTCTACACAGCTGCTTTAGCAGTGTAGTAGCATATTAACGTGTGACCTGGTGACAGAACACGCGGAACGCAAGTGTGGCTGTGACGTGACTGCGTTGAATAGCAGACGGTGTGTGGGTAGAGCGTGTGACAAGTATGACAAAAAGTGACAGAGGGAATAGGCTCGTAACAGGAAAAGAGCTTATTGCATGGGAATGATATTATGTGCATGATATGATATTGGGAGTAGGATGGAATATTCTGATGATGATTTTGACAAGATAACTACGAGGCTTTATATACATTTTTGGCTCTATCAGTACAAAGGGACTCTGCTATATTTTCACCTCCTGTCCAAATCTGGGCTTGGTATTGGTGATTGATGATTTTTGGTGAAGTTTTCAATCCCTTTGTTCTGGAAGGGGATCTGCCTTTATCCCTTGATTGTGGGTTTGGATCTCGATTGTGGGCTCTGGAAAGCGGAGTTGCCTATTGAGGAAGTGGCTGTGCAGAGAGCGGACTTGCATTCCTGTAGTGCAGGAAAGAGCGGAAGGAGCAGATCGGAAATGTTGGAAGTGTGGAAAAGCGCGGGAAAGAGCGGATCGCAAATGTCAGAAGTGCGGAAAAGCGTGGGAAAGAGCGGATCGCAAATGTCGGAAGTGCAGAAAGCGCAGATCGGAAGCGGAAAGCGTGGGAAAGCGGATCGGAAGCGGATCTTCTACACAGTCACAGCCAGTGACTGCTCATCATCTCCCCAGTACTTGAAAAATTGACCACCCTCGGTCAACTGCTGTTGCTGGGAGTCTTTTGTACCTGTTGAGTAGCTGTTGTGAACGTTGCTAGATCAGATGTTGCCAAGGTGGAGGCGGAACATGTGGTGGGGCACTAATGAAGGTGTGGATGGAGGGTGCGTGAACAGATTGTCGAAGGCAGCTGGACTGGGTGCAGTGGCAAATGAGGTGGGCGAGCGAGGTGCGTTGAGTGTATGACATATGGTGTGTGATCAGTGGCACTAAAGATAAGCGAGGCGGAGATGGCGGAAAATGAAGGCATGGGCTTGTCAACGAGGTGCGACAATGGAGGGGTGTAAGGCGATACAGCGTGGGTGTTGGTAACCGAGACGTAGGCAAAGGTAATGTTGAAGGCTGATACTGGCAGTTGATGGATAGCGGCGGGAGTCGGGGATCGGTTATAAACTTAACAAATTGTGAGGGGAGTTGTGTCGTTCTTTTTGGTGATAACTGGCGGTGTAGGGAATCAAACAGTTTTTGTGATGAGCGCCGCTAGCCTCAGGTAGGTGTTCTTGTCGACGGGTGGTGGCTCCAGATCCGGTGTGCATTGGTGCACACAGACTTCATCATCATCTATCCTCCCTTCCTCATCTCTACTATTCTCTGTCTCCTCATCTCCTCTATCCTCCTTTTCTTCGTCTAATATGGTTGTCAGGGATGTGGGGTGGTGGGAAATTACTGAGGGTGAGGGCGAATGGTCAGTTATACAGTTGACATCCCAATAATGCATATGCTCATAATGCATATCCCTGATAATGCATAGCAATTTGCAGGGTCCCACCTCGGGCGCACTCAAAAACCGGCAAATATTGCATATTGCATAATGCATTGACTAAGCACGATGAATATGCATTACGAGGGAGGCCGGCCGGTGTTTGTTTGCTCATATGCCGAGTATATTCGGTTTACAGTCCGGCATCCGCATTGTGTCCCTTACTCTACCCTAGTTTTATTATGCATATTTAGGCTGTAGCGTATTGAAAAACTACCAGACAATGTCTAGCGGCTCTAGCCTCACGGCTTATGAGCCAAACCTTCTTCAAAAACGTAAGGCTGTTGACAAATCCACACAACCTGCCAAAAAAGTAAAACGACCCCCTAAACCAAAAGACGTTCCTGCTACATCCGCCGTACTCCCTCCAAAACGATCACGTCAGAATCTCACCCTGTCAGACTGGGTTGAGGTCTTCACCTATGTTGATTCTCATCGAGATCTGAATCAAGCAGCGATTGTCAAATATTTCAGGACGCGACCATCAGGTCATCTGATCTTTGATCAGTCAACCTTATCTCGAAAGTTACGAGAACGACCAAAATTAGAAGCACGTACCCAGAGTCACCCAAATGCCTTGTCTGGAAAAGGCCGCGGGCAGTTGTTCGGCCAGATGTGGAAAGGGTATTGGTAAAATGGTTTGGTTATATGGAAAAGAGAGGGGCGAGAATGTGACAGGCCCTATATGCTAAAGAGAAAAGGAGACGAATTGAAGACGAATTGGGCGTCCCTGATGACGAGAAATTATCAGGAGACAGCTGGGTTCAGAGATTTTGTGCAGCATATAAGTACGTGAACACCGTCGCCACGGTGAAGCAGGATCAGTGGATCTTGAAGCCGTGGAAGCAGAGCGAGCTCGGTGTCAACAGATCCTTGCACAATTTGCACCACGCGATCGGTTTAATGTTGACGAAACAGCTTTTTACCCTAGTAAGTGCATGGATAAGTGCTGATCTAAATGGTACTAATCTTATCTTTCAGCGCACCCCCTGATCGTGGCCTAGCCACTCATCAGATGAGCGGAAAGAAAAAGGAAAAGTTTCGCATCACAATTGCAGTTGCCTGCAATGCTGAGGGCGATAAACTTGACCCTTTTTCATTGGAAGGTCAAAAAAGCCTAGATGCTTCAAGAATGGAGGGCCAGAACAGCGAGGCTTTTATTACAAAAACAATAAGAAAGCCTGGATGACATCAGCTTTGTTTCAAGAGTACGAAACAGCCTCACTATCACTTATGATGGCAACTTATTGATTGATAGATGGGTTATGAAGCTCGATCTCAAGATGCGCACTGCAAATCGGCACATCATCCTTCTCATGGACAACTTTTCAGGTCACACAATTGAATACAAGCCAAAAAACATACGCTTAGAGTATTTTGAGGCGAATATGACGCCTTTTGTGCAGCCATGTGATGCAGGAATAATCAGAACATTCAAAGCTCTTTATCGGAAAAGTTTCAATCAACGAGCAATAGACCGTGATGAAGCCGGCGAGCGCGAAATCTATACAATCAATCTTCTTGAGGCAATGTCAATGGCGCAGAATGCCTGGAATCTGGTGTCAAAAGAGACAATCAAACATTGTTGGGGGCACACTTTAATACAACCATAAGTCATCAGGCCATCCGATTTCACTCAGCATTCTAATTTATATTCATCATGATTGTTGACAGTGAGACATATATGGCAAAAGGCCTATCTCTCCCAACTATCACAATTTCACGATCAACGCGTCCATTTGCCGATTCAATCGCTTGGAAGATAATCCGGGAATATGCAACGACAGATCTATCAAGACCAGATGCAGAGATCCGATTACAAGCCCATTTGGGTGACACATTCAATATGGATGACTGGGAACCAGCATTGCGGGTCATCACTGAGGAGGAAGACACCGATAATGCCCTCAAAACCATCGACAATCTTGAAAAGGCTGCAGCAGCGCATGGACTCAAAATACGTATACCTACTCGGCCACCTCAACTGATCGAAGTGGAAACAGACATGATGGATACGGTTAAGGAACTCAAGTCGCGCAATCGCATTTTTGGAGACTTGCCACAGTAGATGACATTCTTGACCCCCTGAGGAGCGAGAGCAAGAAGATGACCCTTATGAACATCTCAAGGACTCTGATACTATCTTGACAGCGATTGTAGAAGAGGTCAGAAACGAGATGGCTGTTGAAAAGGGAGAAATCATAGAAATAGAATCAGACGAGGAAGACTTGCCAGATCCACTATCTCGGTCGGTACTGATTTCCTTGTGTGCGCAGATCCAGTCTTCGTGCCTCTACTATGGCGATTCAGAGTTGGCTTTTGAGTTGTCTGAGAAGATCGGAAGGTACCGCGCACAGTTGAATAGAGAGGAGCTCGTGAACGCGAAGCAAACGAGGATAGAAGATTATCTTACTGCTGCTCGATAGCCGATTTGTCACACATGTCACGTAGTCACAAATCTCTTAATGCATATCCCTCTTAATGCATCGGAATTTTCGGGTCCCGACCGTATGCATTATTGGGATGTCAACTGTACTTGAAACTTCTTGCTTGATTGATGGAGGCTGCGTAGACGTAGGCGCTGGGATAAAACTTGCTTGTGATGGTGTACTTGAAACTGGAATACTTGACGAACTTGACGTAGAACTTGCTTGCAATGATGCACTTGAAAAACTTGGATGAATTGTCTTATAACTTGACTTGATGGATGAAAAGGACGATGATGAGCTTGAGCTCTGTACAGCAGTGGACAGGGTCTCTGCCTAAAGGAGTAGCTTAGTCATGGATGGTTTATAGTTACTGTGTCACAAGTAGTCACAAAAATAATATACTCTCCCTCCCTCCTCGTAATCAAGGTGCCGGGAATCTTCCAATGGTCTCACACCCCCCCTGGTCTACACAGCTGCTTTAGCAGTGTAGTTACCTATCATAATGGCTGCCCCAGTGAGGCCATGTGAAGTCAACCGCCGGCACCTCCCTTCGACAAGGTCATATCGACGAGCCTCACCCCCACCTTGTGTTCCTTCATTTTGCAATGCCTACAGCTCCCTGACAACCGCCGCCATTCGTTTACGACCCCCTCGGACTAGTCTAGCTACGAGCGCCTGTCACATTGCGTGACGAGCCCACTTTCTGGCGTTTGCACCCAACACCATGCTTGTCACCCGACGCTTGCCTTCCTAGCCGCCCCTGACCCGCAAAACCAACCTTATTCACTCATTTACAACTCCTACAACCCATTCCCCAACGAGTGCCCACTTGCCTGTGTAACGCGCCCACCTGCCAACGTTTTTGCCTGCCAGCCGACATTTGCAACACACCTCACCATGTTGACACCCGCACCCCATCCGTTTAGTCACCCACTGCCTGTCTTCCCCTCGTAGTCAATGGAAAACACCGTTGTCGACACCTGCCACTCGTCTCCGAACCAGCGCCCGCCGTTTAGCCCGTGCAATTCTATGTTTTTTGAAGTCATTGTCATTGTTATAGTCGCCGTCGTCAGAGACACGACGGGTCTATCTTTTACTGAGTTATTGTTTTGTTTCGTATACGCACCACACCAGCTCTCCAGCCCACGCTAGTTCAAGTCGAATCAAGTCCGTCGCCACCGTCGTCGACCGCTCCTGCAAGCCCCAACTCGCGTAATTGGCCATTTGCTTCAACTGTGATGCCTCACCATCAGTTTAGGTACCCCTCGCAAGACAGTTCAGCTTGCGCAGCACCCGACGTGCCCTCGTTACACTTACTGCCCTCGTTTTCCGCCCCCATAGCTTGCCAGCACCCCAACACATTCGTTACGACCCCGCTATCACCTACAAGTGTTCTACTTCGACTACTAGGATTTCTCAGCTGACGACGACACTCACTGACTGCCACGTCACCATCAGCGCCCCTCATTGGACCACCATGTCACCACGGCCACCGTACCTCAACCATCACGTCGCCGAGACAAGCCCGCGCCATCAGCCCATGTCCGCACCGCCCGTCGAAACTGTAGCCCGTCCATGTCGTCAACCATACGACAGACTGCTGTCAGTTGACGCCAGTCAACGCCTCGGCCGTTCAGAAGCGACACCCCACGTCCAACAATGCCAGTGCCCTCCATCGGACCCCCACGTCGTCACCTTCGTTGGACCACCTGCAACTACGCGTCACCACTGCCGCCATACCTCAATACGTCCACGCCGCCTGTCGAAGCATAGACCGTCGCACGTCCATTGTCAGCCAGCCAACACCTGTCTCGCAATGAGCTCACAGCCATGCCAGCTAGCCCAATGCGGCCGCTCCGTCCGTTCCCAAATGCCAAGCGACTCCCAACGTCGTCCGTCAACCAAACAACGTCTACGTCGTCAATCAGCGCGCCAACACTGTCCGTCAGTCCACGCGCCAAACGACCACTGTGCCACAACCGCCACATCACCGAGACGCTTCCGCGCTGTCAGCCAGCCACGCCGTCCGTTCCCAAGCAACGCCCAAGTCCACACCGCTATGCTGCAGAACCTCGACCGCCCACGTCCACGCCCTTGCCATCGTCTGTCGTACGCCCAACGCACCCTGCTCGCCACCACCTCGTTCGCCGCCGACCCAGTCCAGCCACTTTCGACGATCTGTTCATGCGCCCAGATGACGCTCTTGCCACGCCAATGCATCTGTGCTTGGTTTATCGGATTCATCTTCAAGTTCTCGATCATTGGCCCTCAGCAGCTGACCAGGGATGGTCAGATTTCAAAGTTGGATTGGGATGATGAGCTTGAGCTCTGTACAGCAGTGGACAGGGGCTCTGCCTAAAGGAGTAGCTTAGTCATGGATGGTTTATAGTTACTGTGTCACAAGTAGTCACAAAATAATATACTCTCCCTCCCTCCTCGTAATCAAGGTGCCGGGAATCTTCCAATGGTCTCACACCCCCCCTGGTCTACACAGCTGCTTTAGCAGTGTAGTTACCTATCAACGGGGATCAAGACTTGACTGACATAGCGTCAGAGGCTGTAGCTGAGGGTGCGAGTGGGATTGTTTCAGTGTCGTCGTCACAAGAACAAGTAGCAGGCGCAGATTTGATGTCGTTGGCGTGAGAACGAGTAGCGAGTGTGGATTTGACTGCCATGTCGGATTTGCCTGCCACGTTGTGCGGAACTAGAGCGGTTTTGAGCGCAGCTGTTGGCGGTGAGAGCGGATATGAAAGATGGGGCAGGAACTTTGACTGATTTGGCTGAATCTGGTACGCGATTGAGTTGATGCAGGTAGTTACGCTGGTTGCTGATGGTGCGCACTGGGTGGTTTCAGTGTCATTGTCGCAAGTGTGAGGTGTGGGTGTGGATTGACGGTTATCAGATTGGACCACCGCATTGTGCGGAACTGGAGTGGTGTGGTGCGGACTTGTTTGCATAGGTGACGTATATGAGAACGGATGTGACAGATGTGAGGGAGGTGAAAGCGGAAGTATGAGTCCAGGCGGGAACTTTAGTGGAATTGGCCTAGTCTGGTGTGTGACTGATTTGACATTGGTGGCTGCACTAGTTGCTGATGATGCGAATGGAGCCGTTTCAGCGGCGTTGTCGCAAGAACAAGTAGTGGGCACAAAGTGATGATCGTTGGATGCGACCGTAGTGTCATGCAGAACTGAAGCAGTTTCAAGCTTGATTGTTGGCTGCTTAACGGACAGTGAAGGTGGCGGGTGCAATGGATGCAAAGGGAGCGAAAGCGGCAGTATAAGTCTGGGCAGGCACGTTAGTGGATCCAATGAAAGCCGGTACGTAATTGATTTGTCCTCCGTGGCTGCGCTGGTCTCTGCTGGTGCGCACTGGGCAGTTTCTATGTCGTCGTCGCAAGAGCGAGCGACGGGCGTGGCTTTGATGTCGTTGGCACAAGAACGAGTAGTAGGCTCAGATTTGATGTCATCAGATGGAATTCGAGTGAATTCAAGCGTGATTGTTGGCAGCTTAGTGGACGACAAAGGTGAAAGGGATGAGAGCGGATGTAGACGACTCAGTGGGAACTGTGGCTGACTTGACGGAATCTGGGCGCGGTCATTTTTGACATCAGTGGCTGCACTTGTTGCATATGGCGCAAGCGGGACAAATGTGGTGTTGTTGGCACCAGAGAGAGTAGTAGGCTCGGATCTATCATTGTCGGATGTAATTGGAGCGGTTTGGGGCGAGACTTGTACTGTTACTTGACATGGCGCTAATATGGTCGAGGCTGCGACTGCCATTGACATGTGCAGACTTGTTGCCTGCATAGT
Source organism: Amanita pallidorosea (assembly GCA_023014475.1). Taxonomy (NCBI): domain Eukaryota; kingdom Fungi; phylum Basidiomycota; class Agaricomycetes; order Agaricales; family Amanitaceae; genus Amanita; species Amanita pallidorosea. The sequence goes on from JAEBUS010000071.1 coordinate 227,396, forward strand.
GGACGACAAAGGTGGAGGGGAGAGCGGATGCAATGGGTGTGAAGGATGCAAACATGGCTGTACAAGTCCGGGCAGGAAATTTAGCGGGTCCGATGAAAGCCGGTGCATGATTGCTTTGACATCCGTGGCTGCACTGGTCTCTGATGGTGCATGCTGGACTGTTTCAGTGTTGTTGTCGTGAGAGCGAGTAGTGTGCACGGATCCGATCACAATGTCATACGGAAATGGTGCGGTTTGGAGACTTTGCAGCGGTACGTGCAAGGGTGCGACTGTCATTGGCATTGGGTGCGGACTTGTTAAACAAGATGAGAGCGGATGCGCCATGGGTGATGTAGGCAAATGCGGATCAGGACGACTGGGCAGAAACTGTTGCGGATCCGACGTAATCCTGTCTGCGATGGTCGTTGATGGCACCGTGCATGCAAGAGGAGCGTGGATCGGATGCACAGATACTGGTGTGGATGCAATTGTGGATGTGACAGTGGACAGGGTGGGCACATGTTCTGTATGTGTGACAGTGACGTTGTGGTCCATTGATGATGCCATGGTTACTAGCCAGGTGGATAGCCACTGCCAAAGGGAAGCACTGGCTTTGGACGGTGAGCGCAGAAATGACAAGTCGGAATTGGCGGATTCAACGAACGTGCCTGGCATGTATTGTGACTGCAGCATGTTGTCTGAGCTTATTTCAAGTGCGGGGAGCATGTACAAGGCTATTTCAGAGCCATGGTCGCTACTGGTTACTGTGAGCAGATCAGAGGACGTTGGCAGCTCATTGGGTATGGAGGGTGCAGCTGGGAGTGTACGAATTGCATGTGACAGTGATGCGCGGAAATGCGATGATGCAGGCAGTGGTACAAGACCAGGGGGAACCAGTAGCAGTGTTGACAAACTCTGGTGCGCTAATACAACTCTACACTGCTAAAGCAGCTGTGTAGACTGGGGGTTTGTTGTGAGGCAGTTGAAGTGTCCCGATGTTGCCAACCAGAGGGCTGCTCGCACTTGTGTGTGACCTGTGACTTAGTGACAAAATGCGCGCGGTATGGAACTGCAAAGTGCGGCTGTGATGTGTGACCTAGTGACAGAGTGCGCATGGTACGGAAATGCAAAGTGCGGTTGTGATGTGTGACCTAGTCACAGAGCGTGTGCGGAGCAGAACGCAAGTGCGGCTGTGATGCGACAGAGTAACGGCAATGGCGTGTGATGTGACAACGTTGTATAGCAGACGGCGTGTGATGTGACAACGTTGTATAGCAGACGGTGTGTGGTAGGGTGTGTGACAAGTGTGACAAAAAGCGATAGAGGGAATAGGCTCGTAACAGGAAAAGAGCTTATTGCATGGGAATGATATTATGTGCGTGATATGATAATGGGAGTAGGATGGTATGTTATTTGACAAGATAACTATGAGGCTTTATATACATTTTTGGCTCTATCAGTACAAAGGAACTCTGCGATATTTTCACCTCCTGTCCAAATCCGGGCTTGATATTGATGATCGACAATTTTCCATGAAGTTTTCCTTCCTTTGTTCTAGATGGGGATTTGCCTTTATCCCTTGATCATGAGTTTGGATCTCGATTGTGGGCTCCGGAAAGCGGAGTTGCCTTTTGAGGGAGTGGCTCTTTGAGTGGAGTCAGAGCGGCCGTGCCCATATGCGCTCATGTGCGCAGCAACTGCGGCAGCACCCAAGCACATGCTCACCAAGACAATAGGAGTGAGTCAGGCTGAGGAGTGCGGTGGTCTGGGAGTCGCAAGGGGTCCTCATAGAGTAGTATATAAGTAGGTACAATGTAGCTGGAGTTCCCCAGACTTCAGATAGTTTACCTCCACCCCAATCTATCTCTGTTTCGTCTCTTTCTATCCTCTGGCCAGCGACGAGGCCTGTGGCCCCCTAGGGGGGATTGTAGGGTTGTGCTTAGGGGCGTGAGCTCATAACAATCAGCGCGACAGATGCGACATTGGCAGCTGATGCGGTTGTGGATAGTGGACTTGCAGTGCAAATTTGAACCCGGTGCATGACTGATGTGAGATCGGCAGCTATGCGGTTGTGGATAGCGGAACTTGCATCACAAACTGGAGTGGTAGGAGCGGGACAATTTTCAACAATGTCAAACTGCGCAGGTGTGGGTGCAAATCCGAAGCAGTACTGAGGACATAGTAGCTGCAGAGCACGCATGTGACCTATGCTGTGGAGCCCAAAAGGAGGGGAAGTCAATGTCATTGATGCACATAAAGTCACTGAGTGAAATGGAAGTGTATCCATTGTTTACTGCCGCAGATGTGAATAGCACAGGTGATGGTGACACTTCAAGCAGTGTTTGCTCTGACGACAATGCAGTGGCATTCGCTACAAGTTCCTTGAGACTTTGCGCTATGTATTCCGCTACTTCCTCGCTCAACATTGACCTTGCAACTGCAGGATCCATGTTAGATAGCTGCACTGATACCTTTATTACTGATGTCCCAAGTGTGGAGATGTCTGTGATTGTGGGCGCAACTGCAAACTTGATGCATGCAAGTCCCTGCCGGCTGCGGAATGCAAGAATTGTCCACCGTATTTGTCCTATTTTGTCTGCTATTGCTTTCCCTTCTGCTGACCATTCCGAAGCTTTGTGACTTATTCCGTGGGTGCTGCTGAGGCACGTTGCGCGATCAGGCGATGTTTCAGATTTTTCTTGCGGTTTGATCTCCTGTTCCACAAGTGGTGTCGCAGCTGTGGAAGTTGTGAAGCGTGACATTTGAGCGGACTGCTCATCCTCGTATAGCTGTATGATCGCTTGTCTGAAATTCACATAGCGGAAGTCATCAGGCCATTGCAGAAAGTTGTCAACCTGTTTTTGGCACTTGAGTGGTAGGTAGCGATTTGCATATACCCTCATCTCCATCTTGTCATGGACATGTGACTGCTTCATTATGGCCTCTAGCTGTTGGAAATATTCTGGAACCGCTTGACGGTTGAACTGCGGTGCGCAATGGTCTTCACAAGTTGGCATACTGAAAACGGGCGTGGAATTGGGGAACATAGCTTTGTTGTTGTTTGCGTGGCAGTGCCTCTGGTGGATTGGACAGAGAAATTCTTCGGTTAGCCTCACTGGGGCAGCCAATATAATACGACTCTACACTGCTAAGGCAGCTGTGTAGACAGGGGGGTTTTGTGTGAGCTAGTTGAAGTGTCCCGATGTTGCCAACCAGAGGAATGGGAAAGAATGCGCATGGAGCAGAAATGCGAAGTGTGGATGTGACGTGTGACCTAGTGACAGAACATGCGCAGAGCAGAACGGAAATGCAAAGTGCAGATGTGATGTGTGACCTAGTGACAGAATGCGTGTGGAGCAGAACGCAAGTGTGGCTGTGACTTGTGACAGAATGCACGTGGAGCGGAACGCAAGTGCGGCTGTGATGCAATGGAGTAACAGCAATGGCGTGTGACGTGACTGCGTCGAATAGCGGATGGCGTGTGGGTAGAGCGTGTGACAAGTATGACAAAAAGCGACAGAGGGAATAGGCTCGTAACAGGAAAAGAGCTTATTGCATGGGAATGATATTATGTGCATGATATGATATTGGGAGTAGGATGGTATATTCTGATGATGATTTTGACAAGATAACTACAAGGCTTTATATACATTTTTGGCTCTATCAGTACAAAGGGACTCTGCTATATTTTCACCTCCTGTCCAAATCTGGGCTTGGTATTGGTGATCGATGATTTTTGGTGAAGTTTTCAATCCCTTTGTTCTGGAAGGGGATCTGCCTTTATCCCTTGATTGTGGGTTTGGATCTCGATTGCGGGCTCCGGAAAGTGGAGTTGCCTATTGAGGAAGTGGCTGTGCAGAGAGCGGACTTGCATTCCTGTAGTGCAGGAAAGAGCGGAGGGAGCAGATCGGAAATGTTGGAAGTGCGGAAAAGTGCGGGAAAGAGCGGATCACAAATGTCGGAAGTGCAGAAAAGCGCAGATCGGAAGCGGAAAGCGTGGGAAAGCGGATCGGAAGCGGATCTTCTACACAGTCACAGCCAGTGACTGCTCATCATCGCTTAGCTCATTTCTGGTGGTGATGGAAACCCCGTTCCCATGCTCAGTGTCTGTTGCAGGGTCATTGCCCTGTGAGGTGACCTGTTCCGGTGGGTCAGGGATAACAGGTTTGCCATCAAATACATTCAAGAAATCTAGGCTATCCATTGCATTGTTGAAGTTGGTTTGTGCGTTTGGAATGTGCTGATCAGCAACCCATCGGTATATTTTGATTTCTTTGCCAGCGCATTTTAAATTCTGAATGAAGGCATATTTTGCAGGGTCCTCTCATCAAAGAGCTGCTTCAGCGTACACATTATATGTGTGATTTAAAGGTACATTGGGTGATGGAAGATATGGCAACCTTGTGTCAGGATAATATGGTAGTTCTTCAGGATTGAATGTGAGGTCCATATATTTAGGGAGATAATGGGGACGAGTGTTAAATGGAAATTTGACATGTCCTTGTGGATGTGCCAGGTGTCCGGTGGTTAGTCTTGGGGCTCTGGGTGCAACTTGTCAAACTGCTCAAGTCTGAATAACCTTAGTTAATTGTGGTAATCCCAGTGGAGAAGTTGGAGGGCGATATATAGGAATTTTAATGATTCTTCCTCAGAATCTTTCATAGAGTTTTGGAGAATATTGTCCTCAAGTAGAACAATATTTCTTCGTGTAGTGGATGTTTTGTTTAAGGATTCAGCAGTTTCAGTAGTGAGACATGGGTGTTTTACAACTGTCTTCTCTGTTTATATGCTTGCAAGATATCTGCAGCATTGCCTAGATTGCATTCTGGTTCCCAGGAATTGTCGTTTGGACCGTAGTTTTTCCATTTAACCAAATACTGATATCCTGCTCCACGCTTTCGGTGTGCAAGAACTGCCTCAACTTCAAACTCCTCTTGTCCATTTACGAGATCAGGAGGTGGGGCTGTGTAATTTGGTCCATGCATTTCAGTCTCCCTATATGGCATAAGGAGTGATGTGTGAAAGACTGGATGAATGCGCCATTGTTTGGGAAGTTTGAGCTTATACGTCACTGGTCCCAAGACTTGCTCAATGGGGAAGGGTCCTTCTTGTTTCGGTGCTAGTTTCCTGGACTGGTATGGGATATTAAGATTTCTGTTTTCGAGCCAAACGAGAATTGTGGTCCTCAATCTGAGATGAGTACATCGGGTAAACCAAAGCGTTTGAATATTTCAGAGATATAAAGGTCTGCTGTTCCTAATGCATCGATGGTTTTCTTGCAAGGAGTAAGGATTACCCCCTTCGTAAGACCATGGTCCACCATGACCAAAATTGAGTCAAATCCGTCAGAAATAGGAAGATCAGTGATAAAATCCAGGGTAACTTGTTGAAATGGTCAAGTTGCCTTAGACCCAATTGGTAGGAGGGCCGGGGTATTGGGGTGAGTGTTCACTTTCATTTGCTGACATGTAGCGCAACCTGTAATCCATTCCTTGATGTGTTTATACATTCCTGGCCACCAGTAATCTCGTTGTAACAATTCTAACATTTTCAAGCATCCAGGGTGTCTGGAAGTAGGCGATTCATGAACTGTTTTAATAATACTTGTGCGAAGCATTCCAAGATCAGGGATATATGCTCTGTCAATGTATCAAATGATTCCATCAACAAACACCCAATCCTGGAGTTTGGACTTGATTGGTGGGGCGCGTTGCGTTTCTATGACTTCAATGATGGTTTTTCCAAAGCTGTCAAGTGACATAGCATCTCAGATCTTCTGAGCAAGATCCGTAGTGATAAGGCAAATAAACTTGTTATTAGGTAGCATGATAACATCGTCTGGAGTGTCATCATCTTCCATATGATCAGGTTGGCGGGATAATGCATCCGCTTCAAACATCTTTGTCCCAGGTACATGCTCGATTTTCAAATCAAATTCCGACAACATCATAGACCATTGAGCTTGTTGAGGTGTTAATCGCTGTGGGGTTCTATAGAACAAAAGGTTTTTGTGATCGCAATGGACTATAATGGGGTGTGATGATCCATGCAGCAAATGTTGCCATCCCTGTAGTCCTTTAATGATAGCCAACAGTTCTTGGTCATAAATCTGGTAATTCTGTTCCGTTGTGGTTAGGGTGTGTGATATAAAACCACAAGGATGGAGGGATCCAGAGGCGTCAGCTTGTTTTAATACTGCGCCAGTGGCTTTATTGGAAGCGTCTGTTTGTAGGATAAATGGTTTTGTGGGATCTGGCATGCATAGGACTGGCATAGATGAAAACTTGCGTTTTAGTTCATCAAAAGCCATCTGACAATAAAGCGTCCAACTGAAGGTTAAACCTTTCTTTGTTAAGTCTGTCAACAGTTTTGCTATAGCAGCAAAGTTGCTGATGAATCGTCTATAGAAATTTCCAAATCCAAGGAAAGATCTGACTTGTTTGACCGTTGTAGGGATTGGCCAATCTCTGATACCAGCAAGTTTTACAGGATCCATCTGAATATGACCAGGCGTAATGACCATGCCCAGGAATTCGACCTCTTGAATGCAGAATTTGCATTTTTCTAACTTCAGAAATAGGTCTTTTTCTTGTAAGCGCTCTAGGACTTGTTCGGTTCATTTCTGTATTTCCTCTTTCGTTTTCCCACAGATCAGAATATCGTCCATATAGATAATGAGCCATCCTTCGTTAATCATATCCTGGAAGTATTCATTCATCATGGTCTGGAACGTTGAGGGTGAATTGCAAAGGCCGAAGAACATTACTGTTGGTTCATATAAACCACAATTCGTAATGAAGGCCGCTTTCCATTCATCGCCTTCTTTAATTCGAACATTGTTATATCCCCAGCACAAATCAAGTTTAGTAAAATAGTTTGCACCTTCTAATTTTGTCATTAGATCTGAGACTAGGGGTAGTGGATAGGTGTTTTTGATTGTCCATTCATTAAGGTAACGATAGTCCTGGCAGGGTCTGAGAGCGCCACTTTCTTTCTTTGAAACAAAGAAAAATGGTGACACTTGTGGTGATTTGGATGGTCGAATATATCCTTTGTCTAATTGCTCTTTAATCCATTCATCAAGTGTTGACTGTTCTTTTGGTGATAGTGGGTAGATTTTGCTAACTTTCAGTGTAAATCCAGTTTTGAGTTCGATTGTGTGGTCCCATGGACATGATGATGGGAAACGCTCTGATGCTTTCTTCTCAAAGGTAGACTGCCAGGGAATGTACTCGGGTGGCAAGACAGTTGGCATTTTGTCACGTTTTGCTTGATGTTCAAATGCCTGTGACGCGGATGTTTTTACTCTTATCCAATATTTGTCTTCTCCCCATCTAGTGCCATGCACCAAATAGGTTTGTCATTCTCTAAATTGTTGTCCATTTGGAGGGTTTTCTTTTGCCAATCAATAGTTGGGTTATGCTTTTCTAGCCATGGTATCCCAAAGATGATTTCTTGATCTCCTAAGTTCGTGATCCATAACCAATTATCATGTGGTTTTCCATTGATTAAATAGGTAAGATGAGTTTGGTGCGTGATCATGCTGTTTTGGTTAATAGTTCTGTTGGCGTTTTTGACTTTAATTGGTTGTTTTAATTCTTCTTTTGGCCAATCTTTTGATATGCATTCGTCAATGAAGTTTCCTTCTGCTCCACAATCAATGAGGGTGAATATTTCAGCGGGTTTATTGTTCGTTTGCACAGTGATCAAAATCTGTTTATCATTATTGGATTGTACAATTACAGAATTGAGTGCTAATTGTCCAACTTTATGGGAGGCGTCAACCACTTTCTGGCGTCTCCTTCTTAAAAACCCTCTGTTTCAAGTTCCTGGAGGGTATTCTCACGCTCCTCGTCTGGGAGTGCTTTCAATAATGCCCTAATGCATTGGGCAGTTGATTCTTCTGAGGTTGTTTCCTCAATAGTTCTAATGGTGTGATTTTGCGGAGGGGATGGTTTATTGGGCATTGTCTGGGCGTTCCCTTTGCTTGGGCAATCCCTGGATATGTGTCCCTGAGTTCTGCATCGGAAACACTTGCTGGTTTTCCAATATTCCTCCTTTTGGGCATCTGAAAGGCATCCAGTGGTTACAGCATTAATTCCTTTTGGTCCTGATGCCAAGTTCCTTGAGTTTTGGTTAAATTTGAAACACCTCTCCGTGTTTCCTGACCTGGAGGACCGGTTCATCAGTTTCAGGGTCTCCCAAGCATTGTGTAATTGCTCCACAGCATCATAGGCTGTTTCCATGTTGATGACTGCAGGATTTTCGATGATCTTTGCTGCGACTGATGCTGGTAGCCCTTTACAGAAATAGATTCGCTGCGCCATGAACCCCGTGATTCCAGTTGACTGAATAAGCAATCGGAATTTCTGAATGTAAGTGGGGATATCAATATCTCTGCCCACTTTGACTTTATCTAGATCATTCAGGGTTTTGGCTGCGGTGTCTGACTCGCCCCAATTGGTTAAGAATCGCTTTTTGAAACCGCTGTAGCTATCCCAAGAGAGCGTTGTTCCTTCTTCCTTTTTCTTTCCTTTGTCTGCTGTTGCCTCATCCAATTCCTCTCAGATATTGGATTTCCAATCGTCTAGCTCCTCTCCTAAATGTAGGAAGACGTATCTGATCTTCTTGGCAGTGGTAAATTGTTCCTCATCTAAATCAAAGGTATTGTTGAATGCATAGATGAAGTGTTTTGCTTTGGACCATTGTCCTTTGAATTTCTTGATGGAGATTCCCTTTATTCCTTTTGGAGATGTTTCCTTTTTGTCTGCCATGTTCTTTTTTGTTTCGGTTTCAGGTTCCTGTTTCATGTTCTACTGCTTGTTTTGAGCTTTCTCCTTGTTTTGGTTCGTTGTCAAGATCTAGATCTAGTTCGATCTGTTGTTGTTCCTTGTATTTGTTCCACTTGGCAAGAGTGGATTCCTTGAGTGCGGAGAAGACTCCGTCGTTAGATCTTCAGTATCTCGAAATTCATGCCACCAAGTGAGTTCTGGTTCTTTGTTCAGTGGGAAGAATAATCAGCTATCTGACTCGTTTTCTTTGTTATGCCAAATAATCCAAGTTTCTGCTGGTAGTTCTTTGTCAGGGTTCCCTTCTCTGTATTCTCCTTCGAAGAAACTTTCTGGACTCTGGTTCTTTTTCTTAGTGGTTGAAATGTAATACCACCCTTTCATTTGTTGTAGAAGGATAGACTTCCCTTTGTCCAAGGTAGTATTTTTGCCTGTAACGAACGGAGTTGTTTGGTGGTCTGATCTGAGGAGTTCAGGTCTCAATGATGTCTAGCTAGTGATGAAGCACTGAGCGATTCCTGAGTTCCAACTTGTGTTACGGACGATGCCCTTGTCGTGATTCGTTCTAAGTCAACAGCAACAAGCAGAGTCTCGGTCCGCTCCCAGTCACTGGACAAAGAGTCTAGACACTAAGTCAAACAATGACAAAGGCCTTGAAGATGATGAAGAGGAAGAGCGTTGAGATTGAGCGAGGTTGAGAGCAAAACTCGTCTAAGTTGGAACTGAGGTTACTCTACAATACATGGAGCTTATATATGTTTGGAGAACAAAGGAATCATAAAAGGGAATAAAGCTGTAGTTATCTGAGAAAGGAAATGTGAAGGTAACTACAAAAAGAGATAGTGTCCAGGCTGTACACTGCGCAGTAAAGATGGATATGAAACAATTCACCAAAACGCGAAACTGAAACAAAAAGAGAACTGTAACACTGACTCTGCCTACCCTGTGGGGGAGAGAGTCATTCCTGTCCACAAACAGCCAGCTTCTAATTGCCGTGAAAATGCAATATTTGATAGGGCTGTGTCTCATTTACACATACACTCTGAGCACTGCATGGGTGCATTGAAAGGTCACTTTCAGTGTCTTAGGGGACTTTGTGTTGCCATCAATAGTCCAGATGATCACATTAGGGCAACTAGATGGATTACTTGTGCTATAATCCTTCACAACCTTGTTATTGATGTTGAAGGCAGTACTTTACACTCCCCCCCCAGTCCCATAAGAATCCTATAAGAATCAGGGATTCCTATAGGAATCTGACTGCAATCCGATAAAATGCAAAAAATTAAAATTAAAAATACCTAACACCAACTGAAGGTACATATTTGTGTTTGTTCATGTTTATTTTCACATATAGACAATATGGGCATCATCTGACAGCAATTTGTGAGGAGGTTTCTGATATGAGAGTTTGGGGTTGTGACAAGGTAGTATGTGACATTCAGGCAGCACCTGATAGTGAGAATTGTAAGATGACAGTAATTATTTATTTTGTACATACTCTATTAGTTGAGAGTAGTGTAGTCCTGTAAATTTACCTGATAAGGATATTGGAGATAATCAAGGTTGTCCAGGCATAAGAAAACTTCATGGCAGTAGTTATTTATTGTAGTTATGAAAACTAAACTTGACAGGATATTGGAGATCATCAAGAGTGGAAAATTCTGCTCATTTACATATGTATGTATAATTGTACACAAGTCTATCCTGAACTATCATCATCACTACTACTATCAGAGGTGTGTTCATCATGCCTCACTATTCTTTGCCTTACATGGATTGTGTGATTCTATGCTTTAACAAGCAGAAAGACATTAAATTGAGCATATCTCCATTGCAACAACACCAGATTACATAATTCTTAATTTCCTAGCTAGCCCTGATTTGGTTCTATTCTATACACCAACAATTTTTTTTGTTTGGTCTTGGTGTAATGCTATGTACCAACCAGCACATAAGATAGGCATGTGATAATAAATGTTGGCATGTGTTAAAGGAATGTGGCATGTGATAAAGCAATAGACATGTGATAAAAGCAATAGGGGCTTTACATAAGCATAATTGAGCATGATTGTAACACTTACTGTACTGGTTGAGTCCTGGCAAGTTATGGTATTCTAGAAGCACTTTACACTGCCCCACTCATTTCTGTTATGTGGATTTCATTAGCATTCAGCACAAGTGAATGTTTAACATGGTATCTATACACAGCTGGTGTAACCAGTGGCTGGGGAAAGAATTATGACATGACAATAGATGAGATAAAAAATAATGTTATTGATGTATTTGGTGTGTGAGCAAGTCAAGGGAGCAGGGAGACAGGCAGGAGCAGTGCATGTTTCAGCAACCAAATGTGTATACACCTAGATTCATTTCGAAACTACATTCAATATGCAATATAGGATTGAATGACATATGTGACAGGTCAGTCACATGGAGCATACAAGATCAGGTACCCTTTCCATAGGAGAATAAAATTATCTTTTTTTACACAGTTGTATCATTGGTCACAACCAGTTTAGCTATTAACTGGTTGCTGAATCAGTCATTTTGACTTGGTAAATCCTCAAACCATACTAATAGAAGTCCACTTCTCCATTTATCCAGATATGTATGTAGGAGTGACATGGGTTTGTTGGTCATATGTTGCACCACTGTGTGACAGCCACTCAGACAACACAATTAGTGTTAAAAGCACTAGAGCTTAAGCATAGAAGTAGGTGTGATAGTGTGGCTGGCAGGTATGTTTGCACACATTTGGCAAGGTGCATCACAGGAGATCCCAGTATCTTAGTTCAGCATTACTTGTAGGGTAAGGGAAACTTGAAAGAAAGGGCTATATCTCAGGAAGTTCTTTGTTTATTTATGTTTGTATACCATCAATAGAATTGGATTTGCCCCCTCTACAACTTTTGTTAATAGAGCATGTCATGAATATGACTTTGGTACATTGGAGTGCAGTGGCTGTGCTAAAAAAATGCGGAATTCTGATAGTATATTGCAATTATTTCTGTGAATACCAGGTTTACACTTATTTGGTTTTCATATTCTTAGTCAGATTCATCCCCTCTACATTTTTATTAATAGGTCATGTGACAATTCTCACTTTTCTAACTGTGTGAAATTGTGACAAGTCTTGTGACATGTGAGAAACTTTAAGTTGTGGTAAAATGGATATAGGCATGTGCTTACATATACAATCTTATCTACATTAATCTACTTATGCAATCTCCTTTTCTACTTATGCAATCTCCTTATCTACTTATGCAATCTCCTTACATCACATTACATGGCTTACTAATATGTATTACTAATCAGTTTTCGAGGAAGGGAATGGGGGTTCAGTGAGCATGGCTGGCTGTCCTTATATACCTTTCAGGTGTGCACAGGCCATCTGCTCAATGGTCATGTGATATGTGACTTGTGACTAATTCCTGTCAGAATGGTGCCAACAACAGACCATTGATAAATATATGTAAATATATATCAACAAGCTTAAAATAGCAGAACTACACTGTCTTTCTGCTATACTTGGGCATAATCCTATTAGATTCCTACTGAACTCCTATTAAAGTCCATTGGACTGACTCCTACTCACTCCGACTGCAGTCCGATAACTCCAATAGGACTCTTATCAGACTGTAGTAAGATTTCTCTGCCATTTCTAGTGAGAATCCTATGTATCAGATTCCTATAGGAATCTCCAACTACAGGGGGGGGAGTGTAATGACCTCTGTTGAAGGTGGAGTATCAAGCTCATACTTTCAGCCATTGCATGGACACAATGAAGAAGAAGAAGATTCAGGAGATGTGGAAGAGGAGGAGGAGGAGGATAACAATGCAGGATCTGCCAAACAAAAACAGCTCATTGCTGAGCTCTTGGCTTATCACCAGTCAATTGGGATCAATTTGTAAAGGCAACATTAAATGTATTTAGTAAAGTACCAAATTATCAAAGTCACTAAACCAATCTATGCACCATTTCACTCCATGTCATTTTCCAACTTCTCATAATCCCAATCAGAAGAAGGGGGTTCAGGTGTTCTCTCCTTCTCAGTCACCATCTGCTGAAGATATTCCTCCTTTGTCATGAGGCCAAGCTCAAACTCATGAAGGCATAGCTCCCTCTCTTGGAGGTCCAGCTTTCTCTTCTTGACAGCAGATTCCTCTCTCATGCGTGTTTTGGCCAGTTTCAAGGTTTTTCTGAGCACAGAATAATCAATTATTTTATCAAAGAGAGGTAAGAAAACTCACTGTTGCATGGCCATGAAGGTCTGATCCAAAGTACGCTTCTTGCCAACATGAGAGATGGAAGATTTGGCCTAAAAAATATTTGCATCAATTTAGGCCTGGTCAGAGTATGTGACTTGCCTTAGAAATTGCAGCATCAAGCTTAGCTTGGCCAGAAAATGATGGTGTGCAACTGTGAGTACTAGGGGTTGGTGGTGTAGCAGATGGTGTTGGTAAAGAAGGAGAAGAAGGGGTTTGTGAGAAGGAAGTTGTATTATCATAGTCAAGAAGAGCAGGATCAATAAGGGAAGAATCAAAAGGAGCAGGATTATGTGCAGTATCAGGAGTTGTGGAGGATGAGACAGAAAGAGCAGGCAAAGACCCACAGAAATTCATCACCTGCTGACCATGAGGGCTAATCCCAGTTGTGATAACAACAGGATTTAGATTGTGGTGAGAAGAGAGCAGGACATGAAGTTGAGGAAAGAAGGGAAAATCATGTACAATTTTGTCTATGAAGGATGTTAAATGATTATTCTTATATTTTCAGCACTTACCCCAAAGATTTCTGACCTCAGGCAATGTTTCTGGCACAGGGCCAATCACTGGTACCTTATACTGATGCTCCTGTGCTCCTGTAGAATCAACAAGATCCAATCCCCCACCTGTCTGAATTGTTAGGATCGCAATCCTAGCCCTCAAATTTGGTTTTGCCTTACAGTCATCTGGGATGACTTCTATACATGTTATAACAGGCCTGGGGCCTTATGGGACACTATGGGATGCCAACAGTTGAGTCAGCACATGGGAGTGCTCACCAGAGGGCAAGACAATGGTTGGAGGAACCATCCAGTTGTTACAAGGTTGCTAGACCAGGTTGCACAACCAGCGAGGGACAAGAGGAAAAGAAATAAGAAACTCTGTTGTACTGTCTAGGACAGTGACAATCAAGAGCCTAGAGCTCTTGACGCAAACTACAGGACTATATACCCTGTGCCTCATGCCGTCACATGACCGGCATGCCTTCGCCTCACTCCTGACCTGCAGGACACTTACCTAATACCGATAAGATCTTAGATAAGATCAAACCGTGACATTACCCCCCCTCTAAAGGTTTGCATCCTCGAGAACCTTTGCTGGCTCTTCCTCTTCATCCGCACCACCTTTCTCTTCATAGACCTGTAACCGGTCTCTTTTCCAATTTCTCCTCGTTGATCTTTGCAATGTCTTTTTCTATATCTGACAACACCCTGTCGTCATCGTAAAGCCGGACAAATAGAAATTCTTTGAGAAGAATGACTCCTTCGTTGTCAATCTCCTCCCCCTTATGGTCTGTCCTCCGTGACAGAAGATCCGCTTTGGAATTGGATTTTCCCGACCAGTGTTTAATAGTGAAATTAAACTCCTGTAAATCCAAAATCCATCGTGCTTGACGCCGATTAATATTCTGCGGCTTCCTGAAATACGTGAGGTTTTGATGGTCCATTAAAACCTCCACTGGGACCTTTGTGCCTTTGAGGTAATGCAACTATTCATAAAAGGCATGCATTACTGCTAACATTTCTTTGTCGTAAATTTCGTAATTTCTTTCTGCAGGATTTAACGACCTTGAAATGAAGGCTACAGGTCTCCAGGTTCCATCCGTCTGTTGTTGAGACAGAATACTGCCAATTGCAAATTCTGACGTGTCCACCTCTACATGGAATTGACCCTCGTCTGCTGGTATTGCCAATACCACCTCCTCGGCCACCCGAGTCTTCAACCCATCAAACGCCTTTTGTTGGGCTTCGGTCCATTCCCATTCTTCTTTGCCCATCAGCTTGGTTAATGGTTTTGCTACCGAAGCAAACCCCTGTACAAAGCGTCGGTAGAAGTTCACAAAACCAAGAAACTGTTGAACATGTTTCTTGCATTTTGGAACTGGCCAATCCACAATGGCCTTCACTTTCGCCTTATCCATGCTGATTGAATTGTGGGATATGATGAGGCCCAAAAACTCAATAGTTGGTTTGTCAAACCAACACTTCTCCGGTTTTAATGATAACTTGTGATTCTCAAGTTTCGCCAAAATCCTGTTGACGTGTGCTGTGTGACTTTTCTGATCCACAGAGAAAACCAAGATGTTGTCCATGTAAATGACAACCCATCCTTCTGCAATTTCTTCCCTGAACAGATCATTCATCATCGTCTGAAAAGTCACCAGTGAATTTGTTAACCCAAAAAACATAACTAGGGGCTCAAAGAGTCCCCGGTTGGTCCGGAAGGCTGCTTTCCACTTGTCACCCTCTTTAATCCGAATATTGTTGTACCCCCAGCAAATGTCCATTTTCGAGAAAACCTTCGCATGCGACAACTTGTCAATTAGTTCGGATATTAGTGGCAATGGGTACTGGTTCTTGATGGTCATCTCGTTCAACTTCCGGTAATCCTGTACTGGCCACAGTGCTCCATCTTTTTTCTTGACAAAGAAAAACAGAGATGCCATGGGTGATTTGCTTGAGCGAATCCTTCCCATATCCAAATTTTCCTTGAGAAACTCCTCGAGTTTCCCCTGCTCTTCCCTGCTCAATGGATATATCTTGCAATCCAACAGCTTCGATCCTGGGATGAGTTCCATCGCATGATCCCAAGGCCTTTGAGGTGGTAACTCGTCGAAGGTCTGCTTCTCAAACACCTTTTGATGACTCAAGTAGTGTTTCGGAGCTACTTCATCAAGGGTCCTTTTGATGGTCTGTTCCAACGCAATTTTTGTCGCCGTGGATTCATAAGCTCTGATCCACTCTTTGTCTACATCTTTGCGCATTACTGCTATCAGTCGATCTCCTTCCTCAAAATGCATGCTGCGCTTGCTCTCCTCGTCCTCATCCTCTGTTTCTTTGGGTTCCTCGGAGTGCGTATCTGGTTGGCACACACCCAGACACTGATTGAAGAGGAGTGATTTTTTTTGCCAATTCACTTCCGGGTTATGGTATTTTAACCAATCATGTCCTAAAAACACATCCGTTTTCCCTAGTGAGGACACCCCAAACTCCCACGTCTCTGTGTGAGTTCCTATTTTCAACTTCAGCTGTACCATCTCAGACAGCTTTCCATCCACATTTTCTGAACCATCTGCATTGTACACAGGAATCGGGTGGGCGAGTTTGTGCGTATTGAGATTATTCCTCTTCACGAAGTCCCGGTTCACGCACAAGCCCGTGCATCCCGAATCCAACAGGGCCGTTACCGACATCCATTTTCCAGTCATAACTTCCGTGACCAACACCGGTATGTTTAGTTGTCTTTTCCCTGTTCCTATAACATATTTTTTATGGTACTTCAAGTTGTGCAAGTACCACATTGCGTTCTCTTCCATCTCCTGATTCAAGTCGCAGACCATCTCCTTTGTCACTTCCTCCTGCTGCGATTCGTGACTCCACATCTTTAGAGACTCCAGGGCTTGGGATATGGGTCGTTCCCATATTCGTCTCATCATCCATGGAGTCTGCCAGGGCTTCAAGCGAGATCCTACCACTCGGATATGTTTGCTTCTGATTTTTGATTCCTTAGACTTCATTTCATATTCAATACAATTCAAATCAATTGAATTCTGTATATTATTACATGAATTAGAAATGTTGTCCATGCTCGTTTGGTCGGAACCTTTGCCATTCGAGCTTCTCAAAAACCCTTCTCTTTTGCCCATTCAGCAATCGCCTTTGCATCCTCGTCCATCATATCCTTGTTGAGGAAATCCTTCCATCCCATCTCTCTAATCCTCGCCTTTCCTTTCCACTTCCTGGGCTCCTTGCAGTCTCTACTGAAGTGCCCTTCCTTGCCACAGTTGTAACAAGTCAACACCCACTTCTTCCTATCTACGTCCATGGCGTTCGGATCCAGCCTTTGTGACATTGACGCTGCAGCTGGGGGTGGTCCCCTGGTCGCCCTGTTGAAATGGTTCGCAGGCATTGGTGCTGCCCTGTTTTGGGCTCCCTGCGGTGCGGTGTACTGCATGTGTGTCGTCGGTTGCGCCGTATTTCCATAAAACGCCCTCACATCTCTCCATGCCTTGTTCAACTCCATTGCCTTGGAGTACCATTTCTCCAAGTCCCCTACAATCGCTCGCTCCGTTCTCCACTATCTTCAACCCCAACTGCGGGTTGAGACCTCGACGAAACTGCGCTACCAGCGCGATCTTGTTGTACCCTGTGAGGGTGGCTAGACCTCTGAAGTCTATAATATAGTCTTCAGCGTGACGTTTTCCCTGCGATAAGTTTTGGATCTTTCTTATCGCCTCGTCTCTGGTTTCCATTGTGAGGAAAAACGTCTTCATCTGTTCCTTGAAGTCTGGCCAATGTTGGAACGGTCGTCTGTTCCTTAACGGCTCCTGAATCCATGGAGCTGTCTGGTGGACCACTGTTCCTCTGTCTATCAGGTTTGCTATGCCCGCTACCCCTTGAGCATAAGTGGTCTCCGCTCGGTACGTTCCTGCCATTCGCCTGGCATCTCTCTCTTCCAAATACTCCAACACCTGTTGGAGTTTTACTCCTGCCCAATTCCCTGCTCTATTCACCTGACCTCCTCTAATCCTCTGTAGAGCGGTTATCACCATCACATCCAGCAAGTCCATCTGTGTCAGACGGAAGTACGCCAGCATTTGCCGTAGCCAATTGGCTACCTGGTCCGGTTGACCTTCGTAGTAAGCTGGCAGCTCTTGCCTGGGTTGTGGCATCCTGGGTGGTCTGGGACCCCTTATTGTTTCCAGGATGGTATTGGTAGACTCAGCCAGGTTGGTCGCTGTCTGCCTTTGCGTTGCCGCTGGTGCTGCTTCCCAAGCCGCATTGGTTGCCTCCTGACCAAAGATTGGCAGATAAGACGTGATAAAGGCAATGATTGCCGCTATCAATGCCTCTGTGATGTTGAACCCTACAGAGAAGTGGCGTTGGGCTCCACTTCCTTTCTCTTCTAGCAACCTTGTGCCTAGCAAGCCGGTCGCGCTCGGTGTAACGTGGTACTTCCATGTCATGAAGCTGAAGACCACTTGATCCCGCATCTCTGGGTTCCTGAGTTCCGGCTCATAGCTGGCGATTGTCACCCATGACGGGTTTTGTGGCCACACAAAAGTGTTCCAGTACTCCGGCTTGAATAGCCATAAGTAACACAGACCCGCTGTCTTGGGTCCATAGCCATTGTATCCTGCTGGTGGTAATGACTGCCGGGTTGCTCTTTCCACACAATGCCTCCATGCATCCACATCTATCCTTGTGACCGGTATTAAGGTCCTCTGAGTACTCAACTCCTTGAGGAACCAGTCGCCCAGCACTCTTCCGTAATGGTCAACTGTCATCTGCCTTGTGACGCATCTCGTCACCGTTACTAAGTCCCTGGGGTAAACTACCTCATCAGCGCGCTCGGCACCGACTTTAAAGTTCTTGATCCCATACTTCCACGTGACGAGCTCATCAATTTGCTCCCAGTTGTAAATCTTAAATTCCCAATTGGGTCGCTTCTCCATGTCCCAATAAGGGACCATGTGGTAGATCGTGTCGGGATCATTGTCATCCCCGTCTAAGCCAAAAATGGCATTCTCCTTCCGGAGTTCCGGTTCCCAGTCGGCGATCTGTTTGATTGTCGGATATGCCGGCCAGTCGTACTTGTCATAGTACTCTTTCTTGAAGAGATACATATAGCAGTATCCCTTGCGCTCCCATGGCTCGATTTGTGCAGTCATCCGACTGTACGGTTTGGTTCGCCTTGGTGGCACTGGCTTCTTCACTGGTCCGGGTAACCCCGGTCATACTGCGCTCCTCCACTTGCGCGTTCTAATTCGCTGTTCACCCAGCGACTCTTCACCGCACTCCTTTAGGAACTTCATCATGCTCAGCACATTGAAGTCGTCCATGACTCCCTTGGATATATGATCCTTAGGAGTTGCGTTCATAGCCATGCGCTCTGGCTTTTCTTGTATGGACGGGTAATAGTTTTGAACGCGCATGTAATGCGCCGCATTCTTTATATTCCCGTTGAGCGCGTGCTGAAGACGATTTCTTGCCTGCTGAGACAAGCTCCAATGCTTGGCTACCAACGCCAAGTCTCGTGGTGTGCCGTCGAAGGCCCGTCAAACATAGCTAGCTAGGACCTGTAGGTCCAGCTCCACTTCCAATACTAGACTTTGGCCATCACCAAAGCCTTCACCGCCAACCTTGACTAGGTTGACAAATGCTCCTTGGGACCACTTTGACTTCTGATCCCTGATTGCTTTGTTGCTCTCAGCAACGTAGATCCTGTTGAACAAAGAATTCTGTTCAAACTTTACTTGTATGCCCTTCATTGACTCGAATTTGTTGATCATCTCGTCATACTTGGCATACACCTGTTCGTAGACAGCTACTCCTGCCTTTCTCTGTTTGTTCCATGACGCCTTTGGGATAAAGCGTCCAACTAGCTCATCCGTGCTAAACTTCCACTCGGGGACCTTGGTTACCCAGTCTTGGTTGACTGGTTTCACCTCAGCCTGTACCGCGTGCTCCTTTTCTGCTCGTTGCGCCTGCTGCGCCCTTTCTCTAACAACACGTTGCTCTTTGCGTTGTTGTAACAAGGCCTTCCAGGCCAAGTCTTGCTCCTCCTGAGCGAGTCGTTCCGCCTCCTCTCAACGACGGTTCTCCTGATCGAGAAGGCGACCAGCCTCCTCTTGCTTCTGAATGCGCTCACGCGCCTGATGAGTAATCCATCGCAGCACATGACTGTTATGTTGCGTGGGTACTGGCTGCCTCGCTAGCCAGCGTTTTCGGTTTTACTGGAAATTCTTCCAGCGCCTGTATTCGGGCTCGGCCCGGTGTGTCTTGATGAGACCCTGCAACAAAAACTCCGTCTTGCCGAGGTCCCACACCGACCCCGTGCAAGGAGCGTCCCTTTTCATCCGCTGAGACGGGCTATGCCCGGTGTCGCCAGTGGGGTATCCACCTGCTCTCGGGGTCCACTGACGTCCCCCCGCAGAACTCTTCGATTGCATTCCACCACATGACCTGTGAGGGTGGTGCCCGGGTTTTCGCTCGGATGTCCTTGTGCTCAGGGTTTTACCCCGATACGTGATTGGTATTCCGAGACTGTGCATCCTTGATACACGGCACCCCCACATGTTTTCTTTGGGTGTTTTCCCACCCTCTTCCGCTGAACGGTCTGCCAGGCCCCCTGACCCACTATCCCAGGGCAACCCGATGCTCACGACCTGTCCAGTTGGGTCGCCATAGAATCCTGTCGAGAAATAACTGACTTACTAGTGTCACTCGACACCAGCACGGTCCCTCTCTTGATGAGCGTCACTGTCATTGTGACCGCTCCACTCATCGTAGTCGTTGTTGTAGAAATGAGGTCGTTTGACGTTGGTACAAACATCGTGTGAAGTAGTCTTGTAGGCTCTTGATTATGTTATGAGGTTGCTAGACCAGGTCGCACAACCAGCGAGGGACAAGAGGAAAAGAAATAAGAAACTCTGTTGTACTGTCTAGGACAGTGACAATCAAGAGCCTAGAGCTCTTGACGCAAACTACAGGACTATATACCCTGTGCCTCATGCCGTCACATGACCGGCATGCCTTCGCCTCACTCCTGACCTGCGGGACACTTACCTAATACCGATAAGATAAAAGATAAGATCACCGATAAGATCTTAGATAAGATCAAACCGTGACACCAGTACTATATACGGAAGGACAGCTGGACTAGGAAGGTGGATCGCCACCTTGATGGCATCACACTCAGCATCAGTGCATCAGGAGGATCAGCACATCAAGCCATTATGCATCAGACAAAGGCGCAAGACAGCGCACATGTCTATAAAGGATCGCGATGGGAACACACAATGCCTCAAGGCATTGCTCCTTATGGTCAGGGTCTAGAGCAGTCCAGAAGAGGTCTATGAGTGGAGTCAGAGTGGCTGTGCCCATATGCGCTCATATGCGCAGCAACTGTGGCAGTGCCCAAGCACATGCTCACCAAGAACAATAAGAGTGAGTCAGAGTGGGGGAGTGCCGGTGGGTCTGGGAGTCGCCAGGGGTCCTCATAGAGTAGTATATAAGTAGGTACATTGTAGCTGGAGTCTCCCCAGACTTCAGATAGTTTACCTCCACCCCAATCTATCTCAGTATCGTCTCCTTTCTATCCTCTGGCCAGCGACAAGGCCTGTGGGCCCCCTAGGGGGGATTGTAGGGTTGTGCTTAGGGGTGTGAGCTCATAACATGAATGAGTAACTTTGCTTTTTCCTGATATTGTTTGCAAAGACATGTGAATTCAAATTAATGATCTAATTGATCAACAACTCACCTTACTTGGCCTTAATACACTTATATGCATCAGGATCACTTTGATGATAGGCAGGCAGGAGTTTTGCAGCAATGCGCTTGTATGCTTTGGCTTTGCTGTCTCCACTTGAATTCTTGGCATAAAAATCATTTTATTGAGCATAAATCAAATTCATAATCACACACCTCATTCTTTCCCTTACCAACAATGACTTTACGATTCTCAGACTCCTCTATGAGCCCTATGAGCCTCCAGACAAGTGCAGAATTGTTGGCAGCCCAAGGGACAGGAGGATGACCTCTGCCAACATTGGGTTGAGTCTGATTGGGATTCATGGTGCAAAGATAGGCAAGCTGCATTAAGGAGAGTCAGAAATAAAAGCAAAGGAAGTAAAGGGAATTGAAAGCAAACTAATGTGAGCAAAAAAGCTTTAAATGAGTGTAAAATGAGCTTGAATGAGCTTGAATGATTGACAGGCAAGTGTCATGACCTGTTCTCAATGGTCAAAATCTCTAAGACATTTTTATTCTTTTTCTTGTATTTTACAATAGCTGTAGCCAAACATCTTAGTCAGGTTGGCGTCTATCTTATCTAGTCAGCGCTAAGATTAGATTAGATAACGATTAGATTAGATTACGGACTACCGGACCAATGACTCATGGACTATGACTCAGGCTTACCAATGCGCAGCAGCGGGGGCCGATTATGTTATATCTTTTACTCATACTTACTCAGCGTAGTTACTATTATTAGAGTGGTGCACAGACCACCCTTGTAGTATATAAACTGAGCAAGTAGCACCCAGAGTCCTCAGTCGAGTTCTCTCGGGTTTCTTCCTACCCTCATCTCCTCTCCTCTCCTAAGTCTTCTGTTGGGGCCCTAAGGCGTCACGCCAAGGGTAGTCCTGATAGCAAGCCAGATGGTGGTAAATGTGAGATTTGGAGTGCAGGAAGTGCTCTGGCCTGAGTTGGACTAAGAAGGGGGTATATGGGGAGTAGTAAAGGCAGTCTGCCATGCTCCAAGGACCCCCGTTCAAAGGGTGCATGGCAGCCTCATGTTTCAAGCCTTTTCAGACCATGTTACAGGAGTGTGACTTAATGTGACTTAATGTGACGCATTTGTGACAATGCGACAGTCACTTTGAGCCTCCCTATTATAATAGTTACATTAGATTAGTTACATTCATTACAATAACTAATGTAATGAATATCTTATCTAATATCTTATATAATAAGAATAACTATTAATTAGTGTTTCATATTTAATCATAATAGCTTACATAACATTACCACGTGGTTTGTGACACATGTCACAACATGTCACAGCCATGTGACAATAGCGTGACAGAGGTCACGCTTATGTGACATAGTGACATAGTGACGTGACAAGTCACAGGAGTGACATGACTCATCCTATGACATCACTGATAGTCATAAATGACTCATATGACTCATATGACTCATAATACATCATATAGAATATTATGATGTCATATAGAATGTTATGGAATATCTATTAATAATAATGACTCATATAGAAGGATATGATGTCATAAAGAATATCTTAGAAGGAATATTAATAGATGAAGACTCAGAATGACTCATTAGTGGTACCAATATTATGTAATAGGTAGATTACACTGTACTTAGGTTAGGGTTTATGAAAGATATATAAGGAGGGCGTTTTGAGCGACTATCCCCTCAGTTTTTAACTTTGATTAAGGCAACTTAAGCTAAAGAATGTAAGTATCATTGAAACACTTATTTAGCTTATGTACTGTGCTGCTGTCAATTGTTTCAATACAGCACACATCCTGATGATAATACTCTGTATGTTAAACACTTGCAGCAGTTGACAGAGTTGGGGGTGTCTGTTGATGAGGTCTGTACCTAGAGTAGAATACCAACTACTTCTATGCTAACACAGGAGCTATAGGATCTGAAGTTCATTGAAGAAATTGGACTTTACTTCCAGCTCTACAATCTACCACTGGCCAATGGCCAGCCAACAGAGCTTTATCAGCTTGATATCCTGCACAATCCAGGAGCACCATGTGATGCATGTGTGGTCAATCTCAATGTTTACAATTTAACAGAGGGCCGTGATAAAATACTGAGAGGGGCTGGGCACAATTATCTCACATTTATTCTGCAAAGTGGAGATAGGTATGAAATCACAGATGAGCAGGGATTCAGCAAACATATCTTTTGGACCTCTAAAGCAGTACATTTTAGACATTTTTTCAGGCACAGCTCACAAATTTTGGATTAGATTTTGGAGTAGGTGGGCTCTAGTGATTGTAAAATAAGTAAATGCATTAGTGTATATCAACTTTGTTCTCCACCTATGCCCACACACAACATCCTACCCAGGTCCGTTAGGTTCGATTTTGGCGCACAATTTGAGGGGCCAGATGGTGACAAAGCTGGACGCTGTGCTTGGTCTGTGCCAGCCTCTGCCTGTCAACCCATACAATGTGCAGTTTCCGAAACCACCGCCAGAGATCCCTTGGGCGTCCACATCATTGGGGCATGCACTGTTCCAGGTCACGCATTTCAGCGATGCACATATCAATCGCTCTTATACTGTGATTGTGTCTGCTGGATTTGACAAAAACAACACATTGAAATTGAGCCAGGGTCGGACGTGGATTGCACAAAACCAATATGTCATAGGAATTATCCAAGTCATACTGATCCTGTTGTTAACCCAGCAGGGATGCATGGGAGTCATCACTGCAACACATCCCAGCGAGCGATGTTTTGCATGTGCAAGTGTGTGTGCTCATTAGGATTCAGTGGGGTAATGCATTCACAGGTGCTACTTCACTATGTTCATGCCCATTACAAAAAAGGTTGCCATGGTATGGGCAACATCCTTGCTGGTTGCCTGTGTTGAACGACCTTCACCCCAAATACCCCTAAGTATAGCCTTCAACACAGCTATCACTGGTTTGACCCTTAGAGGGTTTTTCTTTTTCTTTTATTTCTTTTATTTACGTATATTAGATTACAGTCTATTACACAAACATGTACATACACTAAAAGTGTATATAAGACCTGTAGATATCCAATATACATTCAGTTGCTCTTTCCTGCTTACCAGCATGTGAGTATCTCCTCTCTATGAGAGTAAGACCTGGAGAGGTCTCTGGTCACTGTCTCTGACAGTGATACAATACTCAAAACACCTGAAGAGGTGTCTGGTCACTGTCTATGACAGTGGTACAATACTCTTGTCATCACAAACGTATGACTCTATGTCTGACAGACATATGAGCTCATTGTTCATGACAGTGACAACCACTGAGACAAACAATGTCTGACAGACATATGATTGCTGCTCAACAGGTTATGGGCCCCTGTAAGCCTGTCATTGTTGTCAACAATGACAAAACATGTCTCAAGGACATAATCAATGACAACAAAAAATTTCATATTTTTCAAAAATTTATTTTTATGAAACAAAAAACACTAATACAACACATTTCATAGATAAGACCATCATATACTATGCCATCCTCCAAGACTTCTGCTGGCATTGATTCCATCAACACATTCACTGGTATTGACTACTGTGTTTGGGCAGAAAGGATGAAGTCCTATCTCCTTCACATCAGATCTTGGTCCATCATCAACTTATCATTCCCAAAACCATCTCCTCCTGCCAATTCTGCCACCTCTGCAGTAGCTGCAGAATACAGAAAAGAACTTCGTGAATGGCAAAAACTCAATGATTCTGGTCTGGGCGCTTTACATCTCAAAGTCTCAGATTCTATCAGGCGACATATAGCTACTGACAATCAATTACTTTCAGCATGGAACACGTTGGCTACTAGCTATAAATGGACTATGCCAGTGCTCATATTTGATTGTTTCCAGAAAACAGTTAAATTCCAACTCTCAGGGAAAGATCCTGTACCTGAGATCAAAAGACTTGGATCTTATTTTGCACAACTTACAGAAGACAAAGTTGAGATTCCTGACTTTATGCAGGCCCTTATACTTGCAGCTGCTCTTCCTAAAGAATGGACTGCCATCTCCACAGCTATGTTCCAACTATATGGAACAGAAAATTTCATTTTCAAAACAATCTCTGATTCTATCATTGGAGAATACAGAAGGAGTTACGCTATGAGACAACAATATAATTCCAGGGACAAAGCGAACAAAATCAGTGGAGTGAAAAGGAAAGAAAAGGATGCGACCTGGAACAATCAGAAAAAGGATGATGATAACCAGTGTCAGGGTTCTGACAAATCTAAAGATCAAAGACCTCACCCTCATAAGGGTTTCAGAGGCAAGGGAAAGAAATGCACCCAAGAAGCAGACGTTCCTCCTGAGTCAGATCAGGAGCAAAATGCCATCAAGATTGTATCTCTGGCTCTTTCCATTGTGGCACAAAATGTACAAGACCACATGTTTCCATTGGCTGCCTGATTCACAGGTCAGTCTCAAACCCGAAAGGGTGTATGGAAACAGTCTAATAAAACCAGATCACTTGCCGAACGCATCGGCATCACACCTATGGCAGAAACATTAAAAATACCATCACAAAAGATGAAATATCTTTTGAACTGCCTCCAAAATGCAAAAGATCTGAGATAGATCTTGACTACTCAACTGTGGGAAATCCACAAGATGTTTTGGAAGAAACATTGTTTGAGGATGGCAACAAAGATTATGACATCCCAATGGATCCACTCTTTGATGACAATGCTGTAAGCCTCGGTGATGAGTTAAGTCATTAATTTGTCAATAGAGAAACTACTAAATGCTTTTTACAGCGAAATGGTAGTATAAATGTATATAATGACAATATACATTATTTTTCTCATTGCAATAATTGTGTGAAATGTAAAAGAAAATGAGTCGTCATGGATTCTTGATTCAGGAGCATCATTGCATTTTACACACAATCAAAATGACTTCTTATATTATTGACAATTGATTGATAAAAGGTTTGTACAAACTGCTGCTAAAGGAAAAACTTTACAGATACTAGGTGTAGGAGCCATTATGATCAAAATTACTGTTAATGGAAAAGCAGATATAAAATTGATCAGGCCAGTCTTTTATATTCCCAACATGGATACGAGATTACTCTCTATGGGAACTTTCCTAAATCAAGGGTATTCCCTTTTAGGAAATAAAGATCATATCGATTTCATTAAAGAATCCTCAATTATGAGATTCTCACCACATGAAAAAGGACAAACCATATATTGGTTAGATTCTGAAATTCATAATGAATCAATAAACGTGGTAACACAAAAACCTGATTTTCATATATGGCATAAACAATTGGGACATCCACAGGATGAAGTTATCCAAAAAGGAAAAACTTATTTAGACAGATTCCCAAATATTCCAGTTCCAAAAAGAAAGCAAATCTGTTCAGGATGCGCTAAAGGAAAAATGCATAATAAATCATTTCCAGAATCACAAAGTAGAGCATCGTCTCCTTTTGATTCAATACATTCAGATCTTAAAGAAATATCAATGATATCATATCACAAATACAAATATTTTGTGACATTCATTGATGACTTTTCTGGACATTTATGGATTGGTTTATTAAAAAAGAAATCCAATACAGAGTCTTCATTAAAGCAATTTGTTGCTTTAATAAAAAAACAAATATGGAATATTGCCAAAGAAATGGCGGTTTGATGGAGGAAGTGAATTCACTAAAAGTGAAAAATATCTTAAAGATCTTGGTATTGAGATCCAAAAATCACTTCCATATACGTCACAACAAAATGGCAGAGCTGAACAAATGAATCAAACTATTTGGGAAAAGTCACAATCTCTCAGATTTGACACCTGCTTACCACAGTCATGGTGGGAATTTGTGCTTGAACACACAGTATACCTATTTAATAGGACTCCCATAGCTCACAATTATTGAAACAATAAGAGCAGCACAGTACATAAGCTAAGTAAGTGTTTCAATATACTTACATATCTTAGCTTAAGTTGCCTTATAACTAAATGTAGTTTGTTGTAAAACTGAGGGGATAGTCGCTCAGAACACCCTCCTTATATATCTTTCATAAACCCTAACCTAAGTACAGTGTAATCTACCTATTACATAATACTGGTACTGCTAATGAGTCATTCT
This sequence comes from Amanita pallidorosea, assembly GCA_023014475.1. Lineage (NCBI taxonomy): Eukaryota > Fungi > Basidiomycota > Agaricomycetes > Agaricales > Amanitaceae > Amanita > Amanita pallidorosea. The sequence goes on from JAEBUS010000071.1 coordinate 254,797, forward strand.
GAGTCTTCATCTATTAATATTCCTTCTAAGATATTCTTTATGACATCATATCCTTCTATATGAGTCATTATTATTAATAGATATTCCATAACATTCTATATGACATCTAATGTTCTATATGACATATTATGAGTCATATGAGTCATATGAGTCATTTATGACTATCAGTGATGTCATAGGATGAGTCATGTCACTCCTGTGACTTGTCACGTCACTGTCACGTATGTCACATAAGCGTGACTCTGTCACACTATTGTCACATCTGTGACATGTTGTGACATGTGTCACAAACACGTGGTAATGTTATGTAAGCTATTATGATTAAATATGAAACACTAATTAATAGTTATTCTTATTATATAAGATATTAGATAAGATATTCATTACATTAGTTATTGTAATGAATGTAACTAATCTAATGTAACTATTATAATAACTGTCAGAGTTTCAACAGCAATAAATGGCAGACACCATATTTTCTTATTGAAAAGAAAAAACCAAATGTATCGGATTTGTGAGTGTTTGGATGCCAAGCTTATGTATATATTCCTGCTGAATGCAGACAAAATAAGCTTGAAGCCAGATCTAAGATGATGATCTTTCTGGGATATAAAAATGGAATGAAAGGATACAAATTTATGAATCCTGAAAACAATACCATTTTTATGGGAACAACAGGAGTTTTTGATGAAACAAAATTTCCAAAATGTTGAAACTCTGATCTAATTCCCACATTCCTCAATCCAGAGGAAGAGTTTGAGGATCTCATGCCAGAAATACCTCATGGAATGTCTAAAGAACAAAATACATCAGATGAAGAAGAAGATTCATCTAAGTCAGATAGTAATAGCAACTCATTTGATGAATCTAGTATATCTCCCAAAGTAAAGGGATCTGATGGTTCAGATGACGATTCAAAAAGTGATGATTCAGATGATCAAAAAGAGATTGAAGAGGACCTATTTGCTCCTTCAAGATCCCCATCTCCAGGTCCATTGAGACCAATTAGAAATAGACAACCAGTCAATCGACCAGATAGTGTCTATGGAGATAAAGATCCAGTTGAAATTGAAAAAATTGATAGAAGAACAAAATTAAATCATTTCACGATTAATAAATTATTATTGTGTGCAATTCCTATCAACAAAACAGCAAATACAGCTGTACCTGAACATCATCATGAGATATTTCGCTTACCGAGCTCTTTACGGTGCCCCACATAGTCCCACTGGACTCCCAGCTCAGTCCCGGGAATTCCCAGGAATTCCCGGGACTGGCTGCTGGCTGGCAAATCTCATTTTCGCTGCGAAAAATGCCCAGGACTTGACCAGGACTCTACAGGGAGCCCTGGCCATGTCCCGGGCATTCCCGGGATTCCTGGGAGCCCAAGGTCCCGGGAGTCCTGGGGAGTCCTGCTCAAATGCGAGCACAGTATAAATATTGCTAGCTGGGCAGTCACGTGACATGTTCAACGGCGCATCGTGCACATGCTGTTGATTCAACGTGACTTGTTACTTGTGACCCGTGACCAGTAACAACCCAGATGCCATCCCGCCAAACTGCCCCCCGCTCTCCGCCCATCCGATCTGACTGATCGTCCAGGAAATGGACAAAGTCTATGACGTCCAACAAGAGTGTTGAGGAGTCGCACAAGAAAGGGAAGACTGAGGAGGAAGGATCGAGCATTCAAACACGGTATGCCACCCCATCCCCATTTATTATTCTAATGGGCCAGCAGTCGCACGACTCACATGTCAGCCACCCGGGCAAGTGAAGATATGTTAGCAGCAAATCAAGGACCTTCAACAAGGTAAGTTCCTGCTGCTCCCAGTCATGCACCCACCAGGCCACTGCCACCCCACCTGCACACCCTACTATTGCCCCGTTGCCCCAATGCCCCATTGCCCGTTGCCCTGTTGCCTCTCGCCCCTCGACCTCCCGCCTCTTGCCGTTTGCCCGTTTTACCGCCTGTTCGCCCATTTGCCCGTTTGCCCATTTGCCTGTTTACCTTTGCCCGTTTACTGTTCGCTTGTTTTGCCCTCTCTCCCTCTCGCTTCTGCCTGTTTACCGCCCTCTTGTCTCTCGCCCATTTACCACCCTCCCACCTGCCCATTTTCTGCCCTCTCGCTCTCGCGCCATTTGCCCTCTCGCCCTCTCGCCCTCCTGCCCTATTGCCCTATCACCCATCGCCTCGCCACCCGTCTACCGCCCCTCGCCCGTACCACCCTTCTCACCTTGCCCATTTGCCCTCTCGCCCTCCTGCCCTATCGCCCTATTGCCTCACCTCGCCCGTCTACCACCCTTCTTGCCTCGCCCATTGCCCGTTGCCCATTGCCCATTGCCCGTCTACCGCCCTTCATCTTGCCATTCGCCCTCTCGCCGTCCGCCTCTCGCCCTATTGCCTTGCCTTGCCCATCTACCACCCTTCTTGCCTCACCCCTGTCACCCCTCGCCTCGCCCCTCGCCCGTCTACTGCCCTTCTCGCCTCACCCATTCACCCTCTTGCCCTCCCGCCCTATCGCCCTATCACCTCGCCTTGCCGTCTACCACCCTTCTCACCTCGCCCCTGTTGCCCTTTGCCCCTTGCCCTGTCGCCTCTCACCCATTCACCTGTTTGCCCATTTACTGTTGCCCTTGCCCTCTTGCCTCTTGCCTGTTCACCCATTTACTGTCACCCCTTGCCCCTCACCTTGTTGCCTCTCAGCCATTCGCCTGTTTGCCCTCTCCCCCTCTCGCCTCTTGCCCCCTTGCCTTGCACCTCACCTGTCTACTGCCCTCTTGCCTCACCCCTCTTGCTTGCCCCTCTTGCCTCGCCCTGTTGCCTCTTGCCCCTTGCCCTGAGGAGACATAAGTAAGCAGTGTCATGTACTTTACTTACAATATGCAAATCCTTATGTACATCAATCTAGTTTTTTTGACATGTTGCAATATGTCTGTCAGATGAGTTAGCTGTTGGTTTGGTTTATTGTGTTTTGTCAACTTCCTGTTGTGGCTGCACAAGATGAAGCACCATTCCCTGATATCACTTTCAAGATATTCAGCAAGTTTGTGGAGGATCATTTCAGCTCCACTGTGACATTGTCAACATCTTGATGACCCTCCTTACTGTTACAGAGAAACACTGACCTGCTGAGTTTTCAGGCAACAAAAGGAACAAAAGGGAAGTACAGGTGAAAGAGTACAGTGACTACTGGATGGATTAACTGTTTTGGTGTTGCATTAAATAAGAGGCTGAAGGTGACTAAGGGCTGCTTGTTGAAGAGATCAGATTCACATGAAGGAATGACTGAGGAGAAATCAGTATGCATTGGGTGTCAAACTTGAAGCACTGGCAAACCTTCTTGGCTTGAATCCATACCAGAACACAGATAAATTCAAAAGGAACTTGAAACAATTTCTCACAAGGAGTTGCAACCAGTCTACATTATATGTCCTGGGGTAGCTGTCTGCCAGACAGCCACTTGCAATAGGATGGCTCTGTATCAGAGGTCCAGACAGAGAGATATTCCATGGGTGAAATTAATTAAAAATTTCTCCAGTTATGGCAGTGTACCTGTCCTTTCAGGGCATTGCAACATGCAAAACAATATACTACAGAGATCATGAAAAATCACCTGATGTGAATGGTGGGAGACATGAAAGAGTTGTACCTCAATGCTGCAAAAATATATCAAAATAGGTCAGAACTTGTGGGTTGACCCCATGTTACCTCTGCTGTCATGGGCAGCATGTACAATTTCCATGCATCTGCAGCTGCATATGCTGATTTCTGGAATGATATATCTGATTCAAGTTGGAAAGGTGACAAGACGTCAAATTTGGCAAGCCTTTGTACAGGAATCCATACGCTTAGTTGCTTTAGAATCAAAGATTGAACTTACATTGCAGGATGGTCTTTCTATTGATGAAGTTGTATCTGAAGCATTCAATGCCATTGGAGAAAAAGGAATTGTCAGAGCTGCTGACCACACTCTTGCAATGAATGTACACAGAAGTACAAAGAATTTCCTGATGTAATCTCAGCAAATGATCCATCAGCAACATTAGGGGCAGAAGTCATTCAATATAACCAAGTCTTGCAGGCAATCAGCCAGAGATGATGGAGATCATGCTCCAGTGAGAATGGTTGTGATGGATGGATTGTTATAGGTCACACCCACTGTGCTTATGGTAATTGTACCAAAGAATTGCACAATGCCTGTGGTGTATATTGTGCCTTACATGAGAATATGTATGGAGGTCTTTGTCATGTTGAAGGTTGTTCCAATAACAAGATACAAGGCACTTTGGCTTGTGAAATGCATCAGAATGCATGGAGGCAGTATCTTATGAGTCACAAGCAGCATGCACTGAAAGGTTACAGAAGAGCATTAAGAAGGACAGATGATAGTTGGCTTTGGATGGCTCAGACAAGGACAATGCACAACCACATGATGAAAGGCAGCCAGATGATCAGCAAGTACAAAGAGTGAAGAATCATTTCACACCAGCCAGGTTCTACTGTGTTGAAACTATATGTGCTCCTTGTGGAGTTGTCATTGCATGGAACAAGTTTCCAAAATCTGAGTCCCCCAAAAATATTATGAAACTCTTGGAAAGTGTTTATCCACATTGGAGTCCAGGCCTGACTATGTTTTGCATTGACAAGGCATGCATGGTGTTACGTAGTTGCCTAATAAATGGGAGATGGAGGAATGGAAGGCAACAACAGATTATAGTGGACTCATACCACTATATTAATCACCATGTGATGAATATGCAGAACTTGGTGCAATCCTGCTCCTTTAACACATAGGGAAGTTACAGTGTAACGTATGATATGGTGTAGGGAAGTCCTACAATGTAGTGTACCATACGGGTTCCCGGAAGGCCGGGAAGTCCTACTATATAAGGCTAACTACACTGTATACGTATGATACGGGGGAAGGAATTCCCTGGTACAGGTGGCAGGCAGGTGACTGACCGGCCATGGTAGGATCGGCAGGCAGAACGATACTATCCTTCCTCACCATCTGTACTATAAAAGCAAGAAAAGCATACTCCATCGGAGGCCGTCAAGGACATTGGCCACCTAAGGTACACGGCAGCAGCCGGCGGACAGGAAATTATGATGTGGCCAGGAAACGGACTGATTGCGGCACTGATGATCGTGTGGCTTGGCATGGTGACCAGGTATGGCATGTGGCAAGAAATGGACCGGCATGATTTCCCGGCCGGTTGCTGCCGATTGTGCCGTAGCTGGTTCATTTCCTGAAGGCATGATTTCCCGGCCGGTTGCTGCCCAGTGCCTTCCTGCTGAATGCCTGCCTGCCAATTGTGCCGTAGCTGGTTCATTTCCAGGCGGTCAGGAAATGAATCTGGCAGCAACCGGCCGGGAAATCATGCCTTCAGGAAATGAACCAGCTACGGCACAATCGGCAGCAACCGGCCGGGAAATCATGCGGTCAGGAAATGAATCTGGCAGCAACTGGCCGGGAAATCATACACTCAGGAAATGAACCAGCTACGGCAGGCAGGCACTGGGCAGCAACCGGCCGGGCAGCAACCGGCCGGAAATCATGCCTTCAGGAAATGAACCAGCTACGGCACAATCGGCAGCAACCGGCCGGGAAATCATGCGGTCAGGAAATGAATCTGGCAGCAACTGGCCGGGAAATCATACACTCAGGAAATGAACCAGTACGGCAGGCAGGCACTGGGCAGCAACCGGCCGGGAAATCTACGTGCACAATCAGCAGACAGGTAAGCACCTTGCAGCGACCGGCAAGGAAATACTCCGGTCAGGAAATGAACCAGCTACGGCACAATCGGTAGCCTGCTTCAATACTAATGAACTAACAGCAACTATGGCCACGACCAAGGTTCTACAACTCTGTCAAAAATGCATATCTAAGTGATCTTCCATCTTTTTCCTGACGTTATCAACAAATCATGATCAGGGGCTTCAGCAAAGGCCAGCTACAGCACGCGGTCGCAGGGACCGCACAAATACTTGATTACAAACTACTGAAAATGAAATACAAACATCTAATCTTCAACGGCTTTCTAAGACATGCCTCCGTCAGAACCGGCACCGGCCTTTGAATTTTCCTCCCCATCCTGGCCAGATATATCTGCAATGCGATTCTGGAATGTCACAATTGCAGAATCCATGCGCTGTTTGAGAGAGGAGAATGCCTTATGGGCATTGTCGTCGGCTTTCAGCTTCTCCCATTCTGCCATGTAAAGACGATGCGAGGCATCCTTGTAAGATATGCCTAGCCGTGATTGCATTGCCTTTATTTCGGCATGAAGACCAAGCCGTTCTCGGTCGGTCAATGGCTGCTACTATTAGTCGGCATCGGCAATCAAAACAAGCGACATACCGGATCAGCGGGTATCATGATCTTGTCACCTCCAATAAGGGAATATGGAATATCTTCAATGTTTCGGGACTGATATTGAGCAAGCAATGAACGGCAGACAGTATTGGATCGGTATACGGCAATGGGAATGGAAGACCGGCAACAAGGGGAATTGATTAGAGCGAATTGAGGGAGAATATTGATACTTACACCTCCTTGTTTGTCTCTGACGTTCAATTCCAACTTTTTTTGATAGGCCTCGAAAGCTTGATCGGTGGCCGGGACCATGAATGCCGGAACCATGAATCGCTGAATAGCAGGTTGGTTGCTGATCGCGCAACCATCAGGAATGTGGGCATCCTGATTCGATTTCCCTTTCGTTGTGAGGTTGGCATTCTGTTCCTGATGTTTGTCCATCATCGATGACTTGAACAGATAATCGGAAAATGCACCAGGACGTGTATGGTCATGTTTGACGGTCACATGACATGCCATTCACAAAAGTGCCGTTCTCACGAAGGCACAGAGCCAAACCATCTGGCATGCCATTCACAAAAATACAAAAATATGTATCATACATAAAGAAATGAACACAGGAACATCTCTCACTCAGATGGGAGTGCCCTCGTATCAGCAAACTCTTGAATGATTGCCGGTGCCGGTGCCGGTGCCGTGGTGCTTACATGTGAGAGTGTCCACCCAATAGGAAGAGTGGATCGGCATGCACTCCGAACATTGACAGCAGATCTGTAAACCGATCTTCCAGCCACTGCCTTTGATGCACATCTCTTCGACGATGTTCTTCAAGGCTAGCAACGGCCGGCATCAGTTGAGCCACTTTGCACTCCAAAACTGCTACCCTCCTCTCCAGATCGGCTTGACTTTCTCCAGAAGCATTTTCTAAAGCTTCCAAGGGCTCCTTGAGATTGCCACCTGGCTTATCATTGTCAGTTTCTAAAACAGCGGTCAGTTTCTACATAACTGTGTTCAAATGATTCGTACCCTTCCACTTTCCTTTGTCTTGGTATGAAAGGCGGGGAGAAGAATCTCTAATCTCCAGACCACTGAAATGCTCCTGTGCTTCTGCCACATTTCGCATTTCCCGCCCATCATCATGTGTCAGTACCGCTGCCGATGCTGGTGCTGGTGCTGGTGCTGGTGCTGATGCCGGTGCCGGTGCCGGTGCCGATGCTACAAGCTCGGCCGTCTTTATCTTCTTTGTCTTGTTTTGTTTCTTGCCTGCCATGTCAGCTGTCCGTATGCATCGCTTCCTTAATACAGAGCAGGGGTAGCATGGCTTGCCCCGCTGTTGCTTCCAGCACTCCTGATCCAATTTCATGCACATGGCGCATGGCGGGTCCATTAGAATTTCCGATTTGACTGGCTTGCGTGGTTTTTTCTCATCAACGTCCATCTTCTCTGGCTCTTGGTCAGGCTCCACTATTTTCCGCTTCCGACCCCGTCTTTCTGCTATGCCCTGAGCCAGCCGTGATGTCTTAGCCGTTTCTCCTGCCGGCTCAGCAACCATGTGCTGTTCTGGCCGTGTTTCCTGTTCTATAGGCACTCCACTTTTCTGTATTGGCCCAGACTGGGCCTGTGCCGCTTCTGTTGCCGGCTCAACAACCGGCAGGTGCGTGTGCTGTCCCGGCCCATCCATATATTGCATGTATCCTTTCCCTGTTGGCCACCAGTTTTCCCCACTGTCAAATCTTTTGACTATGTCACGTTGGAATCTGATAAACTCCAACGACTCCTTCTCCTCCTGGCTCATTTTTGACCATGCCACGGTGAACGGCCACATGAACTTTCGCAGGCGGTATGCGTTGAGAATGTCGTTTGGCAAATTTCCCCCTTTCAGCGTCCTGTAAAGCCATACCTAAATTGATTTCAACATTTGGTCGCGGTCCGAAATGGAAACCCTACTATATCTGGGCGGATTCGCGTCATTGTAGCGGCAATGTCACCTGTGGCCAGACCATGCCGAATGGCATTATCGACTTTTTCAATAGCAACTAAGACGGTGGCAAGGGTGACGATGTTGGACCCAGACATGGTTGTTGAAATTGTACGGCAATCAGTTGTCCGGATGGAGGTAGGAGAAATTGTTGGTTGGTTTGCCTTCACGTAACGTGGTGAAAAAAATATAACCAAACACTTCAGGTTCTCACGTAAACTCAACCAAAACTTGCTACCAAGTCCCACATCCTGCCCAACAACTGCCGTACAATTTTAACAGCTATGTCCTCGTCGATCATCACTGGCCAAACTGTTTCTGCTCTCATTAACAAGGTTGACAATGCCATTCGTGATGGCCTGGCCACCGGTAACATTGCTGCTGTGATGAAGGAATTAAATGCAGATTTGGTAGGCTTTCTTGTTCATAAGTGACGAAATCTTATATAACATAACAGCGTTGGCTTTCTATCACAAGGAAAACCCAACCTTTGCCAACCGACGTTGCCGAGGCCTATAACCGGCCAAAGTTTGTCTGGTCATTCATCGTGCCTTGGGTACAGTCTGACCAGAAGGCGTCGGCCGAGTTCATAAAAACCCAGTGCATGGCACTGGAAAAATTTGATAAAAGATTAAGGGCAAAAATGGTTGAGGTGAAGATGGGAGAAGTAAGTAGACGGGACGGGGGGTATGAAAAGTTAGCAGAATTGGTGGTTCTCGCAGGGCCGGCCACACAGCCAGAAGCAGCAGGGGTGCCTGATCCAGAATCGGACAAGAAGCAACCGGCAACGGAAGCGGCAGGGTCACAAGCGGCAGCTGGCAAGGAAGTCAAACGGGTCCGGCCACGGCAAATGGTAAAGGAGAAGGAGACAGGAAATGAAGAGAAGGACGACAGAGAGAAAAAAGAACGGCTCAAGCCGGTAAAGTTGAACATATTGATGGAAGCACCATGCGCGAGGTGTGTAAGGCTGGAAAAGGATTGCTGGAAGCAGGAGCGGGGCAAGGCATGTTACTCATGCGGAAGGATAAAAGTAAGGTGCATACGGACAGACGGTGCATCGCCAAAAAAAACAAAGGTAACGATTGGAAAAGCGGCACAAAAGAAACAAACAAAGAGGAAGATTGTCGTGAGTGACACAGAGAGTGAGTCGGGGTGGGAAACAGCTCAGCCGGCAAAAACAAATCGGGCGCGAACCACATCTGAAGTAGCAAGCTGGCAGCTGAGCAAATGGCAGTGGAAATGGCAGAGGCCCGGGCGCAATTCAGTGGCCTGGAGCTTCAAGATTCCCCACCACTTTCATCACGTGCAAAAGGAAAGCGCAAAGGTACGATCAATGTGAAAATCATCGTACGGAAACTGACATCTTTATCTTAAATCCCAAGAAATCACCCTGGATGAGCGTATCAAATCATTAGAAGATATATTTGGAGTTGCTGGAGAACCTCAGGGTGATTGGGAAAAGAGGGTGGCAGGTTTAGAGCGACAAGTGGCACGGCTGATGGCCGATGTTGTTCACCTTCAAGAGCAACATAAACAAAATCAGGGACAGAGGGACGAGTTGGTTACCCGTTTCCAGGATGCGCTGGAATACTTCGGAATGCAAGATACGGTCGGGCAGGCTGTTTACCTATATGATGACAAGGGGGCAAGGAGGACCATGGACATGATGCAGACCAAGTTGGCGATGGCAGGCATGAGGGCGCCACCGAAATCACCATTGGAGTCACCAAACCCACTCCAACTTGGCCCATGTACCAGTACGGAAATGGCAATGCCGCCACCCTCACCAACGGCAGGACCGGCCATGTTGGGAGCGGCCAATGCGGCCGATACAGAACTACCAGCAGAGATGGCATGCATGACAACACATAGGTCCCCCTTGCCAACAGCACTGGCACCGGCCACAGGACCGGCACTCATGCCTCCACCCTCGCAATCGGCACCGGCAATAGGACCGGCAACAGCAACCACGGCCGATGCGGCCAATACAATACGACCGGCACATATTGAACCAAAGCCAGGCGTGACATTGATCCCTGCTACACCGCAGACATCACAGGAAGCTGCCCAGTGCCATCCAACAGTACTGATTCCTCCAATGCCAATGTTTCAGCCTCTGCCCTCTGAATCACCAGTGCCGTCTCAAGAAGAACCATCATCATCGGCGGCTGTTGAACAGTTGCTCATGCCAACAACACCCATGCTTGTGGTGCCCGATTTGGATCCACCACCAACACCCAGTCCGCGTCGTTCACCTCGACTGACTCCACAGCCTGAAGAGCCTCAACCCCGTCGCTCTCCTCGACTGAGCCCACATCCCGACTCCAGTGGTACCAAACGGAGATCAGCAGAAATGTACGGCAATGTTTTCAAGCGGCCTCGGCATAAGTGACTTTCATCATATAATTATTTGTATTGTTATGCATATTACAAATATAAAGTTCTTTGCATGGTGCTGTAATGATTGTGAATATATTGTACTAGTTTGAAGAGAGGATATGTCATAATGTCAGATTATATTACAAATGTAAAGTTCTTTGCATGGTTCCGGTCATAATGTCGACATGCCGGTTGCGGCTTTATGTCATCACACTACTGGTGAGCCCTGATGTTCGTCATGATTTTTTGGCTCGCCGCAGTCTCGGCCTTGGCCCTTGCTCGGATGGTTGCTCCATATTCTTTCTTGCACGAGTAGCATATCTTCTTGTTGCTGTCGTGATGGGAGGGTCTGCTTGCACTGTTGGGCTTTGTGATTGATCGCTTAACCTGAAGGATTAGTCGTTGAATTGTTTATTGGATGAAACAAATACCTTGGTGTTCGTGGTGACGAGGGTGGCTGCCCTGAGCACTCTGCAATTAACAGAGATGGGTCAACAAGGCCGAATATCTTCTTATACACTGCAATTGGGATCGCGTACTGTGGATGACCATCGGATGGGCCATTGATGGGCGTATATATTGCCTCCCCTGCCGCACAAACTGTGTCCATCTCCTTCTGACCAATGATGATATGTCCGGTACCGGCAGGCCGGCCTGTGTTGGCAATGTGACTTGGACCGGCATTGTGAGCAGGCTTGGTGGATTGTCCCTGCCCTGCTGTTCTATCATCTGCATGCCACTCAGAGTCGGCACTGTGACTTGGGCCGGGTACTGTGTTGCCGGCATCGGCAATGTGAGTAGGACCGGGGTGGGCCAAGGCCGATCTCGCTTGCGTGATAGGTGGTGGATCAATATTGGCCGGATATTGAGCAGCCACTAATACATCACCCTGCTTAACAGCTTTGAACCGGAATGCTGCTTCTGGCCCATATAACCTTTGTCGCTCCACCAGATGTTGGAAGAAGCTCTGCAGGTCGGCTTTCAGCATGTTACGAGGCCGTGTCATTTTCAATGAGCGCGGGATATACTTGGGATCGATCATGTCTGTCGTCTTCTCTGTCAGGTCTTTATATGGTACATGTAAACCCCGGCCACATGCTAACTCTGCCAAAAATTAGTCAGCATCAATCTCGATATTATTGGAAACACACTATAATGTTGCCGCATGTATAACGTGAACAAATCCTCCAGTTCCTCCTTCTTATACTCCACATTCCAAGGAGTGGGCAGAACCGGCCAACCATTTGGTGTCATCGGCATGGTCAGGGGCGGCTGGGTTTCGGCAACGGCAATGAGAGGATTTGCTGTTGCGCGCAAAATCTTCATATATTGCATAACAAGCCGCTTCATCTCATTCACCTCATCCTTGTAAGAATCGGAGAAGGATCTGGCCCTGATTCCCATTGTTGCAGCTATTTCCTCATGTCTAAAAGCATCGGTAGTGCGACAGTAGGGACAAGCATTTAAAAGCACTTACTCATCAACTACAAGTTTCCCGTCTGGTGCCGTGTATGCTGTAAATGTGATGGAAACAACTCCCATCTCCATCCACTGATTCTTTCCGGTGTCTCTCACCCGTTTTACCAGGTTTTTCTCCGCAAGCCTATAATCGGGTCAGATGGGGCCGGCACCGGCACCGGCAATAGAACTCACCTTCTCTTCAGGTCTGCTGGAAGGCCCTCCTTGCCTATCCTCTCCACCTCTTGGTCCAAGGCCACTTTTTCTGCGACAGTCATCCTCTCCAGGATGATCTGTATCGCCGGCAACCTGTGGCCGAACCAACCCAGGGTTGTACTGTCGACTACACTCAACCCCATCAGGTTTGCTATCTCCTCAAAAACTTCTTTCTGGCGCATTTGCCACACAACTTCCGATTTTTTGATGCCGAAAATCGGTTCCTTTCCTGACAATGAGTGACATGGACGCCAGTTATTGCTCAACCACTGAGTAAGCTCCTAATTAACAATTCAACAATTGAAGCCGTCATTGAACAACGTGAATCTTACCTTGGTTCTCTTCAAGACCTCTGTAGAGTCAGCAGGCTTATTGCCAACACTTGTCCAGTGATTGAACATTGCCGGCATTATTTGCGATTTCATGATGAGGAGACGACCAGCTTTGGTCGTCTGAGAACAAAACGAAAGCTTGAAAGGCTCTATGGCCTTCCGTTCCTGTGCATTATATTTGCTATCCTTCCGTATCATTTTCTGTGAATCTTGTGTCGTGGACATGGGAGTAAGAAGTTTGTGAACGTGTCAACGTGAGAGATCTTGCCATATGTGTACCATCTTTACATGCAGTGGTACATTCCATCAAACACATGCCGTCTAACTATACTTGTCAAAATGCTGCATCAAACACCGTGTATGATCCTGCAAACATGTGCCGACTAACAATGTGTCTTACATTTACATCAAACATGCATTGGCCATGAGGGTCAATCTTTTGACATCTTCCCATCCCTCACCATGGCTGCATTGTCACCCACAAAACGCCAGAAACGTTCTAAGCATGTGTCCCTGCATGAGGACGATGATGAGGCCATGGACGCTGTGACACATGAGGACATACAGATAGATTCTAGAATGGGTCCGAGAACAAAACGTGTCAAAGTTCCCTTGAAACCCACCCCCATTCAGACTACCAGATCACAGACCATTCATATTCAGCAGGCTGCTGATCTCTTTGATGGTTCAGCTAATTTTGAAGCCACCGGGAGATATAAGAAGAGCAAGGTTAGCCAAAGTTATCATCCACGGATGGATAGACTAACACTAATAATATGCAGACTCAAAATGATTACTTGTCGGAATATGTTGAACGAATTGATGATCTGCTGCAAGCGGCCTTGTTTCGCGAGGCATGGCCGGTGGAGCAACGGAAGTGCACTCATTGTTCCCAAGATAATGTGGCAATTTGGCGGTGCATCGATTGCAGTTTGAGCAAGCCTGTCTGTCGTGCGTGTATGCGTCTAACCCACCAGCAAAATCCTTTGCATAAAATTGAACGGTGGACTGGCAATCACTTCCGGCCAGCTGAGCTTTGGGAGGTCGGCACCTACATACTTGTAGAACATCGCATTGGTTTGCCCATTTGTGAAACACTACAATTTCAACAACGGTATCTGGAGGAGTTGGAGGTCGAAAAGGACCATGCAGAGCAGCAGAGCATTCTGTCGGGAAAGGAACCGGCACCGGCACTTACCAGAATGCCGGAAAACAACGATCCTACTTTTCTTCGTAATTCCTGGCAGGAGAGAAATCATGACTTTGACTGGGATGATGATGAAGACGAGGAACCCAATGAGTAAGTCGAATCAGTCTTCGTCATATATTCCTATAATCTTCAGAATTGTCAGTGCCGATGAAACCGAGTCCAATGCCGATGCGTCTATTCCTATGGTCGATGCAATGAACAACAGTTATGTTCGCGTTGTCCATACTAATGGAATCCACCACTTGGCACTGTTGACCTGCCAATGCCATGGCGAAGATACTGTGCCTCTCGACCTTGTCGCTGCTCGTTTCATGCCGGCAAGTTTTGTCAATATTAAGACATTATTTTCAGCGCAAGTTCTGGACAATTTTCGGCTTTGCAATCTGGAACTTAAGGCATCTGCCTACCAGTTTTACCAACTTCTTCGCCGATTGACAAAGCCGGTCGCCCCTGATGAGGTCACCAATCTCTACCATGAGTTGCGACGAATGTCACGCGTCTGGAGATGGATGAAGAAGCTCAAATGGGCCGGCTATGGGCATGATGAGAAGGATCCCCAACGGCCGGCTCCAGGCACACTGACCACTTTCTGTCCAGCATGTCCACAGCCTGGCATCAACTTACCTCCAACTTGGAAGGCCGATCCAAATAGATTTGTTTTTCAACGAGTTCTGGTTGCTGACGGAAATTTCAAAGCCGATCATATCCGGCAGAAGAATGATGAAGCCGACATATGGCTTTCTGAAGGAGGTGGAATGGCACCCACACGTGAGAAGTATCATGCATTTCTCAAAACTGCCCTTGAGACATCTACAGTACGTCATCTGAAATGCAGCTGCATCATCCGAATGATTAATGATTCAATGATGGCAGAAAGCGCCATGCGAAAAGACATTTCGAGCCATCATGAATGCATTGTTAGGTTCCAAGGCATGTGATATCACCGGCATAGCTGGGATTGCATGTGCGCGGCATGGATGCTATGCCCCAAACGCCCTAGTGGATTTGTTCAAGGGGGAACAACAGAAGAACATTGATTTTGCCTTCCTTCAGGCATTACAGACGACTGGCGTTGATCCTGATCAAGGCGTCATGCTCATTTATGACATTGCCTGTCAGTATTTTGTCCACTTGTTTGATCGCATCGGTGACCAATTGCCGGTCGGCCTGAAAATTGATCGGGCCATTGGCCTCTTCCATGTGCATGCACATAAAGATGAATGCTTTTACCGTTTTGCACCATCCTTTATTCCTGGGACAGGTGTCGTTGCTGGCGAGATCCTTGAGTCTCTATGGTCATCTCTGAACGCAATATCGCCAACCGTCCGAACGGCCACTTTAGCACATCGGTCAGAGACTCTTGACGACCATGCAACAGAGTCAAACCACAAAAAAATGCTATTGATTGCGAAATCCCTTTGCCGACGACATGTTGAAGCATCTGCCATGTCGTCACGAGCAGCACAATATTACAATGAACTGACCGCCACTGTCCCCGTATTTGCAACACAGAGCTGGGAGATTGATGTCAGCAGAGCAGAGCATCTAAGGCATTCTGACATCACCTTGATGGATATTTATGGTGCACGAACAACCGACCGTACCACTACTTGCACGGCATCGGCATCAACACGCATGGCACCGGCACTGGCATCAGGATTAATAGAGCAATGGATTGAATTTGCATTGATGGTGGAAGAAAAACAGTAAGAGCTCCTTTTATACTTTTCATCATCGCTTTAATCGTAGTAATAGAACTGACATCCAAGATCGCCTGCGTCGGCATGGTCAACATGACAAAGCCGATGATCGGCAATCAATAGAGCAGCATCGGCAACATCTTGCACTGTTGCTCCATGAACTGAAGGAGCTGCAGGAGAGGGCGGGTGTCTCAGATGCAATTGCCCCCATTGCTTATTTACCAAATGAGGAGGGTGAATTTGATGACGAAGACTCTCTCTCAGCATCCCTGGGACTGGAATCAACAGCGATTGGGGATGCCGCCTTACATGTGGAACGACAGATTCTCCACCTGCCTTCAAACAACAATGTAAGTGGCCAATTCCAAGATGTCGAACTTTTGGCTCGCAAGCGACAGGCAGAAAGGCATCTTAATCGACTACGAGAACTTATTGCCGACAAATCATTTCAGTATTCACATGTAATCCAGAGTGCCCCGAGGAAGGCGGTAAAGACACGAGCCAGAACCGTCATTAAGCGACTGGGCTCTGCAATTGCTCTGCATTCTCGCATTTATTCAAATTGCCGTCGCCGCTTACCCACACTTGGAGCAGATGAACAAACTTTACAAGTATTTCAGATTTTGACACAGGACCATATCAAGGCGAGTACAGCAGTCATTGATCCCAACACTCCCGGCTCTACTCGCCTGTGCCTTTCCTGGATTTGGCACAATCATAAACCACACTCAATTATGCCAGTTGGCACAGGCGCCGGTGCCGGTGCCGGTGCCGGTGCCGATGTATCCTCTGATTCAGACCCGACTATTGAGTGTAAGGCAATACTTTCTTTGCATCATTATCTTCGCACATACTTAAAACATTGTAGTCAAACGAGTTCATTGGCTGCGTGCAAGGGCGCAAAAGGACCGCTGGTATGAAGAACGCCTTCTTGTCACGTACGAGATGCAGTGGACGGTCCGGTATTTTCTACATCTTAGTGAGAAATGGAATGGGGCACTAGCCAGAGGTAGCATGTCAGCCGGTGCCGCTTCATATGCCCACCGGCAGCACACAATGTGGTGGCGGATGGCCATGAAGACTGATCAGTCCTTTCAAAGCTCTGCTGCTCCGCTGTACATCTCGCCCTGTATTTGACTGCTATGTCGTTCAGTTGCTCGCCCGTAACTCTCGTCGCTATTATGTAATTCACACCCACGTGACCACAAACGCGCATTTTTTTTTTGTCGTTCATCTTCGTCGATATTCATCATGAGCACTGGCACAATCTCCGTATTCAGCCCATTTGCCTTGCAATCAGGGTCAAAGCATACGTCGCATGTGAAGACTCAGGAAATTGCCTACTACGCTGAATCACGATTCCGACAGGCGCTGCTCATCATCAGTGGAGCCGATGCCGAGCGACAGACATGGATGCAAAAACGGCTGCAGGCTGAATTGGTTTGTCCCTGATCAATGAATTTACTATGCTTGCTGATAGTGATATAGCTATTCGTCATGTCATACATAGGCATCGCTTTTGCCGTCGGCCAGGTCATCGATTTGCCGATCATCGTTCGATCGCTCGCCAATAGTTTGGCTGATGTCTCGCCGGTTAACTTGCCGCTGCGGTTTCATGACGACATCTTGGCAACATTGGATGCTGGGACTGATCCCGATAACCATGGCAGTCTTGTTGACCGCTATGACATGATTGGTGGAATGCCAATCGTGAGCCTCACACCAACAGTCAACTGAGCAGCCAGAACTTGGATCAATGCTTGGCAACTCATCGGTCACAACTCAAACCTCGCATGCACTATCCCCTCCCATCCACAATTGCGACTCATCGCCATGCCGGTGCCGATGAAACGGCGTCTGCTGACATTGCTGGTGCCGTGTGTCAGTCTTGCAGCGCCTACAAAACTATTCACCGCTGATGAGCGGTGTCCCGCTGTGACAGTGTAGTGACCTCGTCACGCGTATGCGTCATGCTATGCGAGAGAAGTCCTACGGCTCCGGGACTATATATGCGCTGACCGTCACTTACGATCTGGCTGATATCTTAGGAGGTCCGCAGCGCTCGCACATCGCACGTTCCATGTCGGTACACGCTCGCCCATCCGCACGCATCCGCAGCGCAAGCCGCCCAATAGTAGCAGTCATACCCGTACCCTTTTGCGTTACCAGTGAGCAACGTCCGCACTTGAAGACTACCGGCGCACACACCGATTATC
>JAEBUS010000072.1:0-12471 GCA_023014475.1 Amanita pallidorosea
GGGCAATGAGCTCGGTGGTCGACAGGAAAGCCTCGGGCGGCGGTAGCAAGTAGGTAGCCTCCGTGATGTCGAGCGGAAGCAGCGGATGCGTTCCGGTTACTGCAAAGTATGGTGATACGCCCATGCGACGTCTTGCTGTGACTCGCTCCGACCAGAATACGGAATGCAGGGCTGGAGCCCAATTGGATCCTTCCCCTTCGCTGGCTTTAACTAAAGCTTGCCGGACGTCGTAATGACTGCGCTCTACAATGCCATTAGCGCGAGAGTTGTAACCGGAAATGCGGATGTGGTTAATGTGATACTTCTTCGCTAGATGCGCAACAGCGCGGATAATGGGCGCTCCGTTGTCCGTTACAATCTCCACTAGACTCCCCCAGCGGCAGATCAGTTCTTCAAATATCCAGTCGCCTATCGCGTTGGCGGTCTCGCAACGTAGCGCGCGATACTCCGGGTAATGCGTCAACGAGCAAACCGGCTTGGACGAGATACTTGTATTGGTTTGAAGGCGGAAGATGCATGGTGTCCAAGTATACCTTTGCGAAGATAGGGGCCGGTTCCGCGACAACGGGCGGGATGCGGTATAACTGTAGTTGCCGGGCTTGACACGCGCGACATGATTTGATGTACCATTTGATGTCGTCTTGCATCTGCGGCCACCAAAACCGCTGCATGACTACCGATCTTGTCGCATAATAGCCGCGGTGTCCTAACTCGTCGTGGCAGCTGACCAATATGCTAACCCGCTGATGCGGATCCAATACCACTTTATGCGCACCGCTCCTGTCTCTTAACCACAGCGTATCGTTTTTCACTTGGTACAATACCGCATGAACCGGATACTTTCTTCGTCCGACAGATTATCGGGCCTTTCCAATTCCGCAAGGAAGCGTTTTTGCCATTTGTAACTTTTCCTCGTCTCTCAAGGCGGTCTGGCTCCTCCACGGAAATATCCCTTCGTACGAATTGTCTTCCTCTCCTTCCAGAACCTGTGTTCCCTCGTTCTCCGGTGGCGGCGTATCTGCATCGGTCAATAAGAACGTCGTAAGCGGATTTTTACGTTTTCCGCGATGCTAGTGTAATGCGGAACTTCCGGATCTCGTATGTGTTGTCGGCGGTCCCGCTTTGCGACGTTCTTGGAAGGAGCGGCGTTGATCTGGTGCATGAACCCGTAAAGGTTGTCGATCCAATCGTCGAAGTCCTCGTCTTCTTCAACCTCCGGTTCCTCGTCTAGGGGTTGCCGCGGGCGTCTGGACAAGCCGTCGGGTGCGTGAAGTCGACCCGGCACGTGCACTAACTTGAAAATGGAAAGTCAGGATCGCCAAGATCATCGGTTGATTGATGCCGAGGGGGTAATATCCGGGTTTTTGAGCATGTCTTTGATGTAACGAGCGTCGACTTCCACGATCAGGTTCCGGAACTCCTATGAGATAAAGTTTGAGCGCCTTTAATGCGCGAAACAAACCGTAAATCTCCAATTTTGGCTGCGAGAACCGCGCTTCCCGCTCGTTTAGCGTAATCGACCCGAAGCGGTTATAGTACCGAACTGAGGGCTTGTCAGGGTCACATTGACACAAAAAGAACCCAACTGCGATCCACGAGGTGTCCACCGCTAAGATCACTGGCGCATCGGATTTATAGTTAATGGGGCGTAGCGCAGGCGATGCTATAAGTGATTTGAGTGATTCCTGTGCGGCTATTTCCTCTACTCCGAACGCGAATGGTACATCCTTCCGAGTTAGCGCAACCAGCGGACTTGCTTTTTGTGCGAAGTTTTTAATGAAGATCCGTCCCACGCCTACGGTACCTAGAACGCTCTGACTTCGGATAATGACGTACACGGAGCCAATTCTTGACCGCAGCGAGTAGGTCTTTCTCGGGTTTGCGCCCTTCGTACGGCATAGGTGACCGACCACTGTGATTGAGGGAGCGCATAGCACCAATTTCTTTCCGGAGAAGGTGCCGCGGCGTATTTCATGCGCGTACGACCCTGTTGAGACCCTGGAAGTGTTCCATACGAAACGCCTGATGCCCAGATTATCCGGTATTGTTTCGTAGGTGTCGTCATCCCGCTCATAGCGCGTTGGCGGGCCTTTCACCGGTACGTCGTCGATGTAGGGTATGGTCAGCTCCGGAATCTCTGGTTGTAGGATGCAGGTGACATCGTTGTGAAAGATCGGGACCGAGTTGGTCCATCCCATGGGCAAGGTAGTAAGACGCATCGCTCCGAAAGGCTTCTGAAACGTGGTTAAATCTCGTGAATCCTCAGCAAGTGGACGCTCATCGTATCCGACGAAAAGGTCAAGCATAGCGCCGCTATGCGCGTCCTGCGAAGTTCTCCGCTAAGTGTTCCGCGGGATGGGCGTGACGCCTGAGTGTCGGATCGTAACCGCGTTAAGCGGTTCCAGCGAGTGCACCAAGCGAGCTTGCCCGTTTTCTTTAGTACGCAGAACCATCGGGACCTATATGAGGAGTTGGATGGCTCGTAGACGCCTGCATCGATTTTCGTCCGGATGATGTCGCAAATCTGGTCGTATAGTCCCGGCGGGATTGGAATGTTGCGCTGTACCCACGGCGTGTGCGGGATCGTCGGAATTTCTACCGGCGGGAAGAATTCGGTCTTGAATCTCCCTCGCTCGCTATCGTCCCAGGCAAAGGCCTGATCATGTTTCGTCATGAAGTGGTGCATGAGCTTCGTCTCTTCGGGCCATAGGAACTCGCTACCGTGTTCTGTCTCCAGTGTTCTCTTTCGCTCCTCCGTATAACGCCCGCATGGCGTAAACTCGGGTGGTGTCGTACTTAACGCGGGTAACTCGGCGAGCGGATCGCCCTTGATTTCTCTGATGATGCGGAACTCTTTTGGTAACTGGCTGATAACTGGCTTAACTTTCTTCGCGACGGGCTTGTACTTTTTCTTTTGCGCGGATAGGAACACTGGGAAACGTTGTCGCGACGCGGGTTCGCGGAGGTGGGTGCTTTGCGCGGAGCGGAGGTAGCGGAAGCGGAAGTCTCGGATGCGGAAGCGGAAGTCTCGGATGCGGATGCGTTAAGGTAAGCTTGCGTGAGCGGATCGCAGCTGTCCGTTTTAATTTCGCGTAGACTTAGCGCGGCACCAAGGTAGAGGCTAGCAAGGTGATTATTGGACTCGGTTCTTGTATGTACATGATTGTCGGACTGTAAGGACGAGATGGGGGAAACGGCCAGAATATCTATGGGGCGCTGCGTAATAGGGTCAATGTTCAATATACAAGCTACCTCTCCATGATCCCCTATCAATTCCTCGAGGTTGTGTGAAAATCCTTTCCTCTTCTTCGCGCATATTGTATTTGGGGCGGCTGCGGGGCATGGTCGGAACCGTTACTATTTTGTCGCTGTTAGGATCGTGTATAGTGATGGTCTGATCCTCGTTTCCGTGGTTTTTGGTAATTGATTGAGTTAAAACGTCGAACGGGCGGCCTAACAGATATCGTAAGCGGGCGAGCGGATAACATGCACCTGGAAATATAAATTGATGTCGCCGATGCGGAAAGATATATTGTTGGCGATTCCAAGTGATGTGTCACTTCTCCGTTAGCCGCTTCCATGTCGATCTTGATAGTGGGGTTATATGCGATGCCGAGCTTGTTACAAATGGCCTCCGACATGCAAACGATGGAGCATCCGGGGTCCACGACGCACTCTACCTCGGCGCGTCCGTCTATCATCCCCTGCACGCAGCGGATTGCGTGTGATTCCTTTGCGACTTGCATGCGAGGCTTGCCCGGTCCTTCGATGCAGTAAACGCTTCCGCTAGATCTGGCATGACGTAGATCTCGCGGATGGTATTCGCGTCGTATAGGCGTGCGTCGGCGAAGTTGGTGCTGGCGGCTTGGGCGGGTGCGGGAATGCGACGCGGCGTTAGGTAGTCTCGGAGCTTGGTGCGGATGTCCGGAGAGACCGCTAATAACTCCTCGTAACTGACGTGCGCCGCGTGATTCTGCAACGTGCGTTTAAATAGGTTTGTACCAACTTCTCGTTTTGCGCCGGTGCCGTGGTGGTGTAGGAAGGTCCGCTATTTTTAGGCGCGGATCCGAACGGGCGATCTTGCGGTGGCTGGTAATTTGCGTCGCGGGCATCGGAGAACGGATGGATGGCCGGCTGTTCTTTCGCTACCTCTGGAGATACGATCTCCGTCGGTTTATCCGCGTCCCTAGTGCCTGCGGGCACCGCTTCCTTACCCTTCGCGCGCAACGGAATCTCTACCCGATCCAGTACTACCTTCTTCGTCTGCAGCGCCACTATTCTTCGCTGAAGTTGTTTCAGCTCTTCTTCGTCCTCTTCGTCCTCGACTGTGGCCCTGTATGATAACACTGGTGCGGCAGTAGTGGCGATGGCGGGCGCGATTATGGTATCGGTGCTGCGGGCGGTATAATACATTGCGGGGCGGGTGTTGGAGGCTGCGGGCGGCGCGTCTGTTCGTCGGTGGTGCTCGTCGATGTTTTCCTTCATCGTATTACTCTGATTGAAACGCGGGAGGTAATTTCCCGTTGGTGATGTGATGCGGCCCTCCGCGTTCTTTGCGATTTTGCCGCTCGCCATATAGTTGTCTACCTCCGGACAGCGGCTTATCAAGTGCGCCGTTTCTCCGCAAAAGTTACATGCGCGGAACCCGCTTGGCTGCGCAGGCTGAGACGTTCCTATAGGGATAGCATTAGCGCCGCTCGCTGGGGAACCGTACGTGCGGAACTGTGGCGCGGACTGCGGAGCGCGGTATTGAGTCGCTGCCATTGCCTGCGTTAGCGTTTGCATCATGCTCTGCCCTAACTTTTCCAGCATCGCCGCCATTTCTTCTTGTTTCACATATTGCGCGGTTGCCGGAGGTTCGCTTCTGAACGGAGGAGGCGCGGGGGATTCGGCTTTCATTGCGTACGACGGGACAGCGGCTTTATTTATTAGTTTATCATAAAAGGATTGACCTTGTATTACTTCTTGCGCCGCTGCCAGCGTTTGTTCCAATGAAAACGGATCTCCGCGATGCACGTTCGGATATTGACTGCGCATCCACCTATACATTTCCGTGGCGACGTCGACTTGGAAACCCTTAAAAAAATACTCGCTTTGCTGGCGCACCGATAGCCGGTCGTGGCTTACGAGGTACTTGGTGATGACTAGGAACCTTTGGTAATATCCGCATAGGCTTTCCGCGGTTTTAACTCCGAGTCTGAGCGTTTCCTCGATTAGGCGATCCAAGTGATCTTGCGTGTATTGTCGCTCGTTAATGACTCCACTATACAGCGTTTGGATAGATTCCTTGAATGCGTCATAGGTCGCAGGTGCTGGGAATGTTTCGACGGAACCCCATAGCTCGTATTCGGTATCCTCCAAATAGCGGAGCGCATACGTCTTCCGTTCCTGTTCCGCTATAACCGCGGATTCTCGGAAAAGTAGCTCTAGTTCCGCGAAGTACCTAGGCAGGCGACGCGGCTGGGTGGAATCAAAACGGGGAGCGGAATGGCTGTACTGCGCCGGCATGGATTTATGCGATGGCGGGATTGGGTTAGCGGCCATTGCGGATAACGTAGCGGGTGGTGGAATGAGCGATGCGGGGTTGGTTGGGAAATAGGGGTTAATCGGCGGTGCGGAATCCGAAGGGTTTGCTGTTGTGCTGCTGAACTCGATACTATTATGCGGGGGCGAGGAGTGCGGACTTGGCGAAGGTGAGGATGAGAGCGGGCTGCTGGAGCGATCGCTGTCCTGGTGATTATCCGCGGGTTGCGTGATATCTTCCGAGTCGTGCAGTGAGCTCGGATCCGCAGTCTCTGCGCTAGCGGTGGTATGCGATGAGGACGCTACGGGTTGTGTGAGCAACTGGTTTATCCTTTCCGTACGCTGAAATTCCGGCGAGAGTCCTAGATTGCGGCGGGATTGGCGACCAAAGCTCGTGGTGTGCTTAAAGATCTCCGTTAACGCTTGGCTAGGGTCTTGCTGTAAAGGTGCTGCGCAGTTTCTGCTCCTTGTTTCAACGATTTGTACCAGTCGGTGACTAAGCTACCGGCGTAGGGCGATGCTGCGAGGTGTCCGGGAAATTCTCGCTCGCGAGGTGATTCTGGTGGCGTAGACGGCGGAATTTTCTTTAAAAAGCCTCACTGGGGCAGCCAATGTAATAAGCTCCAACCTATCAAAGCGACAGGAAAGACAGGGGGTTTTGTGAGTGAGGTAAAGTTTTCCCGTCAATGCCAGTTCCGGAAGCACACTGCGCGAATGTAGAATGCGAGCAAATGCGGACGAATGCGAGCGTATGCGGACGAATGCGACATGCGAGCGTAAGCGAGCGGACCAATCAACAACACGCTCGGACTACGCGAAAGGATGCAAAAGGAAAGTGCGGCTACTCAATAACGGGCGGCGGTCACGTGATGATAACCGTTTTGCGGGAAAGCGGAAGTGGTGAAGCGAAGGCCGGTGGTGCGAATAGACGACGTCGGGGCGGAGTGCGGGCGGATAGCAAACGTCGGACGCTGATAATAACGACGAGCAGCCAAAGTCTTTCCGCAAGGCGGGCTCGACAACGACTGTAACGACGCAGAGGGAAACTCGCAAGTGAAAGAGAGGCCGAAGGCGAAGCGAACGCAAAGAGGAAACTTGAATGGATGGGATATGCTGATTTCTACTACGAGACTTTATGGTTTATATACATTTTACTATACTACCAATGCGAGTGAACTCTGAAACTCTGAAACTTTCCCTGTGTACGCGCGGCTCCTTGCTGTCCCAATCCGTGCTTTGAAAGGCGTCGTCCGATGTGGCTTAGTATACGAGTATTTTCATAGTATTTTCCTCCGATGCGCAACTCCGTAGTGGAACCCTGACCGTATTGGCGCTGTCCCTAAGGGCGTCTCGAATAGGTGTGCGACGGCCGTTGATCGACCTCCGGCGTCCAATTGCTAAGCGCTAGGGTATTCACTATTGACCGTGAACCTGTTGCCGGAATGCGACCCTTTTCGCTTGATGTAGCCGTCCGGTTGTACTCGGTGATCGACGCAATAGTCCGTGAAGATTTCGTGGGCTAAATAGCTTTTTCCGTCGATCGTATACGGATGCGGCTAGCGGCTCTCGATCGCGGTACTCGGAAGGCGGACCTGCCTATTATGGAAGTGGCAGTGCAGATTGTCGCGTGCGGCGGTAAACTCCCGATGCGGAACGTCCGTTAGTCAGCGCAGGCTTTCGGATAATCGGATGTGCGCGCCGGTAGTTGTCAAGCGCGACGGCGCTCGCTGGTAATGCGGAAGGGTGCGGATTATACTGCGACTGTCGTGCGGCTTACGCTGCGGGTTTGTGAGCGTTTTGCGATATGCGAGGCCTGCGGATCTGCGCGGTATCAGATAATTAGTGTCGGGGTCAGTGCATGTGTATAATCCCAATGACGGTAGGACTACTCTCGCATAGCATGACGCATATACGTGACGAGGTCGCTACACGGTCACAGCGGGACACCGCTCATCACCGCGTTGCGGAAAGACTTGTGCTGCTCGTTGTTGTTGTCCGCAACCCGCTACCGTTATCAGTATCCGCCCTCGACGTTGACCGCGCCACCACCTATCGCCTTGCGCCCCCGTCACGTGACTCATCCGCCCATCCGACGTCCGCTATCCGGCGCACCGCATTGCATCCGCAGCACGCGCTACAAAGATCCGCTCCGTGCACGTCCGCTCATTTCAGCTATGTATCGCATATCCGCGCACTCCATACTTGCGCTCCGCTCCGCGCAAGTTCTGTCACAAGGTCATGCATTGCCTCCGTACTTGCGCTCCGCTCCGCGCGCGTGCAGTCAATAGGTCGCTCATCACATCCGCACTCCGCATTTCTGTTCCGCGCCCATTAATACGCACTCCTCTGGTTGGCAACGTCGGGACTCATCAACTAGCTCACAACCCTCCCCCCGTCTACCTGTCACTTAGATAGTGTAGAGTGTTATTACCGTCACAAAAGATGAAATATCTTTTGAACCACCTCACAAACAAAATAGATCTGAGATAGATCTTGACTACTCAACTGTGGGAAATCCACAAGACGTTTTGGAAGAAATGTTATTTGAGGATGGTGACAAAGATTACAACATTCCAATGGATCCTTTGACGAACCAATGGATCCACTCTTTGATGATGATGCTGTAAGCCTCGGTGACGAGTTAAGTCATTCATTTGTCAATAGAGAAACTACTAAATGCTTTTTACAGCGACATTGTAGTATAAATGTATATAATGAAAATATACATTATTTTTCTCATTGCAATAATTGTGTGAAATGTAAAGAAAATGAGTCATCATGGATTCTTGACTCAGGAGCATCATTGCATTTTACACACAATCAAAATGACTTCTTATATTATCGACAATTGATCGATAAAAGGTTGTACAAACTGCTGCTAAGGAAAAACTTTACAAATACTAGGCGTAGGAGCCCGTCATGATCAAAATAACTGTTAATAGAAAAGCAGATATAGAATTGATCAGGCCAGTCTTTTATATTCCCGATATGGATACGAGATTACTCTCCATGGGAACTTTCCTAAATCAAGGGTATTCCCTTTCAGGAAATAAAAATCATATCAATCTTATTAAAGAATCATCAATTATAAGATTCTCACCACATGAAAAAGCACAAACCATATATTGGTTAGATTCCGAAATTCATAATGAATCAATAAACATTGTGACACAAAAACCTGATTTTCATATATGGCATAAATGATTGGGACATCCACAAGATGAAGTAATTCGAAAAGGAAAATTCATTTAGACGGATTCCCAAAATTCCAGTTCCAAAAGGAAACAATATGTTCAGGATGCGCAAAAGGAAAAATGCGAAGTAAATCATTTCCAGAATCACAAAGTAGAGCATTGTCTCCTTTTGATTTAATACACTCAGATCTTAAAGAAATCTCAATAATATCATATCACAATATAAATATTTTGTGACATAGATTTTATCAGTATAATATTTAAAGGTAATCATTAATTTCATTCAATTTTTTCGAAGTTATTGTCAATTCTCTCTTTTTGATACTTGACTACTTCTACCAACTTTTTCTCAGGATGCTTTTTATCTCATCGAAGATTCACTTTTACTTTTTATACATATCAGATATATTCAAATCTGATTCTGAATTGAATCCTTCTTGATCTATATGAATCACTTAGAGATATATTTGAATCATAATCACTTCATCTGCTGATGATTTGTGCTATATATCAAAATTACTGTCATGCTAGTGGATGTCTAATTCTTATTAGATTATAATACATTGATTCCGACGAATCAACCATCATCTAAATTTTTGATATGAAAATGTTTCCTTTTATCATGATTGTAGTGTCATGATTATAATAATTCTTGTTTGATGGAATTGTTTTTAAGATCTAAAGATGTGGTATTCTTATGAATAAATTTATCTTTTGTTAATTTGGGAAAATAGTTTGTCAAGATGGCATGTGTACAATGATATAGTATTTTTATCATATAACATAGAACTTATACATGATTTGTTTCATATCCAATGAATATCATTGGTCAAGCTCGGTGATAATGTTATTCTTTCTTCTCTCTTTTACTATATAGACTATGCCTAGACATCCAAATATCCTGAACGTTACATGTTGTAGGTTTTTTGTTCATCATATTTTATAGGTGTTTTCCATTTCGTTCTTCTTAAGGTGGTACAATATAATATATGTCGGATGCAGTATCAATCAAATACCACATGATTCTAGACACCAGATCTAATAAAAGTGTATGTGTTTCTTTAGAATTTTCATTTATCATTCAGCTCTAACAATTTGTGCAGTGAACATGTGGATGCAAGTTAGTTCATGTTTAAAATACCTTTTCTTGAAAATAGTTATTAAGCTCTTTTGATTTACAAACTTCTCCCCCTCGATCTGAACGCATACTTTTTACTTTTAAATTGAGTTGATTCTCAATTATATAATAATATTCTATTAATAGCAAGTAAAAGTATCAGTTTAGATCGAAGTAATGCTACATAAGCCAAGGAAGAATAATCATCTAAAATGATAAGAGCCATTTTGTTATGGTAAGACTGATAGGTAATTCTATCACAGTCCATATGTATCAATTCTTAGCAAGGTAGTTGCTCTAATAGTTGAAACGTGATATGGTTTGTTATTCAAGTTTTCCCATGATACATGTTACATAGCCTTTTCATTATGTGGTTTATTAACTTTAGAACTATTTTCAGTTATTTGTCGAACATATGATTAACATGTATCACTTGGATGTGCCATTCTTCGATGCCAAATAAAAATATCAATAGTTTTAGAACTATTTATATAACAATGTGTAAAGGTCTTTAAATCTCAGTAGATAACCAACTTATAGGTTGGCTCTAAAGGATATCTCCGTTCAATGTTATGTTCCCTTGTGTAATAATAGTTTGTGTTTTTGTGTGATATAACTTCATAATTCATACTAGTCCGTTGTGGAACCAGAGATACGATTCTGTATGGCAAATTGGCATATAACAATATAATCACAGTTTAGCATCATTTCTTCATGTCGGAAACATACTTTGGCCTTTGGCTACAATGAGTGTTTTCGCCATTTTTTTGCCAGTATATGTAACTTTAACTGGTGTGATAAATTTTCGCTATATGAATAAAGTTCATGTATAAATGGTGTACAATGTCTTGGTTAGCCTCCAGAATCAAATTAACCCCACTTTATCATTCTTATTTAAGAGCATTAATTTGTTCACATAGGAACCTATATTCATAATTACTATATACAATTTGTATCTACTGTTATTCAAAGCTTGATTGATGCGCTGCTCAAACATCTACATGGTAAGATTATCAAGCACTAAAACAGTATAGTAAGTAATTAAGAATGCGTTTAAATTTGTCACATACCCAAATGGATCATCCTCATCAAGCAATGGTCCTCAGAGTTACCTCTCAGATTAGTTATATCCATATTTTCAACGTTATTATTGATGTTTTCATCAATATATTCAATATGCACTGTGTAACCATCATTTGCATCATTGTAAGTGTCCTCATACTGTCTGATTGCGATTTAAGCTCCGAACTGAACTATCATCAGTTTCTGCTATAGGTGAAAAATGGAATTTGAGGCGTTAAGAAGATTCTTTTGAAACTCTGTTCCTTCAGGAGAAGTTCATATCTACTACCTCATCTCGAAGATATTCTGGAGGATAAGCCAACATAGTATGTATGTAATGAACCTATTCTATCTAATAAATTATGATAGATGTGTGTTCAGGTATTCTTCTCAATATTTCCTATAGTCTGATCAGTTCATCAATTGTCATATATTTGTAAAGTGAATATATTATGAGAATCTTTCTTATTCTCATGTTTATACTTATTCAACTCTGCAAGCAAAGCTTTATTTCAGCTCTTGTTTCACGATTCTGTGCGTTCTGTTGTTTTATCATCTTTGGATAAAGAGATGCTTTGCTTTGTTAGCAAATCTATTATTGCTTTGACCGAGGTGTGAACGATCTGTCTTTATGAATCTGCCTCTAAAAGATCCTCCTCTAAACCTATTTGTTTGGAAATTGATTACTAGATTGTTGATCATTCCAAGATGGTTTAGTGTTTGGATACTTGTTGATATTAGATCCAATGTTAGCAATTTGAACGGTTTGTCTGCCACTCCTTGCTTTTGATTGCATGAGATTCCATTCATTCTGGAATCTTAGGAACTATCTTTGCTGACGTGAATTCGTCAAATTGCTATTAACATATTAGTAACCAAAGACTATATTGTTGATTCAAAGCATGTAAATGAAGAATGTCAATACAAAGTCTGGAATTTGTATTTATCTTCAGTTCCTAAATCGGAAACAGCTTTCATCAATTTAGAGATAGCTATAATGGGATATTGTCCTGGTTCATAGACCAACTGATATGTTTTTATACAAAATAAAGTCTTTGGCTATTCCAGTTGTTCCAAAAACTTATCTATTCAGCAATAGTTTGAGCTGGAGTATCTTTTAACGTAAGACCATAGATTAGGTGCTAATGCCATTTTAATAATGCATTTGTCTTTGCAGAATTTTCATCCCAATAAAAGTCTTCATTATAAACAGATTTATACTTCAATTCCCAATGGGTTCTTTTTCGATGCTAGCTTTTCCGTAGGTGGTGAGGATAACCTTTCTTTTTCTCTAGTTACGTATTTGGTGTATCCTTTCATGGCTAAGTATGCCATCAAGTTTCTTTCCACTTTTTATAATCCATTACTCCATTAACACAGTAACCATTTTTCTAGCGATTCTTTTATGTCTTTTCTCACATAATAATTTGCCAATTATTTTTAGAGGAACAAATCATCTAGAGTCCACCAAGCAAGTCTAGATTTAGAATTCTCAGTGAATGAAGATAACTAATGCACTACGTTCATAAGTAAAATGAAATTTCTCCTCCAATGCTGAGGTATGAGACAATTCCA
>JAEBUS010000072.1:12496-86118 GCA_023014475.1 Amanita pallidorosea
CAGATAATTTAGGATTAATAGGCCAACTTGCTTTTTATTAGTATCTGGGTTGAAACAAAACCATATAACATAATCCAATCTTATTCCAAATAGGTTGATTTTTAGTATGTTTTTACGATAGTGTTTTGTTTTTTGAGCGCCTTATTTAACATTTATTAAAACGGAAATGCAAGTTTAATTCTTTGCTTCTAACGTTTGAATTAGACTGCGATATTCTTATCAGGATTTTGATTCAGTACCATGAACTGTTCCAAGAATTTCTATTTGATGAAAGACCTGTTCTCTTATAGTGAACGTTCTTCTGGCATTGATTCTGGGAGCTTGAAATTTGTGAACCTCTTCTTTCCGATCGAGATTCCTTGGTTTGGAATATTTTTTTTTGGATAACAATTTCTTCTCGAATTTTCGTCAATCAATTCGGATGCTTATGTGGTTCATATCCCCAAGGTTTCTCATCATCATCTGATTTGTGTTTCATTCCATTTGTATCATCAGCTTTCTGTTTCTCAGTAATCCTTTGTAGACGTTTAATTAAACCAGCAAAATTCTTTTGTATTTAATAATGTTGGTTCAGGGGTATTATTAACACGTCCTTTGAGACTCTGGGAATTGTTGAACGATGTTTTCATTGTGGATGGTGAATGCGGTTTCTTCTTCTTTCAAAAATGGATTACTCTTAGGATAATACATGTCGATGATTTCATCAGGAACATATACAAAGTTATCCAAATTAGACGTGTGAGTAAATTTATTTTGATGAAGTTTTTCATCAGATTTAACCATTGGAAAATTATTCTTAGTCTGATTTTCGTTCTCATTGGACTGTGATAAAAAATTCATAATTGGACCATTTTGGTCCGCATTTGTACAAGTATATTGACTACTAGGTACTATACCTGGTAGTCGACACTGTCCTTGGAGACGACTGAGTTTGCCAAACTCCCTGAGCTTCCTGATTTCGTCCTCGATCGGGACGACGGGCTTGAATCTTTCCGGAGCATCTGCTCCGGTCTCTCTCCTGCTACGGGGATAACTTTTCCCCAGGCAAATGTGACTGTATGGGGAGTGACGTAACTCCCTCTTCTGAATGACTGGGGTTCTCACAACCCCTGAATACGTACACTGTCACAGAGACATCAGCTTTTGATTTTAGTAGCTGATTTAGATTGATTACCAAAGACATATATCTGTCTTTTTCTAAGATCCGACTTAGATTCTGGATTGCTCTCTCCTCCCTTTGCATCTCGGCTGCATGGACGACTTCATCATAATCTTGCTTATCATGATAAAAATGCTGTCATGAATCCAGATGGGGTGTTCTCTGGCTAGTCTCTTCCTAGCCAATTCTTGAGAAAGCTCTTTAGGATCATAAGGGTCATCAACCCTTCGGAGCGTCATATCGATAGTCTTCTTCAGAGACTCATACTGCAGAGCGGGACAACCATCGAAACCCATATAGTGACATTTCGGACCAAGATGTTGTGGGAATCCAGGGATGTCGGATAACTTTTCCCGACATGTGATGATCTCGATTTCTCCATCGTCTTCTTCAGCCCTGTCAAACTGATCCAACAAGATCAGATCTTTGTTCTCACTGATGGCCATGCCATCACCTGATCTATATTTGACACCTAAAACATGCAGTTTATCGCCGATGTCCCTGACTTCCTCAGTCAGGAAACAGTCGAGAATGAAACCAAATGTGTCAATACGAGAGGCAAAGGAAATTTGATGTGTGGGAAGATCATAAGATCGGATCGCTGGATATATTTCCCTGATCTCAGGGGTATCTTTGATGTTGTTATATCTGGCACAAGAATGCGCCAGATGGACGAGGCGAGCAAGGCGAGCATATGGATCACATGACGCCATATCATCTGCGTCATATTTGTTTATACTGATCATTCGGCAAGAGCAGCCTTCCTTCCGCGTTCCGTTTGGCTTTCCCATCCTTGATATATTGATCTATTCTGGGGCATTGTGACATGTAGTGTCCGGCTTCACTGCAGAAATTACATCGTCCGGGTATGCTTGTAGTACTTCCAATTGGCGTGCTGTTGGGCCCGGTTCCTTGGTAAGGCCTCCTCCAAGACGTTTTGGGTTGTCGCATAGCATCCTTCAGTTCCCTGAACTGTTTGTCAATGTATCCATAGATGTCCTCAGTTTTGATAGGTTTCTCCGGTGCTGGTGTGGTTGCAGATGCTGTATTACTGGTTGGATCTGCGGAAAGCCTGCTGTAAAAACTGGACCCTTTGACAACATATTGCGCTGCTGCTAGCGTTTGCTGTACTGAGTAGAGCTGCGTTGCGTGTACGTCAGAGTGTTTAAGTTGCAGGTGCTGGTGTATCCGAGTTGCCAGTTCTGGGGGAAATCCCCTGTAGAAGGCCTTATTACATTCCTTCTTTGAGAAGTTGGCATGCTCCATTAGGTAATTTGCGATAACTAGGAATCTCCGGTAATACCTGTCCTTGATACCATTCTTCCAGGTTTCGGCTATTAGGGTTTCTAGGTCTTCTTCCGAATACAGCTTGTTTTGCACTAGCCCATTGTACAGCGCCATTACTGTGTTCCAGAAGTCTTTGTAGGATGTTGCATCGCTTTTGAATTCCTCTATGGTGCCCCATACTGCCTGTTCCTTATATTCCAGGTATCTCCATGCATATATCTTTTTGTGCCAGTCGCTGACTACCAAATTTTCTTTGAATTGCAGTTCCAATTCCTCGAAGTAGTTTGGTAATAACACTAAATCCTATCGGAGCGACAGGAATAGGGGGTTTTGTGAGCTCCGCAAAGAGTTTCCTGAACAACCCTAAACCAAAGTCCTGCAAGGGGAATGTAGTTCCGAGGTGCAACGGAAGACATGCAGAGCGACGGAGGTGGTGCGAGGGCAGCCGAAGATGCTTCGTGCGACAGACGGTGCGTGAGGATGACGGGAGATGCGTGAAGGCGACAGAAGATGCGTGTCGGCAACGGGAGATGCGCGAAGGCAACAGAAGATGCGTGTCAGCAACGGGAGATGCGTGAAGGCAACAGAAGATGCGCAAAGGCAACAGAAGATGCGCGAAGGCGGTGCGTAGCTAAGTCGCAGCAACTGTTGTACTCCGGTAGGCCGCTGAAGGGTTTAGATGATGAAGGCTGTTTGTACAATGGTCGATGCAGTGAAGGAGCAGACGCAAAGGGAAAGAGAGTGATATTTGAAGAATAAGCGAGGGGTTCTGTCAATGAAAGTGTGTGGGTATGTGTGGTATACTATGAAACACGATGGTATATATACTTTTTAGCTACCTACCGATACGAGTGGACTTCTAAATTCCTCGATGTCCTGCTCGGTGTTCAACTATCCTAATTTGTCATCTTGAAAGGCACCGTCCGATGTAGTTTAGTGCGTGAGCGTTCCACTAGCCATTACTCCTGTTGCAAACCCGCAGTGAGACCCTGTCCGTCGATGAGTATGATATCTGATGATCGAGCCCCGGCGACCTATGTGATAGGCGTTGATGTATGCTTTTAGCGCTTTTGGCCCTGTTTCTGCTATGCCCGATTTGGTTGTCCTTTGTTGGTTGCTGATCGGCGCTAGCAGTGGTGAAGATCTTACTCCACTTAACTAGTTTTGTCCGTAGCTCGTAGGCGCGTGGCTAAACTGGCCTCGATCATGGTGGTCTGAGCGCGGCCTTGTCTAGCATGGAAGTGGCAGTGTTGCGGCTATCCTTAATGTGGTGGACAATGGTCAGCGCGGGCATTTTGGAGAATCAGCGTTAGTCGGCGAGGTCAGGTAACGGTTGTTTGGCCTGCGGTGTTGCCGGATTGGCTTGTGACTGCATGCAGTTTTGCGTTGCGGAGACAGAACTGCGTCAGCGGCGGACAGCTAAGGTGCTAGATAGTTAGCCCCGGGCTCAGTGCGTATATAGTTCCAGCGCTGGTAGGACTTCTTTCTCGCATAGCTTATCGCATATACGTGACGATGTCACTACACAGTCATGGCGGAACAACGCTC
The DNA here is from genome assembly GCA_023014475.1 of Amanita pallidorosea. NCBI lineage: Eukaryota > Fungi > Basidiomycota > Agaricomycetes > Agaricales > Amanitaceae > Amanita > Amanita pallidorosea. The sequence continues at coordinate 16,491 of JAEBUS010000072.1, forward strand.
ATCATCTCCCCAGGACTTAAAAATCTGACTGTCCTCAGTCAGTCCGTTGGATGAATATGACTGATTGATGAAGTTTGGTGCGATGGGGCGCATTCGGTTGACATACTAATGGCGGTGTTGATGCGAGTGTAGGCCTCTGTTGCGATGGGGATCTATGCACTAGAGTGGATGCGTGTCCAATACCGCGTATCTTGCGGCGCGGCGACTTGGACGATTGAGCGAGTTGTTGGACCTTGGTCTGGCATGTTGGAGGTCCTTGGGACACAGCGACCTTGCTCTTCTGTGTGGAAATGGTCCTAGCTTCTTTTATTGTTACGTGGGAATTTGCTTTCTTCTTTTTATCGGGTCTGTTGCCTCGCTTTTTGTTCTTATCCCTCTCTTTTCTTTCCCTATGTCGTCTCCTGGATCCTATTTTGATGACGAGATTGCTGCTGTGGAAGCACGCTTGGTTCAAGAGGAGGAGGAATGTAGGATGCGCGAGGCAGCCACTGCCAGGCGTCTAGATGAAGAGTGTTGGCACATTGTGGACCTGAAGGCGCGGAAGGCGGCTGAAGTGAAGGCTTGTGAGGAGGCTGAGCGGCGTGCTGAAGAGGAAGCTGTGGAGCATTGTGCACGGGAGGAGTCATTGCGGGCGGCTGCGGTGAAGGAAGCGGCAGAAGAACAGGCATGATGGGCGCGAGAGGAGCAGACTTGCACACAGCAAGGGGCGCGTCCGAAACCTTGTCTAAAGGGTAAGGCGAAGGTCCGTCAGCCAAGCCCGGTGGATATATCCTCGGTTCGCGCGGCAGCAGCAGTGGTGGAGAAGCTGGTACTGGCGAGAGATCTGACGGTCCTGAGTGACATGGTAATTGCTAACAAAATGGAGGCCGCGCGGGCCTATAAACAAAGCCAGAAGCAAGCAAGGGCGGAAAGCGTGGGGACAGAAGTGGGTCCCGCTAAACGGTCTAAGTCAAGTACTCCTAACGAACAAGCGTGCAATCGGTAGTTGTTCCGGTTGTTCCGTGCTTGACGGCAAGTCAGATGCGGAGTGACAGAAGTTGCCCTGCTATCCGCAGGCAAAATCGCAGCAGCAAAAGCCTGCTCATTGCGTGAACGTTGGCAATCTTGCAGCATCGCGGGGGTCTCAGTTTGCTAGTGGGCCGCTTGAAGAGGTGCGACGCGGGACTGTGGCGTGGAAGCAACGAGGGTCGGAGGAGGTGGACAAATGCGGCGGGAATTACGTGAGCGACGCTGACACAAGCCTCGGAGGGTGTTTTCTTGTGTGCGGCGAATTAGAGAGCAGTTGGCCTCGATGCAAGGGTTCTTGGGCCACTATGGCAGGAGTGTCCGCAATGATTAGCGCCATTGCCTGCCTGAAGCAAACGCGCTTCTACGAACAATCTGGATTTTACAGACAAATGCAGGCACTTCAGTATAGCTTTGGCACATTGAACGGACACAGGACGTGTGTATTGGCCTGCTCGGGATTCTGTCCACGCGGGTTCAGATGAACACGCCTGGATTCGGGGGCGGCGCGGAAGCAGGTCCTTGAGAACAGCGGCGCATTGCACAGCCAGAGAGGAACGCACGATGGGAAACAGGGGTTGCGATTGCGGAGACCGGAGCGGATGAAGTTGGTGACCAAGCAGTACCAGGGGCAGGTGCAGAGGAAGTTGCGGAAGAGGAATTGGTTGTCGCAGGTGATAAGGGCGATGTGGTTATGAGCTCGCCGGCGTATTTCAAGTTTGCGTGATTTGTAGACCGTTGGTCCTGAATTAAAATTGCGGTTTGTGGTTTGGCAGTTTGAATAAGTAACTTAGTAAGTAGAGATAGTGGGATAAGTGTAAGAGGAAACAGAAAAGATGAAAGGCGAAAGCAACATGGTTTATTCTAGAGCGGAAGTGAAACGGGTGAGATTCTAGCAATAAATGGAAACTAATAAGTGAACGGAGAAATGAAGCAGTAGGAAGGCTTAATGGTGTTATGGCTCGTCTATGTCAAATTCCGAGTCGGAGTGGTCATATGCGAGTTCTTCTTCTGGTGCGATTTGCGCAGGTGGGTCGTCATCTCCTTGTGAGTACGCATCTGCCATTTGCCGCATGCGTTCTTCCGAAGCGTCCAATATATTGTCCGGAACTCGTATTTGTTGCCTTGCAAAGTAAGGAATAATGCGGAATGCCGCATAAGGTCGGTCAAGTACTGTTCCGTCAAGCTCACAAAGGATATATGCACCGCTGCGGTTGCGATGTAGGACGACATATGGGCCAATGTAGCGTGGGCGCATCTTTCGGTTTAGCGACTTTTCGATTGCAGTGTTGCAGACCAAGACTAGTGCACTGCATTTGAAGTTGAAGTCCCAGATTACCGTCGGGTGCTCTCTTTCAAATCGTTTTGCCACTGCTATCCGTGCGGTGTAGACCTTGCCTTTCAGTGCTTCTGTTTGTGCATGGCGCTTTTGTAATTCCGTGGCACGTTGGGCGATGAGTTTGGTTGTCGACAGGAATGCATCGGGTGGCAGCAATAAGTACGTGGCCTCCGATATGTCCAGCAGGAGGAGCGGATGTGTGTCGGTGACTGCGAAATAAGGCGACACTCCCATGCGCCGTCATGCTGTGACGCGTTCCGACCAGAAGACTGAATGTAGTGCTGGGGCCCAATTTGATCTGTCGCTTGCTTTGACTAGCACTTGTCGGATGTCGTAGTGGCTGCGTTCTACTATACCATTGGCGCGAGAGTTGTAACCTGATATGCGAATGTGGTTAATCTGGTACTTCTTTGCCAAATACTCAACAGCGTGGATGATGGGCGCCCCATTGTCCGTCACTATTTCGACTAAGCTTCCCCATCGGCAAATGAGGTCTTCAAAGACCCAATCTCCTATGGCGTTCACCGTTTCCCGTCGTAGAGCGCGGTATTCTGGGTAGTGCGTTAGCGAACAGCGCGCTTGGACCAGGTACTTGTATTGATTCGACGGTGGTAGGTGCATGGTAGACTTTAGTGAAGATTGGAGCGGGCTCTGCGATGATGGGCGGAATGCAGTATAACTGTAATTGCCGTGCTTGGCATTCGTGACAGGACTTGATGTACCACTTAATGTCGTCTTGCATCTGCGGCCACCAAAACCGTTGCATGATTATTGAGCAGGTAGCGTAAAAGCCGCGGTGTCCTAGCTTGTTGTGGCAACTGACCAAAATGCCTATCCGCTTGTCCAGATCCAGAACAATCTTGTGCGCTCCGCTCCTGTCCTTCAACCACAGCGTATCATCTTTCATAAAGAATTTAGTACAGTACCACGTGAACCGGATATTTTCTTTGGCCGACATGTTGTCGGGTCGTTCCAGATCCGCAAGAAATCGCTTTGCCAACTGTAGCTTCTCTTCGTCCTTTGCTGCCGTTTCGCTCCTCCATGGAAATACTCCCTGGTACGTGTTGTCCTCTTCTCCTTCGGGCACTTGTGATTGCTCATTTTCTGATGGCGGCGTGTCTGGATCGGTTAAACAGAAGGTTGTGAAAGGTTTGCTAGGTCTATTCATGATCGTCCCTAGACTCGCTCTTGGCTTCTTCGGCCCTTTTGACTTCCAACACTGTTGTGGACTCGACTGCTGCGCGAGCGCTCTGTAAGGCACGTGGTTAATCTGATGCATGAATCCCTATAGGTTGTCGATTCTTCATCTTCCTTTGCGTCAGGTTCCTCATCCAAAGGTTGCCGCGGGCGTCTGGATAATCCATCAGGTGTGTGAAGTCGGCCAGGCACATGAACTAGCTTAAAATGGAAAGTAAGGATCACCAAGATCCACCGGTTGATTGATGCCAATGGGGCGATATCCGGGTTCTTGAGCATATCCTTGATATAATGCACGTTGACTTCCACAATCAGATTCCGGACTCCTATGAGGTAGAGCTTCAGCGCCTTCAGCGCACGGTACAGGCCATAAATTTCCAGTTTCGGCTGAGAAAAGCGTGCTTCTCTCTCGTTTAGCGTGATTGATCCAAAGTGGTTGTAGTACCGGACCGATGGCTTGTCGGGGTCGCATTGACACAAGAAAAATCCTACTGCAATCCATGACGTGTCCACAGCTAAGATAACTGGTGTGTCAGATTTGTAGTTGATGGGCCGCAGCACGGGCGAAGTTATGAGTGCTTGCTTCAGAGTTTCCTGCGCAGCTATTTCTTTGGCTCCGAAGGTGAACAGAACGTCCTTCCTAGTCAGTGCTACCAACGGACTTGCCTTGCGGGCGAAGTTCTTGATGAAAATACGTGCCACCCCTACGGTTCCTAGGAATGCGCGGACTTCGGATAGTGATGTGCACAGGGCCCAATTCTTGATGGCGGTGAGGAGTTCTTTTTCCGGTTTGCAACCTTTGTACGTACATAGATGTCCTACAACGGTGATCGAGGGCGCGCATAACACTAGCTTTTTTCCAGAGAAAGTACTGCCGGCATACTTCATATGCTGAACGACTCAGTTGAGACCTTGGAAATGCTCCCATACGAAACGTCGGATTCCCGGATTGTCCAGTATTGTCTCGTATGTGTCGTATGTAGGTGGGCCTTTGACCAGTACGTCATTGATGTACAGAATGGTGAGGTCCAGTATTTCCGGTTGCAGGATGCAGGTGACGTCATCGTGGAAGATCAGGACCGAATTCGTCCATCCCATAGGCAATGTAGTTAGGCGCATGGCTCCGAAGGGCGTTTGGAAGGTTGTTAAGTCTTGTGAATCCTCGGCTAGCAGTCGCTCATTGTATCCAATGAAAAGATCCAACATTGTGCTGCATGCGCGGCCTGCGAAATTCTCTGCCAAGTGTTCTGGAATAGGCGTGACTCCCAAGTGTCGGATTGTGACTGCGTTGAGAGGTTCCAGAGAATGCACAAGCCGCAGTTTGCCGGTCTTCTTCAGTATGCAAAACCAATGGGACCGGTACGAGGAATTCGAAGGCTCGTAAACTCCGGTGGAAAGAACTCCGTCTTGAATTTGCCTCGCTTGCTGTCGTCCCAAGCGAATGCCTGTTCATGCTTTACCATAAAATCGTGCATTAGTTTCGTTTCTTCAGGCCATAGAAATTCGCTTCCGTGTTCTTGCTCCAGTGTTCTCTTTCGTTCTTCTGTATATCGCCCATGCGGCGTAAATTCGGGTGGCGTCATACTTAACTTTGGTAGATCGGCAAGTGGGTCGCCCTTGATTTTGCAAACGATTCTAAATTCCTTTGGTAATTGACTAATGACAGGTTTTACTTTCTTAGCGATGGGCTTGTATTTCTTCTTTTGCGCGGATAGCAGGACAGGTGATACATTGTCGCGACGCGGGTTCGCGGTTGTTTTTACGTTGTGCGAGATGGGTGCTGCGGAATTGGCTGAAGTCTGTTTGCGCGTAGCAGGAGTCATAGTATGGCTGTTGCGGAATATGGTAGTGTTTAGGTATGCTTGGGTGAGTGGGTTGCAATTGTCGGGCTTGACTTCTTGTAAACTTAGCATGGCACCAAGGTAGAGACGAGCAGGGTTGTTATTGGTATTGGGCTTGCTGGTATTATTTACATGATTGGCAGATGGTAACAACGGGACGGGAGTATATGCTTGAATATCTATCAGTTTTTGGGTATGCGGGTCCATTGTTAGTATACAAGCCACCTCTCCATGAGTGTTCATCAATTCCTCAAGGTCTTCTGAAAATCCGCCTGTTCTTCTTTGCGCATATGGTACTTCGGTTGGCTGCGGGGCATAGTTGGAATGGTTACTATAACATCACTATTCAGATTGTGAATCATGATTGTTTGATCCTCGTTGCTGTAGTTGTGTACGATCGAGCGGGTTAAGACGTCGAATGGTCGGCCGAGCAAAATGTCGTCAGCAGGGGAGTGGATGACATGGACTTGAAAGTACAAGTCGATATTGCCGATGCGGAATGGGTCGTTGTTTGCGATGCCGAGCGACGTGTCCACTTCACCATTTGCGGCCTCCATATCTATTCGGATTGTTGGGTTGTACGGAATCCCGAGCTTGTTGCAGACTGCTTCCAACATACATATAATCGAGCATCCTGAGTCCACGACGCAATCGACTTCTGCTCGTTCGTCTATCAAGCCTTGCACGCAACGTATGCGTTGTGACTCCTTGGCGATCCGTAGGCAGGGTTTATCTGGTCCCTCAACGCTATAGAAAGCTTCCGCTAGGTCCGGCATGGCGTATACTTCTTTTACGGTGTTGGCGCCGTATAGGTGCGTGTCCGCAAATGCTGCTGCAGCTCCTTGCGCCAGAATTGGGATATGTCGCAGTGTTAGGTATTTGCGGAGCTTGGCTCATACATCTGGCGATACCGCTAACAGCTCCTTGTAGCTCATGTGCGTCGCATGGCTCTGAAGTGTCTGCTTGAAGATGTTTTGCACCAGTTCTGCGCTGGCGAGAGAGTGGTGTAGGTGGTGTCCTTGTTCTTCAGGAATGAGCCGTAGGGCTGATCCATGGGCGGTTGGTAGTTGGCATCATGGACGTTGGTGAATGGGTGCATTGTGGGTGGTTCTTTCACCACTTTGGGTGACACAATCTCTGTCGGCTTCTTGGTATCCTTCACCTTGTCCAATCCCGCTTTCTTCTTCATTTGTAATGCTACCATCCTGCGCTGCAGCTGTTCCATTTCTTTGTCATCCGCGTCTTCTACTGTGGTGTGATAGGCCATAACGGGGGAGGCGGCAGCAGTTGTAGCTGTATTGTTGTATCGAGCGGCATAATACATCGCCGGCCGGATGTTTGTCGTGGTGGGGTTTGCTCTGTGCGTCGGTGATATTCATCCACGTTGTTCTTTAGCATGTTTCCTTGGTTGAAGCGCGGAATGTAGTTGCCGGATGGTGCCACGATGCGGCCGTCCATGCTCTTCGAGATTTTCCCATTCACCATGTACCTGTCAACTTCCAGGCAGCGGCTTATATAGTGCACAGTATCTCTGCAAAAGTTGCATCCGCGGGCTCCTAGCGGGGTTGCATTAGCGCCGGTTCCAGGGGGACCGTACAAACGAGATTGCGGCGCACGATTGGCCGCCATTGCCTGCGTTAGCGACAATACCATGCTCTGACCTATTTTCTCAAACATGGCCGCCATATCTTCTTGTTTGATGTACTGCGTGGCCGCGGGTGGCTCGGACTTGATTGGAGGCGGTGCGGGGGACTTGGACTTAACAGTGTACGACGGGCCGGCGGTTTTATTAATGAGCTTGTCGTAGAACGACTGGCCTTGAATTACTTCTTGGACCGCTGCTAATGTTTGTTCTAATGAAAACGGATCACCACGGTGCACGTCCGGGTACTGGCTTTGCATCCATCGGTACATTTTGGTTGCCACATCTACCTGGAAACCTTTGAAGAAATACTCGCTTTGTTGTCGCACAGATAGCTGATCGTGGTTAATGAGGTACTTCGTGATCACCAGGAACCATTGGTAGTAGCTGCAAAGACTTTCTGCGGTTTTGATTCCGAGCCATAGGGTTTCTTCAATCAAACACTCCAGATGGTCCTGCGTATACTGTCGCTCATTGATGACTCCGCTATATAATTTTTGGATCGATGCTTTGAAGGCTTCGTATGTTGCTGGCGCGGAGAATGTCTCGGCGGCTCCCCATAGCTCATACTCTGTGTCCTCCAGGTATCAAAGCATGTAGGTCTTCTTCTCTTGGTCCTCTGCTACGGTGGTTTCTCGGAATAAAAGCTCTAATTCTGCGAAGTAGCGGGGCAGGTGTCGTGGCTGAGTCAAATCGAAGCGCGGCGCGGATTGGCTGTATTGGGTTGGCATTGACTTATGCGAAGTTTGGTTGGCGGCCATTGCGGATTGTATAATGTTCGTGGGTTTGACCGGAAAATATAGATTTGCAAGCAGGTCGGAACTGTAGGAATCTGCGGGGAGGCTACTGAACTCAATGCGGTTGTGCGGCGGCGAAGGGTGTGGGCTTTGTGAAGGTGATGTGGTGGGCAGACTGCTGGAGCAATTGCTGTCTTGTTGATTATTCGTAGGTTGCGTGAAATCCTCCAAATCGCGAGGTGCACTTTGATCCGCGGTGTCCGAACTGGCTGTTCGTGACGAGGATGCTGCGTGTTGTGTGAGTAGCTTGTTGATCCCTTTGTTTAGCTGAAACTCCGGTGCTAATCCTAGATTGCGGCGGGATTGGTGACTAAAGGCGCTAGTGTGCTTGAATATCTCCGTGAGAGCTTTGCTCGGATCCTGATGCAGTAGTTGCTGCGTGGTTTCGGCTCCTTGCTTTAGCGAATTATACCAATCGGTGACTATGTTGCCAGTGGACGGCAGCAGTTTACACTCCCCCCCTGTTCCGAGTGGATTCCGAGTTCATTACGAGGAATCCGAGCAGAATCCGAGTCCATTCCGAGTCCATTCCGAATTATCACCAATTGGACTCGGAATCCGAGTAGAATCCGAGCCCATTCCGAGTCCATTCCGAGTTGACAGGATTCCGAGCTGAACTCGGAATGAACTCGGAATGGACTTGGAATGGACTCGGAATGGACCCACTCCGAGTCCATTCTTAGTTGCATTAAAAGTGCATTATCTTCAATTATGACATAGTCCAAGTACACATATGAGTACACCTTTGCTTTAGACCTCTTCTGAGGTCTCCTAACATGGGTGTGACTTGCAAGTATCAGTACCCACCCACTAAGCCATGCTCTAACCATTTTGCCAGCTTGCAAGCACTGTGGAGGTTTGATGAACTTCAGGTATGTTTACTGGGGTTTTCTGGGTTTCTGCATTCATTGGTGATGTTGCTATAGTGTAAAAATTTAACATGGATTAGCCATGCTCATCTGGATATTTGTTTGTATGAGTGATGCATGAATAGTAGCCTCCAGGGCACACATGCAATATTGTTCAAATATGTGTCATCACATATTACCTTGGAGGCAATGATACACACAAATATGTGTTGTCACATATTACTTTGGAGGCAATGATACACACAAATATGTGTTGTCACATATTGCTTTGGAGGTGATGATTCACAAAGATATGTGTTGTCACATATTACTTTGGAGGTGATGATTCACACAGATATGTGTTGTCACATATTACTTTGGAGGTGATGATTCACACAGATATGTGTCATCACATATTACTTTGGAGGTGGTGATGCACACAGATATGAACCTGTCAAACCCTTCACAAATGTCAAGGTGGTTGCATAGTGTCAGTAATATATATAGACACAATATACTGTACATGCATATGTTCTACCTATCCTCAATCCTCCTCTGAGTCTTCTAAATTCTCCTCAACTGCCTTCTTTTCCTGCCTTTCAATAACATGTTTTGCATGATAGAAAAGCATAGTATGCAAAAACAAATGAAAGTTCCAAGATGTCATCCTCCTCAAAATATTGTCAAATCCACCTAACCAAGCATTCAACTGTTCACAAGCTTGTGTATTAAATGCACGCTTGTAATAAGGTCTTCCCCTCTCATCTCTCTCCACAATTACCAAGTTAGGGGCTGATCCATCCAAAGGAGCTGGATTGCACCATTTACGACACAATGTATCAGTTGCCCGATGATTAACATAGTGGTAAGAATCCACAATGAATCTACTGGTATTCTTCCACCTTTCCCATGATTCATTTGTGATACTTGTGCGAAGTACCAGGCAGGCCTTGTCAATACAAATGTAAGCAGGTTTACTCTCCTCAGTTGGATAAACATGCTCCAGAAATTCCAATATAGCTGTTGGAGATTCAGACTTTATGAACTTTCTCCATGCAATGACAACACCACAGGGTGCACAAATGGTTTCAACACAATAGGTTCTTGGAGGCCTGAAGAGTCCTGCTTGCCCTCCTTCAACATTCTCTTCAACACCATCTTCAACATCATGGGGTTGCTGTGCTTGATCAGCAGCAGGCATCCAAGGCCATGTCTCATCCAACCTTCTCATGGCCCTTCTGTAACCCCCCAGTACATTTGTTCTGTGATTGATGACATGCCCTTGCCAATTTCCTTGATGTTGTGCACATGCTTGTGTACCTTGTATTTTAACACTGTTGCAACCTGTGACATGACACAATCTGCCAACCAAGTTTTCATGAAATGCACAATATACCCCTCCTCGTGCATTCTGCAAGTCACTAGTACAATTCAAATAGCCACAATACTGAAACTCATGAATATAAATTAAGCAATAGTAATGTGTGGACTTACAGTATGTCCTGTGACAATTCCATCCACCACAACCATTTTTACAGGAGCACAATTTTCAACAATGTTTGTTTGAAATTGTGGTGCAATTAATCCATCCTCCATACCAATAATAGCTGATGGGTCTATGCCACCAGGATTGGCAGATCTTTCTCGATATTTTTGGGTACACTCATTACAGCTATGTTTCCTTGAAATGCTAATGATGCCACCATCCCCTAAAAGTTCATATGCTTGTCTTGTGACACTATCTATTGGTAGGCCATCTGCCATTGTCACATTCACTCCAGACTCAGCAGCCTGCATCCTTAATGACTCTTGAACAAAGGCTTGCCATATCTGCCTTCTTGCCACTTTTACAGACTCAAATGACATATTCCAAAACTTAGAATAAGTGGCAGGTGATGCATGAAAATTATAGATCCCACTCATCACAGCTGATGTGAACAGTCTATCAACCCATAGATTTTGCCCTATCTTCACATATTTGGCAGAATTCAAGTATACCCTGTCATATCTATCTTGAACTTGGGTAGTGACTCTTTCATGGTCAGCATAATAGACTGTCCTGCAATCTGGACAGAAACCACTTAACAGAGGCACTTGCTCATATGAAACAAAGCCTTTAACCAGAGTGACCAAAGGAATGTCTTTTGATTTAGTATGCTGCAGCAATGCCCTGGGATTACAGCTCATTGTCTCACAGACAACTGAGTCTGGACAAATGACATGTACTGGGGATATATCTTTATGTGAGACTGCCTTCAATTTCCCCTGGAATTTCCCTTTACTACTATAAGGATGCAGTTTCAGTAGTTTAGCAAGTGAATCAAGCTTCAAACATAATTTGGTGTTGAATCTTTCATGGTCATCATTCACTTCATCTCCTAGCAAAATTGGTTTGCCATCTAGTCTTTGGAGTATTGCATGTGACAGACATTTCATCCAACTGGTGATGGTAGTGGATACCTCCCCTCTATACTGTGGCCTTTGTTGGCGTGCATGGAGACTGATAAGGGTTGTATTTTCAGTGATGGAAAATAGAATCATGAGTACTGTTGATAGAGATATTGCAGAATCAAAATTAGATTCAACAAATTTGCAGAAGGTCTGGAATGGTATGTCTGGAAAAGCCTGCTCTGGTTTTGCTGAAACCATTGGAATCAAGGTAATCATCCACAGACACAGAAACCAACTGGATAGTCCATTCAAGAGCCATAAGACAAACATGGAGATACTACAAAATTTACAACTACACATGATCTTGGATGACAGAGAGCTTACTTCTTTGATTTCTTGCTCCCTTTCTTCTGCTTGGATCCTCCATCATCATCTGCTCCCTTTTGCTGCTTCTTCTTCCCTTTGCTAGCTGCCCTCTCATCCTGCTTCTCAAAATATCCTTTCAAATCCATAAAGTTGTATCCATTTTGCTTTGTGTAACCCCACACTGTCAAGTCATCAGGAGCTCCTTCTCCTCCTTCCAACCATTCCTGCATCATTGGATAATCAGGCACCTTTGCTAACTTTTTGACATGTGAGTGCCACATGGAAGGGGAGACAAACAATTTGACAATGTCTGTCAAATTGGGTTTCCTCTGTGCAGGCCATTGCCCCTTTGAAGTCATGTCATCCACTGTATGTTGTGCCTGCAAACAGGCCTTGTACTTTTGATAGTAAGCCTTTAAAGATGTGTCATCTTTATCAGTCAGATGACCAGGGATGTTCAATATGGCAACAAGTTCTGCAGGAGATAATTGAGCAGGAAATCCTCCAGAGGTCAAAGAGACACTGGAAGCTGCTGAAACACTGTGACTGGCAAGGTTAGTACCAAAGGTGGTTCCAGAAGGAATTTCCTCCTGCAGCATGTAAGTTCAAGTCAAACAGTGTGAAATGAAAGACTTACAGCACACAGAGAGATAACATGTCTACCTTCAACAACTGACCATTCTATCTTTTCCTCATCTGCAATGGCATCCTCATACCTACCTTTAATCACCCAATCCCCATCTTCACAGACATAAATCCTCTGGTTTAACTCTACACCATTGTTAATGTATGACAATAGAAAAATGGGACAGCAATGGCACTTACTGCCCACAGGAGAATATTTCCTGGACAAATGTTTGAGTACTGGTATAATGGATGGAGTCACCTCAGTTTTGAGGACCATGGTTGGCTTGGGGTCAGTGGCAATGTCAACACAGGACTTGTAGACTTTAACCAAGCCTTGAGCTTGGATCCTGTCCTCCATGATGTCTTCAGCATCAGCAAAATTAAAGAAATTTCCAGTTGCCCTGCCCCTGATGATTCCCCCAATGGTCCTAGAAGAACCTTCCAATGGTAGCTCCTCTCCTTCATTTGTCTTGTTCAAATCATCCTAGAAAAGGATGAGGACACTGTTGGCATGTCTTAATATTTACTTGCCTCCCCCACATTGCCAGATTCATTATCCTTCATCAGTCAGTGATTTGAAAATGGAATGAAGGAAAGGACAAACCTGATTTACCTCCTGATCTCCAGTCTCTTCACCTTCATTGACCTCTTGATCTCCAGCTTCTTCATCTTCATGAATTTCCTGTTGCTTGGTTAGACTTTGGCTCAAGAAATAATTTGTGATACCTCACCTCTCCCTCATGGTCACCACCTTCACTTTTATCACCAATGTCAGTCTCATCTTCACTATTGCCATCTTCATGACTATCCTCATCATCCTTTTGAAGAATGTTATGAATTATGAGTGAATATAAATGTTAAATACTGACTCCACTGTCATTCAACTCCATATCAGAGCGACGTAGACGGGTCACTGTGCTTTGGTTGGCAGCACTAGTGACAATGGATATACTACGTTTTGGGGGATGGACAGAGATGCCACTCTCTTCTAATACAGTTTCCGTACTAAGTATATAATAATACATGTATTAATGTCATTTAATTTATATTATATTTAGTTTAAATATCCATTTGTGAAGAAGAATGTAGGGGCAACAGAGAGAATGTGAAGGCATGGGTGAGGGGAGTGAGTGACAGAGAGAGGGCAAGGGCAGTGGAGAGAGGGCAATGGAGGGTGGGCAGCAGCAGAGGGCAAGGGCAGCAGAGAGGGCAAGGGCAGTGGAGAGAGGGCGATGGACAGAGGGCAGGCAAAGGTGAGCGAGCGACAGAGGGTGGGCAGCGGCAGAGAGAGGGCAAGGGCGGTGGAGAGAGGGTGAGGGCGAGGGGGGCGGGCAGAGAGAGGGCGGCGCAGCGGAGAGAGGGCGGGCAGCACAGAGAGAGTGTGAGGGCGGTGGAGAGAGGGCGAGGGCGAGGGCAGCGAGCGACAGAGGGCGGCGGCGGCAGAGAGGGCGGCGGGGAGAGGGCGGGCGGCAGCGGAGAGAGGGCGAGGGCGAGGGCGAGGGCGAGCGAGCGACAGAGGGCGGGCGCAGCGGAGAGGGCGAGGGTGGCAGAGAGGGAGGCGAGGGTGGGCGGCAGCGGAGAGGGCGAGGGTGGCAGAGAGAGGGCAGGGCGAGGGCGGGTGGCGGCGGAGACGGCGGAGAGAGGGCGGCGCAGCGGAGAGAGGGCAAGGGTGGCAGAGAGCGGTGGAGAAAGGGTGAGGGCGAGGGTGAGCGAGCGACAGAGGCGGGCGGCAGCGGAGAGAGGGTGAGGGAGGCAGAGAGCGGTGGAGAGAGGGCGAGGGCGAGGGCGAGGCGAGGGCGAGCGAGCGACAGAGGGCGGGCGGCGGCGGAGAGAGGGCGGGCGGCAGCGGAGAGAGGGCGAGGGCAGAGAGCGGTGGAGAGAGGGTGAGGGCGAGGGTGAGCGAGCGACAGAGGCGGGCGGCAGCGGAGAGAGGGTGAGGGAGGCAGAGAGCGGTGGAGAGAGGGCGAGGGCGAGGGCGAGGGGAGGGTGAGCGAGCGACAGAGGGCGGGCGGCGGCGAGAGAGGGTGGGCGGCAGCGGAGAGAGGGCGAGGGCGGCGGAGAGAGGGCGAGGGCGAGGGGAACGAGAGACAGAGGGCAGGCGAGGGTGCGCGAGCGACAGAGGGTGGGGAGCGACAGAGGGCGGGCGACGACAGAGGGCGGGCGAGGGCGAGCAACAGAGGAGGGAAAGGGCACGTTGGTGTGGGGATAAGCGCGTTGGTGTAGGGATGGGCGCCAAAGGAATCATGTTCATTTGCGAGTCCAGAAGGAGTAGAAGAGGGAGGGGAAGAGAAGAAAAATAAGAGGGATAGTGAGGAAACCGGCGAAAAAATGACTTACGGGGTGAGTTTGGGGTCGTCATTCGCCACTGCATCGTCCTCAGCTATGCGAGCTGCGGACGTCTTCCTATTTGAAGGGATTAGAACAGCTGGTGAGTAAAATAAATATTGGCGGTGGGCGCACCTCTTCGCCGCTCCTGATTTCCTCCCAATTTCCTTCGTCTTCACCCGTTTCTTCTCAGCGGCATTCGATGCCGCAGACTCCGCTCTGTTCCTCTTGGTTGAGCGACGGGGGGGGCTAGCGCGATGCGTTGAGCGAGTGTTCATGCTGGTGGTGGGTGGGTGGGCTGTGCTGATCAGATCGATCACTGCACAGCTGTGCTGGCATATCACGTGATTTGCACGCGTGGTGTGTCACATGACAATCAACAACACGTCGGTGTCACGATCAACAATGCGCGTTTGTGTCACACGTGATGTAAGCAGATGCTATATATATCTGAGGCTTGTGTACTGGTTCCCCTCGGAGTGTGCTCGGACTACTCGTAGTCCGAGCACACTCCGAGCTTGACCAGTCCTAGGACTGGTCGGATTTGTCCTAGCTAGGCTCGGAATGGGCTCGGAATGGCTTGGACTGCACTCGTAGTCCGAGTTCCATTTTGAGTGGGCTCTCAGCCAGAATTCTGAGCTCGGAATTGGAGCTCGGAATCCGATCGGAATACGAGGAGTCCTCGTAACCCACTCGGATTCCGAGATTTGAGGGGGGGGAGAGTAAAGTGCTCGTGGACGGTGACGCTGTGAGATGTCCGGGAATTCCCGCTCGCGAGGTGATTCAGGTGGAGTTGACGGCAGAATTTTCTTTGAAGAGCTCACTGGGGCAGCCAATATAATAGGTTACTACACTGCTAAAGCAGCTGTGTAGACCAGGGGGGGGTGTGAGACCATTGGAAGATTCCCGGCACCCGAATTACGAGGAGAGAGGGAGAGTATTGTATTATTTGTGACTACTGTGACCTGTAACTATAAACATCCATGACTAATGACTAAGCCCCCTATCTGCTGCTGTATTGAGCTCAAGCTCATCAACGTATCTAAACGCCACCATCTTCCGCAATAACACCACCCATGCAACTTCGACTTCCGCTACTTCCACCTCTGCGACTTCCGCTACTTCCGCTTCTGCTACTAATGCTCTGCACAAACTTCTGCGCAAACTTAATACATCCACAAATCCGCGCGGTGGTGGTGAACTACAACAGAAGGCGGTGGTGAGCAATGGAGGGGGTGGTGACGTGGCAACGAGGTGACAATGTATCACCCATCTTCCTATCCGCCCAGAAGAAAAAATATAAACCTGTTGCTAAGAAAGTAAAGCCGGTCATCAGCCAGCTACCCAAGGAATTCTGTATCATTCAAGAGATCAAGGGCGATCCGCTTGCCGAGTTACCCAAGTTAAGCACGAGACCACCCGAGTTTACGCCATGCGGGCATTATACAGAGGAGCGCAAGAGAACACTAGAGAAAGAGCACGGCAGCAAGTTTTCATGGCCTGAAGAAACCAAGCTAATGCATGAATTTATGACGAAACACGAGCGGGTGTTTGCCTGGGATGATAGCGAGCGAGGAAAATTCAAGACCGAATTCTTTCCACCTGTGGAGATTCCGACAGTTCTGCATACACCATGGGTTCAGCACAACATTCCGATTCCGCCAGGCCTTTACGACCAAATTTGTGACATCATCCGCACCAAAATTGATGCAGGTGTCTACGAGCCTTCAAACTCCTCCTATCGGTCCCACTGGTTCTGCGTGTTAAAGAAGACAGGCAAACTCCGCCTGGTACACTCACTGGAGCCCCTTAACATGGTCACAATCCAACACTCAGGCATCACCCCCATCCCGGAACACCTAGCGGAGAATTTCGCGGGTCGCGCATGCAGCACCATGTTGGACCTTTTCATCAGATACGATGAGCGCCCACTTGCTGAGGATTCCCGAGATTTAACCACCTTTCAGATGCCCTTTGGAGCTATGCGCCTTACAACCTTGCCCATGGGATGGACGAACTCGGTCCCAATTTTCCACAATGACGTCACCTGCATCTTGCAGCCTGAGATACCGGACCTGACTATACCCTACATTGACAATGTACCGGTCAAAGGACCTCCGACATGCTATGAGCGGGACAATGACACCTATGAGACCATACCGGACAACCCTGGCATTAGATGCTTCATATGGGAACATTTCCAGGGTCTGAACCAGGTCGTACAGCGCATGAAGTATGCCGGCGGAACGTTTTCCGGGAAGAAACTTGTCCTATGCGCCCCCTCCATTACGGTCATTGGTCATCTGTGCACGTATGAAGGCCGCAAACCGGAGAAGGAGCTCCTCACAGTGGTGAAGAACTGGGCTCCATGCACGTTGCTATCCGAGGTCCGGGCTTTCTTAGGCACTGTAGGTGTGGCGCACATCTTCATTAAAAACTTCGCGGCAAGGCAAGTCTGCTGGTAGCGCTAACTAGGAAGGATGTTCCATTCACCTTCGGAGTGGAGGAAATTGCTGTGCAAGAGTTGCTCAAACAAGCTCTGATAGCATCACCCACGTTACGCCCCATCAATTACAAGTCCAATGCACCTGTCATTCTAGCTGTGGATACATCATGGATTGCAGTTGGGTTCTTCTTATGCCAATGCAACCCTGATAAGCCTTCCATCTGGTACTATAACCACTTCGGATTGATCACCCTGAATGAGCAGGAAGCGCACTTCTTGCAGCCAAAACTAGAGATATACGGTCTGTTCCGCGCATTGAAAGCACTGAAGCTTTATCTCATAGGAGTCTGTAATCTAATCGTGGAAGTTGACGCATGCTACATTAAGGACATGCTCAAGAACCCAGATATAGCACCATCAGCATCTATCAATCGGTGGATCTTGTCGATCCTGACTTTTCATTTCAAGTTAATTCACGTGCCTGGCCAACTTCACGCACCCGACGGATTATCCAGGCACCCGCAGCAACCACTAGACGAGGAATCAGATAGCAAGGAAGATGACAAATTTGATGATTGGATCGATAACCTTTATGGATTCATGCATCAAATCAACAATGTGCCCTACAGCGCCCTCGCAAAGAGAGCGGATCAGCAACCATTCCGGAAATCAAAGGTCCCGCATCACATTAGAGTAGCGCCAAGAACTGGGTTAGGAGCACTCATGGAAAAGCGTAAGAGTCTGCTTATGACTGTCTTCTTGACCAATGCAGATACGCCGCCACTGGAGAAGGAAAGGATACAGATTCCGGAAGGAGAAGAGGACAATACATATGAAGGGATATTCCCGTGGAGGAGCCAGACCGCATCGAGAGACGAAGAAAGGTTGTGGCTGGCAAAACGGTTTCTTATGGAGTTGGAACAACCTGACAATATGTCTGACAAAGAAAATGTCCGGTTCATGCGGTACTGTACCAGGTTCTTCATTAAAGATGATACACTGTGGTTGAAAGACAGGAGTGGAGCGCACAAAATCATCTTGGATCCACACAAACGGGCAAGCATATTGGTTAGCTGCCACAATGACTTAGGGCACCACAGATATTACGCTACCCGCTTGGTCATCATGCAGCGGTTTTGGTGGCCACAGATGCAAGACGACATTAAATGGTACATCAAGTCATGCCGCGCATGCCAGGCCCAACAACTACAGTTATACCGCATTCTGCCCATTGTTGCTGAACCCACCCCTATCTTCACCAAAGTCTACTTGGACACCATGCACCTCCTGCCGTCGAACCAATACAAATATCTCATCCAAGCCCATTGCTCGTTAATGCACTACCCCGAGTACAGCGCGCTACACCGGGAAACCGCCAACACCATAGGAGATTGGATATTCAAGGACCTTATTTGCCGCTGGGGAAGTCTTGTGGAAATTGTGATGGACAATGGGGCGCCCATTATCCGCGCTGTCGCGCATCTAGCAAAGAAATACCACATCAATCACATCCGCATCTCCGGCTACAATTCCCACGCTAATGGCATAGTCGAACGCAGTCACTACGACGTCCGGCAAGCATTAGTCAAAGCGAGCAAAGGATCTAATTGAGCTCCAGCCTTACATTTGGTATTCTGGTCTGAACGGGTCACAGCAAGATGGCGCATGGCATATCACCTTATTTTGCGGTAACCGGAATGCATCTGCTGCTTCCGCTGGACATCACGGAGGCCACCTACTTACTACCATTGCCTGAAGCTTTCCTCTCTACTACCGATCTAATTGCCTGACGCACTACGAAATTGCAGAAGTGACATGCACAAATGGAAGCTTTAAAAGGGAAGGTCTATGCAGCGTGCGTGGCAGTGGCAAAACAATTTGAGAAGGAGCACCCGACGGTCATCCGCAATTTCGATTTCAGATGTGGCGTGTTAGTACTAGTCCACAATACCGCAATAGAGAAGTCATTAAACCGGAAGATGCGCCCCCACTACATAGGCCCCTATGTGGTCTTATATCGTAACTGTGGCGAAGTGTACATCCTTTGCAAGCTCGATGGAACGGTACTCAACCGTCCCTATGCGGCATTCCACATCATTCCTTACTTCGCAAGGCAAAGGCTAACAGTTCTTGACGAGATATTAGACACATCGGAGGAGCGCATGCGGGAGATGGCTAACTCACACTCGCAAGGGGATGACAACCAACCTGAGGAAGCCATGGAAGAAGAAGAAGAGCTCGGCTTTTACCAATCAGACTCGGACTCCGATGTGGACGAGTCCGGAGATAATTGAGCACTTCCGCTGTGTCTGTCCTTCATGCGCTAATTTGGTTCCACTTTTGTAGTTAGAGTCCACTGATTCAGTTCTATTCCACTCAAGATTTAAAAATTTGCTCATTCCGCTTGTCATATGATCTGTTCTGCTTGCGCATATTTCCATCCCTTTACTTACCAAGTTTACTTATGGAGACCCCAAGAACACGTGCATGAAACTACTATATTTTCACTATGACCGATGAAATCTACGACCTACGATAAAACAAAGTTATGGGGAAGGCGAGGCTGGCGAGCTCATGACCGTATTTCCCGTGATCTTCTTGTCCGCCGCACCCTTCTCTTCCGCTCCGACAGCTTCCGCACTTGCCTCCGCTCCCTGCTTGTCCACGCCCACGAGTTCCACCTCTGACTGCTCATTGCGCCCAGCCATTTCTCCAAGTCCCTGCTCCGCGGTTGCCTCCAAAGGTCCGGCTTGCACCCCATCTATGCCAGGTGGTGGACAGAAGAAGTCCAGGAGGGAGTATGTTGCGCTGCGCATGTCATGTGCAATGTTCCGCAGTTTGTATTGAAGGTTGGCCTGCGTCATTTGCAAGTCCAAGAGTGTTGAGCAGCAATCACATGTCCGTCAGACATGGTATGTCTCAGTGGTCGTCACTGTTATGAACGATGAGCTCATATGTCCGTCAGACATAGAGTCATACGTCTGTGATGACAATAGTATTGTATCACTGTCATAGACAGTGACCAGACACCTCTTCAGGTGTTTTGAGTATTGTATCACTGTCAGAGACAGTGACCAGAGACCTCTCCAGGTCTTACTCTCATAGAGAGGAGATACTCACATGCTGGAAAGCAGGAAAGAGCAACTGAGCGTATATTGGATATCTACTGGTCTTATATACACTTTTAGTGTATTACATATTTGTGTAAAAGACTTGTATCTAATATACGTAAATAAAAGAAATAAAAGAAAGAAATACCCTCTAAGGGTCAAACCGGTGATAGCCATGTTGAAGGCTATACTTAGGGGTATTTGGGGTGAAGATCGTTCAACACCCCCCCATAATCTGTACAGTCATGTACTGATTAGTAAAGATCTTCTCACAGGCCTGCAAGAAGAGGTGCGTATATTCTTTCAAAAATCTTCGAAAGAAATGTGGCCAGAGATTCCCTCACGTCTCCATCTCTCCTTTAATTGCCAAGCCCAAAAAGCTTTGGGAGGAAATTTCCAAGGATCTCGTCCTTGAAGGGCTTGGTCCATCCATATGGCAACAGCCGGAGTATATGTAATTCGTGGCTGAGGTTTTTTAGGTGGTGGAGGTGGGGGTTCCTCAAAATGGCAGCGAGACGACCGCTCGCATTCATGTCCGACATTGGAGTGTCCTCCAATTGTCAGAATAGGTTGTTGTTTTTTACTGCGGGGTTTCCTATTTTTACCCATAATGATAAAGTTGTTCAACGTTCTTTAAATCAGCTGGAGTAATCTCTACAGTGATAGGCTGGTTTCTTTATTGCAGTAAAATGCAGTTTAAGGCCCTACTCCAGGGCCATCAGTAATCAATTTAATGATTCTGATAAACCTAACATTGGTGTGAATTTTTCAAATAATATTCGACCAAGATTTTTAGTCAGAATATCAGCAGGATTTTCAGATCCTGGAATGAATCGTAATTCTATCTCTTTCTTTTTTATGAGTTTTCGTATAAAATGATATTTAATATCAATATGTTTTGAACGTTTTTCAGTAACAGGGTTATTTGCAATAAATAGAGATCCCATATTATCGCCATATATAGGCGCAATTGTTATAGGAAAATGGATTTCACTTAGAATTGATCTAATCCATTTATTTTCTCTAGCACAGTCAGATAAGGCCATGTATTCAGCCTCTGTTGACGATAGTGCCACTGTTTTCTGTTTTCTTGACGTCCAAGATACGACTCCTCCTGATAAAAGAGTAAAGAATCCAGATGTGGAATGTCGATCATTTTATCTGAAGCCCAATCTGAGTCAGTATAGCTCATTAGGCCAGATCTTAGTGATCCATCGTATTTAATGAAGAGATCTGCAGTTTTTGCTAGATATCTACCCATTCCTATTGCATGTTTTAAATGATCTGATGACGGATTTGCTGAGAATTGAGACATTTTTATCACAGCAAAACATATATCTGGTCTTGTTCCGATCATTAAGTATAATAATGATCCAATAACTGATTGATATTGTGATCTAATCTTTTATCTAGTGATTGATCATTTGTTATTGGTTCATATCCAGTTGGAAGCGGAGTGTTTATATGTGTAGCATCACTCATTCCTAGTCTCTGGATTACTTTATGCAAATAGGGTTTTTGATCGATGGTAATTTATCTCCTTGTTTCTTTATTTGGAACGATAAAAAATTTTTTGTTTGACCATCAATGAGATCTCCTAAATCTCTAGATTCCCATCTATTCATAAATTCTTGCTTTTTACGCAATGTTATGATTTTGTTAGATCCCAAGAACATTGAATCATCAACATAGATTATTGCTATGACAATGTTGGATCCTTGTTTAAAAACAAATACACCCGCATCCGAATGTATTCTTATAAAGCCCATTTTTTCCATTGATTCGTCTAATGATTTCCACCAAGCTAAAGAAGCTTTTTTAATCCATAAAGTGCACGATATAATTTATATACCATGTCTTTTTTATCTTTATTTATAAAACCTGGTGGTTGTTTCATATATATTTCTTCGTCCAGTTTTCCATATAGAAATGCAGCAGTCACATCTAGAAATGACACATATAGTTTTTCTAGTGCTGCAAGTGCAATTATGAGACGACATGTCTCATATTACAACTGGTGAGAATATTTCGTAATCAATGCCATCTATTTGGGAAAAACCCTGGGCAACTAGACGAGCTTTTTTACGTCCATCGTCTTTTTGGACATAAACCCATCTACAACCTATGGCCTTTCGACCTTCAGGAGATGTTGTAGATTTATTATTACGCCTCTTTTAATGAGCATATCCCATTCTTTCTTTTCAGCGTTTATCCAATCTTTTGTTCGCTGATTAGTAAGCGAAATATTTCATGATGATGTTCAGGTACAGCTGTATTTGCTGTATCATTGATAGGAATTGCATATGATAACAATTCATTAATTGTGAAACGATTTAATTTCATTCTTCTATCAATTTTTCGATTTCAACTGGATCTTTATCTCCATAGACGTTATCTGGTCGATTGACTGGTCGTCTATTCCTAGTTGGTCTCGATGGACCTGGAGATGAGGGTCTTGAAGGAGCAAATAGATCTTCTTCAATTTCTTTTTGATCATCTGAATCGTTACTTCCGGAATCACTTCCTGAATTATCTGAATCATCACTTCCTGAATCATCATCTGAACTATCAGATCCCTTTCCTTTGGGAGATATACTAGATTCATCAGATGAGTTGCTATCACTCTCTGACTTTGATGAATCTTCTTCATCTGATGTATTGTGTTCATTAGACGATTCATGAGGTATTTCTGGCATGAGATCCTCAAACTCTTCCTCTGGATTAAGGAATGTGGGAATTAGATCAGAGTTTCGACATTTTGGAAATTTTGTTTCGTCAAAAACTCCAGTTGTTCCCATAAAAATGGTATTATTTTCGGGATTCATAAATTTATATCCTTTCATTCCATTTTTATATCCCAGAAAGATCATCATCTTAGATCTGGCTTCAAGCTTATTTTGTCTGCGTTCAGCAGGAATATATACATAAGCTTGGCATCCAAATACTCGTAAATCCGATACATTCGGTTTTTTCTTTTCAATAAGAAAATATGGTGTCTGCCATTTATTACGAGCTATGGGAGTCCTATTATATAGGTATACTGCGTGTTCAAGCGCAAATTCCCACCATGATTGTGGTAAGCAGGCGTCAAATCTGAGGGATTGTGACTTTTCCCAAATAGTTCGATTCATTCGTTCAGCTCTGCCATTTTGTTGTGACGTATATGGAAGTGATTTCTGGATCTCAATACCGAGATCTTTGAGATATTTTTCACTTTTAGTGAATTCACTTCCTCCATCAAACCACCATTTCTTTGGCAATATTCCATATTTGTTTTTTATTAATGCAACAAATTGTTTTAGCGAAGATTCCGTATCGGATTTCTTTTTTAATAAACCAATCCATAAATGTCCAGAGAAATCATCAATGAAGGTCACAAAATATTTATATTTGTGATATGATATCATTGAGATTTCTTTAAGATCTGAATGTATTAAATCAAAGGAGACAATGCTCTACTTTGTGATTCTGGAAATGATTTACTTCGCATTTTTCCTTTTGCGCATCCTGAACATATTTGTGTTTCGTTTTGGAACTGGAATATTTGGGAATCCGTCTAAATGAATTTGTCCTTTTGGATTACTTCATCTTGTGGATGTCCAATCGTTTATGCCATATATGAAAATCAGGTTTTTGTGTTACAACGTTTATTGATTCATTATGAATTTCGGAATCTAACCAATATATGGGCTTCCTCATGTGGTGAGAATCTTATAATTGATGATTCTTTAATAAGATCAATATGATCTTTATTTCCTGAAAGGGATACCTTGATTTAGGAAAGTTCCCATGGAGAGTAATCTCGTATCCATATTGGGAATATAAAAGACTGGCCTGATCAATTTTATATCTGCCTTCCATTAACAGTAATTTTGATCATAAAGCTCCTACGCCTAGTATCTGTAAAGTTTTTCCCTTAGCAGCAGTTTGTACAAACCTTTATCGATCAATTGTCGATAATATAAGAAGTCATTTTGATTGTGTGTAAATGCAATGATGCTCCTGAATCAAGAATCCATATGGACTCATTTTCTTTACATTTCACATAATTATTGCAATGAGTAAATTAAATTGTATATTTTCATTATATACATTTATACTACCTTGTCGCTGTAAAAAGCATTTAGTAGTTTCTCTATTGACAAATGAATGACTTAACTTGTCACCAAGGCTTACAGCATCATCATCAAAGAGTGGATCCATTGGTTCGTCAAAGGGATCCATCAGGATGTCATAATCTTTGTCACCATCCTCAAATAACATCTTGTGGATTTCCCACAGTTGAGTAGTCAAGATCTATTTCAGATCTTTTTTGTTTTGGGGGCGGTTCAAAAGATATTTCATCTTTTGTGACGGTATCAAGTATTTTTAATGTTTCCATTGTGGGTGTGACACCGATGCATTTGGCTAATGATCTAGTCTTATTGGACCGTTGCCATATACCCTTTTGGGTTTGAGACTGACCTGTGAATCAGGCAGCTGGTGGCATCATGCGGTTTTGTACGTTTTGTGCCGCAATAGAAAGAGCCGGAGATACGATCTTGACGGCATTGTGCTCCTGATCAGACTCAGGAGGAACGTCTGCTTCTTGGGCACGTTTCTTTCCCTTGCCTCTAAAACCCTTGCAAGGGCGAGGTCTTTGATCTTTGGATTCATCAGAACCCTGACACTGATTTTCTTTGTCCTTTTTCTGATTATTCCACGTCGCATCTTTTTCTTTCCTCTTTACTCCGCTGATTTTATTTGCCTTGTCCCTAGAATTATATTGTTGTCTCATGGCGTAACTCCTGCAGTATTCTCCAATGATGGAATCAGAGATGGCTTCGAAGGTGAATTTTTCTGTTCCATATAGCTGGAACATAGCCGTGGAAACAGCGGTCCATTCTTTGGGAAGAGCAGCTGCAAGTATAAGAGCTTGCATAAAGTCAGGAATCTCGACTTTGTCCTCTGTGAGCTGCGCAAAATAAGATCCAAGTCTTTTGATCTCAGGTACAGGATCTTTCCCTGAGAGTTGGAATTTAACTGTTTTCTGGAAATGATCAAATATGAGCACTGGTGTAGTCTTTTCATAGCTAGTAGCCAATGTGTTCCATGCTGAAAGCAATTGATCATTGGTAGCTATGTGTCGTCTGATAGAATCAGAAACTTTGAGATGTAAGGCCACCAGACCAGAATCATTGAGTTTTTGCCATTCACAGAGTTCTTTTCTGTATTCTGCTGCTACTGCAGCAGTAGCAGAATCAGCAGGAGGGGATGGTTTAGGAAATGATAGGTTGATGATAGACCAGGATCTGATGTGAAGGAGGTAGGATTCTACCCAAATGCAGTATCAATGCCAGTGAAGACGTTGATAGAATCGATGCCAGTGGAAGTCTTGGAGGACAACATAGTATATGCTAATCTTATCTATGAAATGTGTTTTATTAGCTTTGTTTCATAAATGTAAATTTTGAAAAATATGAAGAATTTTTTGTCGTCGTTGATCATGTCCTTGAGACATGTTTTGTCATTGTTGGCAACAATGACAGGCTTACCGGGGCCCATAACCTGTTGAGCAGCAATCATATGTCCATCAGACATAGTTTTGTCTCAGTGGTCATCACTGTCATGAACGATGAGCTCATATGTCTGTTAGACATAGAGTCATACGTCCGTGATGACAAGAGTATTGTATCACTGTCATAGACAGTGACCAGACACCTCTCCAGGTGTTTTGAGTATTGTATCACTGTCAGAGACAGTGACCAGAGACCTCTCCAGGTCTTGCACTCATAGAGTGAAGATACTCACATGCTGGAAAGCAGGAAAGAGCAACTGAACATATATTGGATATCTACAGGTCTTATATACACTTTTAGTGTATGTACATATTTGTGTAATGGACTTGTAATCTAATATACATAAATAAAAGAAATAAAAGAAAAAGAAATACCCTCTAAGGGTCAAACCAGTGATAGCCGTGTTGAAGGCTATACTTAGGGGTATTTGGGGTGAAGATCGTTCAACAATATGACACCTCATTACGCTCAGGTGCCGTGGCTGCGTGGCAGCAGTGTATCAGATTATGTAAGGTTAGTTTCAGCTCCGACTGTGTGTGTAATTTTGGCGAAGGGGCCTATCGATCAGCAAATAGCTGTAACTTTCAGTCAAGAACAATACATACCATCTATGTTGGCTGGTACAGCATTACTAGGCGACGTATCTGATGCCATCATTCCATAAGCGAACATGGTGAGAATGTCTATCAATGAATGATTGAGTTAGCAATGGGTGCAAAAGGACGACATACCATTGATGGGACACTCATGGATACAGTTGGGCGACGCGGCAGAGCAGAAAAAGCGGCCGGCACGAAAAACAATTCAAAAATGCGAGGTATGTGTTTTACATAAGCGAGGACGTGAGCGTTTTGTTTACATGTGTTAAGGGCCAGTCTCTCTAGCTTACATCAGATCGTCAAGCGTCCAATCTCGGAAGTACTGAGACTGGTCAGGAGTCTGCTCCCGTAATTATTTCCTCGGCGGCCTCTTCGGCAGCCGTCGATGCCGGAGTCAATGAGCGTTTTGTTTTAACTTTTAGGTAAAAGATCGAAACATTGTCAGGAACATGTGGAAGAAGTCTAGGAAGAACTAATGTCAGCGCATGAGGACCAAAGTAACTGCCAGGCAGGTGGGTGTGCAGCGCTCAGCGTCCGATATTACTCTCATTTGCGAAAATAGCCTCGTTCGATAGCGCGATTTCTTGCTTTGCCTCATATTGGTGCGCAAAGAGCATCCCATCATGGAGAGCTTGCTTTGACAAAGGCAGAATTAACATGCGTACCGTGGCAGGTCGCACATGCTGCAATGCTGTAGTGTTGAAACGAAGTATTATTTCCGGCGTCCAAGCAAATATAATCCAATCTCCCAGGCTCACATGCATGCTCCCCTCCTCAAACTTCGGAATGACAGCTGCAAGAGACCACCTGTATTGATGAGATCGCAGCCCAATTCCTAACTCACTTTTCGAAATCGAGATGGCGCTACAGTTATGTAAATGCACATCCTTGATGCCTTGGTGGTGCTAGAGTGCTCCTTATAAAACTTGATTTGTGCAGATTGATGGCTTCTGTTTGGTTCAACGAAACTCTTCCATGCGTCTGCTGTCGTTGCTGGTTGGCCTTCTCTACCCGTCACTCCTGGCGGTGTTGGCCAAGGGCGACCCCCCTGTCCCGTTCTCGAATGGCGACCGATCTGCTCCATCATCATCCGCAGCTGCCTCTTCTTCTGCGAAAATCGCGTCAACTGCATCGTCTGTCCTTTCCCATAGTCATCCTGCCTCGCATTCGTCGACTCTATCGTCAGCGAGTGCCAGTCTATCAACTGTCACTGTCTCCATACCCCCTACTGTGTCTACTTCACACACCACGCCAACCCAGACTCATTACTCATTCACGCCATTCCCTACACCTACTGAACAGCCAGTTCCCGGCGTATTTCCTTCTACAGATCCTCGCAATCCCCCAGCGGTTAGTAAATTTATACTCATTGATGAATTACCTTCTAATTGTGCCGTAGGTTGATTCGTCGGAAATTCCGGACTTCTATCCTGCGTGGACTGAAGCCTATTCAAAAGCAAAAGCCAAAGTGGGTTGACCTAAATTCATCAATGCAGATTTTCCCCCTCCCTTTGGCTGATGTATATCGCGATCGTGATAGATTGCCGCATTCTCTTTGGAGGATAAAGTCACCGTCGTGACCGGCGTCGGCTGGATGGGTGGAAGATGCGTCGTAAGTTCAAAGACCTTGCGCATGCTTTGTTCTAAAGATAATCCTCATCACACAGGGCAACATCGCAGCTATCAACGGTACCAATTGGCCTGGCCTTTGCTTGGAGGTATGTCAGATTATTCTGACCTATATTTTATCTCACCACGGATTTAGGATTCTCCCCTGGGTGTTCGTTCTACCGACCATGTCACGGCTTTCCCGGCTGGGATCAATGTTGCATCTACGTATGGTACCCGAGAATTTCCTGTGTCAATGATTGATAATCGTTTAGTTTCAATCGCACTATGATGCGTCTCCGTGGCAAATACATGGGCCAAGAGCACGTCGGCAAGGGCGTCAATATCGCATTGGGACCTATGATGAATATGGGCCGAGTTGCGGAAGGTGGGAGGAACTGGGAAGGATTCGGCGCCGATCCCTTCCTTGCTGGAGAGGCAGCCTACGAGACTATCCTCGGCATGCAACAGTCTGGCATTCAGGCCTGTGCCAAGCATCTGATCAACAAGTGGGATTTTGTCTATTGATTCTTGTTATTTGCAATTCACCTTAGTGCAGCGAACAAGAACATAACCGAACGATGGAATCATCCAACGTGGACGATCGGACTCAGCATGAAATTTATGCACATCCCTTTTTGAAAAGTATAATGGCCGGTGTGGCCAGCATCATGTGCAGTTACAGTGCGTTGCATGTCGTATTAGTAAACGTCAGCTTACAAACCTTTTTTGATGTCCAGACGAAATCAACAATACATATGCGTGCGAAAACGATAAGGTTATGAATGACATAGTCAAGCGAGAATTCGCCTTCCAGGGCTGTGAGTCTAATTTTCCTTGACGTTCGACAGGCTAATGAGGTCAAAATTAGTCATCATGTCTGATTGGTCTGCGTAAGTGACAAGAAGGGGATATATCCTGAACTCATGGCTCATCTGCCTTCAGTACACATTCCACGTTATCGGCCATTGATGGTTTGGATGTAAGTCCGTCTTGCCTTACGGTCTCGGTCCGGGTTGATATATAGTTGTCAGATGACCATGCCTGGAGACCTATCGTTTAACTCTGGCACTTCCTATTTTGGTGGGAACCTGACAAAATACGTGCAAAATGGAACTATTCCCGAAGCTCGAGTCGATGATATGGGTAGGACACGTGCGACGCGTTTCGTGTCTTTGCACTAACCCAAGTAATTATAGCCACCCGCATCCTCGCATCATGGTATCTGCTGGGTCAAGATTCTCCATCCTACCCTGCAACCAATTTCAATGCGTTCTTTCCATTGGACCCAGCAACAAATGAGCACATTGATGTGCAAGCGGATCACGCCAAAGTCGTTCGCGAAATTGGTGCGTCAAGTACGGTGTTGCTGAAGAACGTCGGCGGGGCGTTGCCGCTCAATAAGCCCAAGAGTCTCGCCCTGATCGGTAGTGATGCAGGCCCAGGGGCTGCAGGAGCCAACCAATTTTCTAATCAGGTATGCTTAAAACGTGTTTATCCTTCGTGGTCTGCATTCCTTATTGCTGGAAGGGTGGCCAGAACGGTATTCTTGCAATGGGCTGGGGTTCTGGGACTGCATGGTTCCCCTACCTGATTTCCGTAAGCGAAACTTTTGGTGGCTGTCCTTTGTTCGAGACTTGACGCCGCGTCTTGTATAGCCTTACGAAGCCATTCAGCAACGCGCAGCACAAGACCATACGAGTATGTTTTGGTCTTTCGATGACTACAATTACCAGACAGCTGCACAATATGCTGTGCAACGATCGGCTGCCATCGTGTTCCTCAACTCTGACTCGGGCGAATATATCACGGTTGACGGTAACGAAGGAGACCGGTATGCAATTCCAGTGATAGATAGATATTGACGCATGCTCAATGGGTACCTTCTCCAGCAACAATCTGACATCGTGGCACAATGGGGATAAGCTAGTTCTGACAGTCGCGGCGCAGAACAACAACACCATCGTAGTTGTTCATAGTGTTGGACCTCTGATTCTCGAGCCATGGATTGAACATCCGAATGTGACAGCAGTACGCGTCTTGCGCACATGGACATTTTTGGGGTCGTCCTACTTACCCCGATTTCTTCTAGGTCCTCTGGGCTGGTCTACCTGGT
The DNA here is from genome assembly GCA_023014475.1 of Amanita pallidorosea. Taxonomy (NCBI): domain Eukaryota; kingdom Fungi; phylum Basidiomycota; class Agaricomycetes; order Agaricales; family Amanitaceae; genus Amanita; species Amanita pallidorosea. Next base: position 46,306 of record JAEBUS010000072.1, read on the forward strand.
CAAGAAGCTGGAAACTCTCTTGCAGACATTCTTTATGGAGATTGGAACCCATCGGGTCGACTCCCCTATACAATCGCCAAAAAGGCATCCGATTACCCAGCTCGTGTTATTACAACAAGTAATCCAACCGACATCGTCCAAATACCATACACTGAAGGGTACGTTGCGTTCTTTTGTCTCTCAGCGTGACGAGTTTTTTGATTGGGGTTGCTGCGTAGGTTATTAATTGATTATCGCTACTTTGACGCTGTACGTTTAAAACCGATTTTTGATGCGGATAAACTGAAAAGGATATCTGTAGAAAAATATCACTCCCCGGTTCGAGTTTGGCTTTGGACTGAGCTACACCAAATTCGAGTATAGCAATCTCCAAGTGTACAAGGTTTCAAACTCGGATAATACACAAGCCGATTTGCAGGCTGCTTGGGACGCTGGAAAGTCTTCTCCATATGGTCAAGGATCGTCGGTTGCTCTTTGGTTCATCGAAGCCATCTGCCAAGAGGATGTAGTATGCTAAATCATTGATTGGCAGGTTGCACCGCCCAGCTTATCAGGTTACCTTCAATGTCAAGAATGTAGGGTCAATGTATGGTGCAGAGGTAACGTCGGTCGCTGGTTTAAAGAGAATTTTTTTTGATTCACCCTTGCCTGGTTGAAGATACCCCAACTATATGTCAACTTGGCCTCCTCCGGCGAACCGCCTTCTCTCCTCAAGGGATTCACCGATGTGGTGTTGTCTCCAGGAGAGACAAAGCCAGTGACCATCCAAATGTCGCGCTATGATCTTTCCATTTGGGATACTGTTGCTCAGGGATGGCGACGTCCTCAGGGCCAGATTGGCATTACGATCGGAGCAAGCAGCAGAGATGGCAAACTGCATGGAACCATTCCTTCGTAAAAAGCAACGGACTTTGTTATATTTATATTCCTTGTCTCTCGTTAATTATTCTTGGGTAGTATAGCATTCAACGGCCTATAGTAGACGTTCAACAATCGAAGGAAAAATGATAAAAATTCTAGATGCGAGAACAACCATCAAGTAGTCTTATGCAACCTTTCTGCTCTATTTTCAACCCGTCTGCGTGAGCGTTGAATCCCAGCACAAGGATGCCACGCACGAAGACATAAATGAGCCATGCGAGGATCCCGCTAAACGCTTCTGCCGTTTCGTATTTTGTTTTTCCGGTTGGGTCAACGCTGAGAACTTGCCATCGATCGGTCCTGAGCAAGAAGTCGGGATATCCAACGGTGGTCCACGCAGCGCGGTGATTCTCGTGGTCCATGGTGGATATCTGTACCATGGCGGAGCTCTTGCCGAACCAGCCTGGGCTCCATGGTATTGGCCTACTCTGGGCGTCTGGTCATCCACGGTGATTTTGTTCTTGTCGGCGTCTGGGGGAGACATCAGGTGGGGTAGACAACGAAGCCAGTAGACATCATACACAAATGGATTCCATTCTTTATACGCGAAAAAATCGAGCAGGACGCGCCATACGTCGTCGATGGGTGCGTCTATCAGGCGGTCGGCGGTGATGGAGAAGACGCCTGGAGGGAGCGGTGGGATGTTAGCGATGGCCTTTGTTTGGCTGAGGCGTGTGATGTAAACACAAATCAGAATGTCCTCACGGCGTGGGAGAACCCTGCGCGCAACAGTGGCCGAACAGGCTCTAAGGTATGTCGGCGTCGCTTGCTCCTGCGTTTAGCTGATTCATTAATGATCAATAAGGACAACTGCTTGGAGTATTCTGGTAGCCATCTACAGTCCAATACTACAAGGGCAACATCGTTACATCCAGTGACGGATGTTCTGCAGATGATGGGTCAATCCTGCCAATCAATGGTCTTATGTGCCAGTAAATGCGGAAGGAGTTTAATAATAAAACATCGCTGAAGGTCTACCAACCGAGTGCTATCTGCCAACGCACCTGCTCCGCGGAGCTGTTGCAGATGACACCAGCGCAAATGTAAGCCCATCAGGTATTCTATTCATTGACGTGGCTACATTTGTCAATTGGATGTCGCGCATGAACTCGCCAAGGGAGAATGCACTGCAGGCACACCTATCGTGCTCGGAAGCTGTGCTATCAATAGACGTTGACGGAGACGAGGAGGATGAAGGGCAGATGGTCATCGCCCACTGATTTCTACCCACTCAAAAAGATGTTCAATTGGTGGCTCGTGACAACTTTTGGTGATTAAATGAGTGACTGCCCCGCGGTCAAGCTAGAGTTCATGCTACCCAAGGGAATTATTCACTGAAGCTGTATGTTATCTGTGACTAGGGGCGAAGAGAATAAGAGTGCCAAAGACATCTTTCTTACAATATCATTACTATCGCCCCAAACAAATAAGTACTAATACAATCGTAACAACCACTACTCATCATAATCCGAGTAATACACGCTGAGAACAATCGTGGACATCCTTCCAAACTGTGTCGTCGCCCCATTTGTTTGAGTATTCCATATCGTACAGTTTGCACATCTTTCTTAGCTGCGCATCAAGTGCATTATACGCCTTCCGATCTGGGTACCCGATAACAATTTTCTGCAATTTCTCAACAACAGAGCCCACTCGTGTTCTGCGCTTTGCTACAAAGTCGAGTATTTCATAAATTTCATCCCATGCTGCCGGGGGAGGAAACCGACCATACACCGCAAAGAATTGCAAGCAGGGCAACTTGGGAGTTTGAACTTGATCCGTTCCATTTAACCACCCGAAGACGTCGACCACGGAGTCACGAACGTCAGCCAGATGCAAGGTCCGGATATCTGGGGTAAGTGATAAGATCTCTACAACCGATGCGGCATTCATGCACTCTAATCTGAACACTTGCAAAGGGCATCGTGACCTGCTGAAAAAGGACTTCAAAGCGCTGACGAGCCGACGATGCGGCCCAGCGGCGACATACAACTCCTTCAGAGACGGCGCCGTTATTGCCTCTATCAGAGAAACCGCACCTGTGATCAACGACCGCAGGCTTGGAAGCATGATTGATGATGTCAGAGGGGGGAGGGTTTCATCGGTAAAATATAATAAAGTCTCGAGTTGCACCGTTTGTGAGAGGATAGACTCTATTCCTTGGTCGATACCAAGATGCAAAAACGTCATCATAGGCCAATTAAAGTTCCAAGAAAGGCTGTGTAAGCACACACGTGTTAAACACGGGGCAGTCATGAAAAGATCGGTGAAAGTCACTGGCAGATCGGGACACCAACAGAAAAAATGCAAGGATTCCAGATGCTCGAGTCGGCCCTTGACATGGTAGAGTGCCGGAATATCATGCGCACTGATTTTCAATGTGACCCTCTGCCAGCGAGGTGATTCTGATATAAACAGGTCGAAAATCGTGATGATGTGGCGACATCTTGCAGCGCCTGAGCCAGGCCGAGTATCCAGTTCGAACGAAAACGGGTGTCCACGATTGCACTCCAAGAACATTGTGAGCACATCTATAATGTGTTGATGCCTTTTCTCTATTCCAGTCCTGGAACGACGAACGTCCAGGATGACCTCGTTCCAAAAAATCCGTCGCATTGTCAAGAATTCGATGCGCCATGAAGAACAGACATGGGCAAGATACCAGGGGTATTGATGGGTTTGCAGCAGATCCAGGTGCGCAGAAAAGTGCTGAAGAATTTCATAAATAATATTGGAAGGTAGGCTTTGTGCAATAGACGGTGTTGGTAGGATCGAGTCATCAGCTGTAGCCATTGAACTTGGGCCACGTATGCACACCGACCTCTAGAAATGCTGTTGTGAGTAAAATTTTGGGTACTGAATGGGGTTAAGTATGGGAACATACTGGGTGCGATGATGGAGTAGTTCTGGCTTGTCACATGTCACATGTCACATGTAACTACTCGTTCTCATTTATTTTTATTTTTTTAAATGTGCCATGTTATGGCTATATTGTGTTGAACGATCTTCACCCCAAATACCCCTAAGTATAGCCTTCAACACGGCTATCACCGGTTTGACCCTTAGAGGGTATTTCTTTTTCTTTTTATTTCTTTTATTTACGTATATTAGATTACAAGTCATTTACACAAATATGTACATACACTAAAAGTGTATATAAGACCTGTAGATATCCAATATACGCTTAGTTGCTCTTTCTTCCCTACCAGGATGTGAGTACCTCCACTCTATGAGTGTAAAGACCTGGAGAGGTCTCTGGTCACTGTCTTTGACAGTGATACAATACTCAAAACACCTGGAGAGGTGTCTGGTCACTGTCTATGACAGTGATACAATACTCTTGTCATCACGAATGTATGACTCTATGTCTGACGGACATATGAGCTCATCGTTCATAACAGTGACGACCACTGAAACAAACTATGTCTGACGGACATATGATTGCTGCTCAACAGGTTATGGGCCCCAGTAAGCCCGTCATTGTTGCCAACGATGACAAAACATGTCTCAAGGACATGATCAACGACGACAAAAAATTTCATATTTTTCATTAAAAACTTTATGAAACAAAGACGCTAACATAATATGTTTCATAGATAAGAATATCATATACTATGTTGTCCTCCAAAACCTCCACTGGCATCGATTCTATTAATGTTTTCACCGGCATTGACTATCGCATCTGGGCAGAAAGGATGAAGTCCTACCTTCTTCACATAGGATCATGGTCTATCATCAATCTATCATTTCCTAAACCATCCCCTCCCGCCGATTCAGCTGGCGCTGCAGCAGCAACAGAATATAGAAAAGAACTCCATGAATGGCAAAAATTTAATGATTCCGGTCTAGGAGCTTTACGTCTCAAAGTCTCTGATTCCATCAGGCGACATATAGCTTCCGACAATCAATTACTTTTGGCATGGAACACGTTGGCTACTAGCTATAAAAAAACTACACCAGTGCTCATATTTGACCGTTTTCAGAAAACGGTTAAATTCCAACTCTCAGGGAAAGATCCCGTACCTGAGATCGAAAGACTTGGATCATATTTCGCACAGCTCACAGAGGACAAAGTCGAGATCCCCGATTTTATGCAGGCCCATATTCTTGCAGCTGCTCTTCCCAAAGAATGGACTGCCGTTTCTACAGCCATGTTCCAGTTATACGGAACAGATAAATTCACCTTCGAAGCTATCTCCGATTCCATCATTGGAGAATACCGTAGGAGTTACGCTATGAAACAACAATACAATTCTAGGGACAAAGCAAATAAAATCAGCGGAGTAAAGAGGAAGGAAAAAGATGTGACGTGGAACCATCAGAAAAAGGATGACGAAAATCAGCGTCAGGGTTCTGACGAATCTAAAGATCAAAGACCTCGCCCTCGCAAGGGTTTCAGAGGCAAGGGAAAGAAACGCGCCCAAGAAGCAGACGTTCCTCCTGAGTCTGATCAGGAGCATAACGCCATCGAGATCATATCTCTGGCTCTTTCAATTGCAGCACGAAATGTACAAAACCGCATGCTCCCACCAGCTGCCCGATTCACGGGTCAGTCACAAACCCGAAAGGGTGTATGGGACAAGTCTAATAAGACCAGATCGCTTGCAGAACGCATCAGCGCTATACCCACGACGGAAACTTTAAAAATACTAGATACTGTCACAAAAGATGAAATATCTTTTGAACCGCCTCACAAACAAAAAAGATCTGAGATAGATCTTGACTACTCAACTGTGGGAAATCCACAAGACGTTTGGAAGAAACGTTGTTTGAGGATGGTGACAAAGATTATGACATCCCGATGGATCCGCTCTTTGATGACGATGCTGTAAGCCTCGTGACGAGTTAAGTCATTCATTTGTCAATAGAGAAACTACTAAATGCTTTCACAGTGACATGGTAGTATAAATGTATATAATGAAAATATACATTATTTTTCTCATTGCAATAATTGTGTGAAATGTAAAGAAAATGAGTCGTCATGGATTCTTGACTCAGGAGCATCATTGCATTTTACACACAATCAAAATGACTTCTTATATTATCGACAATTGATCGATAAAAGGTTTGTACAAACTGCTGCTAAAGGAAAAACTTTACAGATACTAGGTGTAGGAGCCGTTATGATCAAAATAACTGTTAATGGAAAGCAGATATAAAATTGATCAGGCCAGTCTTTTATATTCCTGACATGGATACGAGATTACTCTCCATGGGAACTTTCCTAAATCAAGGGTATTCCCTTTCAGGAAATAAAGATCATATCGATCTTATTAAAGAATCATCAATTATAAGATTCTCACCACATGAAAAAGGACAAACCATATATTGGTTAGATTCCGAAACTCATAATGAATCAATAAATGTTGTGACACGAAAACCTGATTTTCATATATGGCATAAACGATTGGGACATCCACAAGATGAAGTAATCCGAAAAGGAAAAATTCACTTAGAAGGATTCCCAAATATTCCAGTTCCAAAACGGAAACAAATATGTTCAGGATGCGCAAAAGGAAAAATGCGAAGTAAATCATTTCCAGAATCACAAAGTAGAGCATTGTCTCCTTTTGATTTAATACATTCAGATCTTAAAGAAATCTCAATAATATCATATCACAAATATGAATATTTTGTGAAATTCATTGATGATTTCTCTGGACATTTATGGATTGGTTTATTAAAAAAGAAATCCGACATGGAATCTTTGCTAAAACAATTTGTTGCATTAATAAAAAACAAATATGGAATGTTGCCAAAGAAATGGCGGTTTGATGGAGGAAGTGAATTCACTAAAAGTGAAAAATATCTCAAAATCTCAGTATTGAGATCCAGAAATCACTTCCATATACGTCACAACAAAATGGCAGAGCTGAACGAATGAATCGAACTATTTGGGAAAAGTCACAATCCCTCAGATTCGACGCCTGCTTACCACAATCATGGTGGGAATTTGCACTTGAACACGCAGTATACCTATACAATAGGACTCCCATAGCTCGCAATAAATGGCAGACACCATATTTTCTTATTGAAAAGAAAAAACCGAATGTATCGGATTTGCGAGTGTTTGGATGCCAGGCTTATGTATATATTTCTGCTGAACGCAGACAAAATAAGCTTGAAGCCAGATCTAAGATGATGATCTTTCTGGGATATAAAAATGGAATGAAAGGATACAAATTTATGAATCCCAAAAATAATACCATTTTTATGGGAACAACTGGAGTTTTTGATGAAACAAAATTTCCAAAATGTCGAAACTCTGATTTAATTCCCACATTCCTCAATCCAGAGGAAGAGTTTGAGGATCTCATGCCGGAAATACCTCATGAAACGTCTAATGAACATAATATATCAGATGAAGAAGATTCATCAAAATCAGAGAGTGATAGTGACTCATCTGATGAATCTAGTATATCTCCCAAAGGAAAGGGATCTGATAGCTCAGATGACGATTCAGGAAGTGATGATTCAGATAACTCTGGAAGTAATTCTGGAAGTGACAATTCAGATGATCAGAGAAAAATTGAAGAAGATTATTTGCTCCTTCAAGACCTTCATCTCCAGGTCCATCGAGACCAACTAGAAATAGACGACCAGTTAATCGACCAGATAATGTCTATGGAGATAAAGATCCAGTTGAAATCGAAAAAATTGATAGAAGAACAAAATTAAATCGTTTCACAATTAATAAATTGTTATTATGTGCAATTCCTATCAACGAAACAGCAAATACAGCTGTACCTGAAATCATCACGAAATATTTCGCTTACCAATCAGTGAACAAAAAGATTGGATAAATGCCGAAAAGAAAGAATGGGATATGCTCATCAAAAGAGGCATAATAATAAATCTACAACATCTCCCTGAAGGTCGAAAGGCCATAGGTTGTAGATGGGTTTTGTCCAAAAAGACGATGGACGTAAAAAAGCTCGTCTAGTTGCCCAGGGTTTTTCCCAAATAGATGGCATTGATTACGATGAAATATTCTCACCAGTCGTAAGATATGAGACATGTCGTCTCATACTTGCACTTGCAGCACTAGAAAAACTATATGTATCATTTCTAGATGTGACTGCTGCATTCCTATATGGAAAACTGGACGAAGAAATATATATGAAACAACCACCAGGTTTTATAAATAAAGATAAAAAAGACATGGTATATAAATTATATCGTGCAATTTATGGATTAAAACAAGCTTCATTAGCTTGGTGGAAATCATTAGACGAATCAATGGAAAAAATGGGCTTTATACGAATACATTCAGATGCGGGTGTATTTGTTTTAAACAAGGATCTGACATTGTCATAGCAATAATCTATGTTGATGACTCAATGTTCTTGGGATCTAACAAAATCATAACATTGCATAAAAAGCAAGAATTTATGAATAGATGGGAATCTAGAGATTTAGGAGATCTCATCGATGGTCAAACAAAAAACTTTTTATCATTCCAAATAAAGAAACAAGGAGATAAAATTACCATCGATCAAAAACCCTATTTGCATAAAGTAATCCAAAGATTAGGAATGAGTGATGCTATGCATATGAACACTCCGCTTCCAACTGGATATGAACCAATGACAAATGATCAACCACTAGATCACAAGATTAGATCACAATATCAATCAGTCATTGGATCATTACTATATTTAATGATCGGAACAAGACCAGACATATGTTTTGCTGTGATAAAAATGTCTCAATTTTCAGCAAATCCATTGTCAGATCATTTAAAACATGCAATAGGAATGGCTAGATATCTAGCAAAAACTGCAGATCTCTTCATTAAATATGATGGATCATTAAGATCTGGCCTAATGAGCTATACTGACTCAGATTGGGCTTCAGATAAAAATGATCGACATTCCACATCTGGATTCTTTACTCTTTTATCAGGAGGAGTAGTATCTTGGACATCCAGAAAACAGAAAACAGTGGCACTATCGTCAACAGAGGCTGAATACATGGCTTTATCTGACTGTGCTAGAGAAAACAAATGGATTAGATCAATACTAAGTGAAATCCATTTTCCTATAACAATTGCGCCTATCTATGGCGATAATATGGGATCTCTATTCATTGCAAATAACCCTGTTACTGAAAAATGTTCAAAACACATTGATATTAAATATCATTTTATACAAAAACTCATAAAAAAGAAAGAGATAGAATTAAGATTCATTCCAGGATCTGAAAATCCTGCTGATATTCTGACTAAAAATCTTGGTCGAATATTATTTGAAAAATTCACACCAATGTTAGGTTTATCAGAATCATTAAATTGATTACTGATGGCCCTGGAGTAGGGCCTTAAACTGCTTCATTTTACTGCGATAAAGAGACCAGCCTATCACTGTAGAGATTACTCCAGCTGATTAAAGAACGTCGAACAACTTTATCATTATGGGCAAAAATAGGAAACCCCGCAGTAAAAAACAACAACCTATTCTGACAATTGGAGGACACTCCAATGTCGGACACGAATGCGAGCGATCGTCTCGTTGCCACTTTGAGGAACCCCCACCTCCACCACCTAAAAAACCCCAGCCGCGAATTACATACACTCCGGCTGTTGCCATATGGATGGACCAAGCCCTTCAAGGACGAGATCCTTGGAAATTTCCTCCTAAAGCTTTTTGGGATTGGCAATTAAAGGAAAGATGGAGACGTGAGGGAATCTCTGGCCACATTTCTTTCAAAGATTTTTGAAAGAATATACACACCTCTTCTTGCAGGCCTGTGAGAAGATCTTACTAATCAGTACATGACTGTACAGATTATGGGGGGGTGTTGAACGATCTTCACCCCAAATACCCCTAAGTATAGCCTTCAACACGGCTATCACCGGTTTGACCCTTAGAGGGTATTTCTTTTTCTTTTTATTTCTTTTATTTACGTATATTAGATTACAAGTCATTTACACAAATATGTACATACACTAAAAGTGTATATAAGACCTGTAGATATCCAATATACGCTTAGTTGCTCTTTCTTCCCTACCAGGATGTGAGTACCTCCACTCTATGAGTGTAAAGACCTGGAGAGGTCTCTGGTCACTGTCTTTGACAGTGATACAATACTCTTGTCATCACGAACGTATGACTCTATGTCTGACAGACATATGAGCTCATCGTTCATAACAGTGACGACCACTGAGACAAACTATGTCTGACGGACATATGATTGCTGCTCAACATATTGTCCGTGTCAGACAGGAAGATACCATACCTAGATACAGGAGGGAGAAATACAGCTACTACTTCTAAATGATGACCTGCGACCGCCCCAAAGGCGGGATCTTACGTGTTGTATCAAGTTGCACCTGTGTCAGTGGGCGCAGGACAAGCCGGGATGGTGATGGTCAGCGGGGCTGACCCTCGGGAGCCTCGCTGTTGTCAGGAAGGGTGCGCTGTGGATGCACGCAGGCATTGTCTTTCAGTCCAGTGCATCTGGACACGTTGCAGGCATTCACCCTCGAGGAGGTCAAGCACCTTGGGTTGGAACCTGGCCCTGTAGAAGGGACAGCTGCGGTCAATGGAGGAGTGCATACCGTTGCAGTTGATGCACTTGAGAATAAGGAGGGAGGGGTCGAGCCCCGTGGCAGCCGTGTGCGTGGTGGTGGGATGCGAGTTGGCGCAGAAAGCGCACCAGGGAAGGTGGGAGACACACCAATGCATGGTGTGTCCCCAGGCGAGGCAAACCCCACACTGGGGGTGGCATGGTCCGTGGACCATGGCTGGGCACGCCGAACAGTCCCCAAAGGAGACATCAGTCTGGAGGAGCTGGCGGGCTTTTGAGCCAGCACGGTCGTCGTGAATGATGCATTTGACAGTGGTGGACAAAGGGGGCCAGACCCCGTGCCCTTGGGGAAGACAAAAACTGGAGGGGAGGCAAAGGAGACCCCGCCCACTTGGGATGGCAGAAATCGAGGTCAGGAGGTCTGTGTGTGTGTTGGTGGTCCATCCGGTCGCAAGGTGGGAATGTGGACAAACTTGATGGAGGAGGTAGTGGGGCGACAATGCGCAAGTGGTTGCCTGGGAGGAGGGACTGAAGGCCAGCCACAATGGCAGCCACATCTTCATCAGTGGCAGGTTTTTTGAGGACAATCTCAAAATCCCCGCAGAGTGTCCAAGAAGCAGAGACCAAAGAGTTGGTCCCAAGTGAGATATGCGCAGCCACAGCCGAGGCTGGAGGATGGGCCAAGCCCCCCCCACCAGTGGGGCGGAGGACAACCTTGGTCCGCTTGGTGCCTTGAGAGAGGCATGACTGGACGCGCCTTGTGGTGCCCGAGGCAGTGGGGGGAACTGTGGGAGTGACATCCACAGGCTTGGGGGGAACAGCCGCCCTGGGAGGGCGCACTGAAGAGGGGCGGGCAGCGGCAGCAGCAGCATAGGAACGTGGACCTGGCCGGGGCTGCGCAGGGGGGGGGAGGGGAGGCAAGAGTAGATGGGGGGCCTGGACCCACTTGAGGGAGAGGGTTGAAAGCCACCAGAAAAAGGCATGTGGAGTTGTGCAGGAGTGACTGGGGGGGAACCTGAAGGCCACCCGGGTCACGGGTACCCCAACACCAGCAGGAGACTCAAAGTCATCCCGCCGGGCAGAGACAAATGGGGTCCTCGGGGGGAGGAACCAGGGGCAGGGACCCCATGCTTGGGGGTGCCAGAGGGGGCTGGGTGCACAACAACCTGTGGAGGGCTCAGCTGGTCTCACAGGAGACCCAAGGCAGCACGAAGGGAAACCATTCCACGCAGGGGGATGTCGTCAGGGTTCAAGAAGAGTTCCTTGACTTGTTCTAAAACCATGTCACACATGGTGGTAAGTTCATCTGGGTCCACGGAGCCCTGATCAGAAAAAGCATCCTCATCTTTGTAGTCTGGGGTGTCAAAGATGGAGCGGGCCGCAGCCTCGAAGGACTGTTGGGCGGGAGGTGGCAGGTCAATGTATGCATCCGAGAGCCCTGGCGATGGCGACCCCAAACCTGGGATGGGAACTCCCCACCAAGTCAAATGCTCCAGAATCGGAGGAGGAATAGGTTTCCCCTTCTTCAACAGAGCTTCGACCTGGCGAAGGTCATTCTCCACCACCAACTCGGGGGAGGTGAAAGGCGACTTAGAACCACAAGAAGACACGCGACCACGGCCTGGAGGGGCCATGAGAGCATGGGAAAGCGGGGGGTAAGTGGTGGTACAAAGTCAAGAGGCAGTGTACTCGTTCTCATTGTCAGACATTGCCTTCGCCTTTATGTTCTACTGTTGATATCACATGCGCCAAGCGCATGTATATAGACCCTTTGTATGCCGCTTCACTGCCCTCAGTTGTTTGTGCCACGACTGAGGTGCGTTCTCATGTTTTTGATATGTTTTGCCTTTTCTGACATTATACTTGTAGCTTGGTATTTCTACAGGTATCTAGTATGCAATATAGTCGTTTGTGCCACGACTGAGCTTGGTATTTCTACACCCATGCCTCAAGAATATTCAAGTTGAAAACTTTGTGCCAAACCTCACCTTGCATCTCCAGCCAAACAATCAGGGCATCATCCAATGCTTCAAAGCCCACTACTGCTCCAGATTCATTGAACGGGCCGTGGATTGCTATGACGAGGGTATAACACCTTCTCAACTTTATGACATTGACCAACTGCAAGCAATGCGAATGGCAGATGCTGCATGGCATGATGTTGATCCAGGAACGATCTGAAACTGCTGGCACAAAGCAGGGATCTTTTCAGATATAGTTTCTTCATCTCATGAAAACCAGGCAGTCCCGCTCTCTTCCCTTCTCCATGATCCCATGCTTCGGGTGAAGAATCGGATGGACATTGAATGCCTTCTAAATCCGGCCAGTGAATCACACATCTTGAAAGAGACATCAGACCAAGAGATCTATCAGGCTGTTATTGATTCAATTGCAGCACGTGAAAACATGGAGATAAGTGGTGGAGATGATGCCATCAATGAGAACGATACTCCTGCTGAGCCTTGCCCAACTCGGCGCGACGTTCTCAAGGCAGTATCGACAATCAATAGGTACAATGCTAACTTCAACAATCCCATTGCTTGTAAACTTGAAGCCCTTCTGGGCTCATTCAATGGGCAACTCCGCCTTGAAGAATCCAAGAGGATGAAAGAAACTGTTATAACTGACTTTTTTTGCCAGAGATAGTATAGTCCAAGCTAGAAATACTAACATAATGTGTCTGATACAGACCATCATATCTTACTTGTTACCGCCAAATTTCTACACTTTTTTCAAGTCTATTTTTAGTACATCCCACCTACCCCATAATCCCTTATAACCCATAGCCTGAAGTGTCCACCGACCGGTATGGGTTAAGACAAGTTCAACTGTACATCATTCCAGCCCTTTTGTTGATGAAATCCTGAGAACGATGGACATCCGTCGAAATTATGTAGGGCCTATTCCACTCGTTTGAATATTGGATATCGTACAGTTTGCACATCTTCCTCAGCTGCTCGTCAAGTGCCCCATACGCCTCTCGATCACGCGGACACCACTTAATAGTGAGTTTCTGCAATTTCTCAACAACAGAGCCTACTCGTGTTTTGCGCTGAGCGACAAAGTCGAGTATTTTATACAGTTGATCCCGATCTGGGAGGTCACAATGATGCACCCCAAGCGATTGCAAGCAGGTCAGCTTGGGAGTTTTGACTCGATCCATCCCATTAAGCCACCCGAAGACGTCGGCCATGGAGTCACGAACTACGTAGCACAGATCTAAGGTCCTGATATCTGGGGTAAGTGACAAGATATCTATGACCAATGCGGCATCCAGGTTCTTTAATTTCAATGTTTGCAGATGGCATTGTGACCGGCCGAAAAAGGACTTCAAAGTGCCAACGAGCTCAGGAAGCGACCTATGGTTGTTGAGATGTAACCCCTTCAGAGACGGCGTCGTTATTGCATGTATCAGGGAATGCCTATCTGTGTCCAGCGACAGCAGGCTTGGAAGTACGATCGGTGTAGCTGAGGGGAGACTTTCATTGTCAAGAGATAGGATTAACATCTCGAGTCGCACCGCTTGTGAAAGGATGTAGGGAAGTCGTGCCACATTTTTTTGTTGGTGACCAAGAAACATAAACGTCAAGATAGACCAGTTAAAATTCCATGTCGGAAGGAAGTTTAAGGACAAACGTGTTAAACGCGGAGCACTCATGAAAAGATCGGTGAAAGTCTTCGGATCGGGATTAGAGTCTTGGCAAATGAAATACAAGGATTCCAGGTGCTCCAGTTGACCCCTGGTACGGTAGAGTCCCTGAATATCACTTGTGCCTATGTGCAATGTGGCCCTCCGCCAGCGAGGTGACTCTGATATCAACAGGTTGAAAATCGGGAAGGAGTAGGGACATCTTGAGGCGCCCGGCTCGACTTCCATTTCGAACGAGAATGGATGTCCGCGATTGCACTCCAAGAACATGGTGAGTACATCGATAATGCGTTGAGAGGTTTTCTCCATTCCAGGATTGACAACGCGAACTCTGAACTCGCTCCAAAAATTCCGTCGCATTGTCAAGAATTCGATGCGCCATGAAGAACAGACGTGGGCAAGATACCAGGGATATTTAGCGATTTGATGCAGAACCAAAGACGCGGAAAAATGCTTGAGAATTTCATAAATGATATAGGAAGGTAGGCTTTGTGCAATAGATGATGTTGGTAGGCTCGAGCTACCAGCTGTGTCCATTGAGCTTGACTCAGTCACGTTAGAATCTAGATGCACAGCAACGTCTAGTAAATGCTGTTGTGAGTAAAGCTTTGGGTACTGACTCAGGAACATACAAGGTGATGGCGGCGTCTACGTGTCAGGTTTATGGATTATATAAGCATATCCTGCGTTCATCCTGTGCAAAAGAATAACGCCTACTGCACAACTCAAGATACCTATTTGCGATCGTGAACAAACTCAGACTCACTCTCTAGTTCCGTTATCAACATGCCAGGCCGTGTTTCTGAAACCCGGAGAACCCGTATTGCCGTTCAGAAAGGGGATAAGCCAAAGGGTCAGTGGTTGTCGGATTCGTTCCAGGATTTGGGCAGGAGGCATGTTGCACAATTCGAGTGGGAATTATCGGTCTACTTATAAATGCCACAGGGCCTTGGTCTTCTGTCAAACGGATTGTGGCATGCCCATGATCGTACGGAACTCTACCATGTCAAGGCACCTAAGACCATACTACAATTACACTTATGCATTTGAAATAATAGTAATGACAGATCAATCTTCTGGCAGTGTGAACCCGAGCTTGACCGCGAGACTCTTAGTCACTGTCGCTGTTGTCGCGTCGGGAGCCCCAACGATGAGCCACCAATTGCCCATCGTTTTGAGTGGGCAGAATGGTACGACGACCCTTTGACTGTCATCCTCATCATCCTCGTCTCTTGATAGACGATAGGCGTGCCTGCAGTGTATTCTCCCTAGGTGGCGAGTTCACGCGCGACATCCAAAGTGGGGTATGAATTAACAAACGTAGTCGAAGACAACGTTAATAAGTTAAAAATGAATAGAATGCATGATAGACTTACATTTGCGCCGTCGTTATCTGCAGTAACTGATTGCGTTGTTCGTCCTCCATCTCCATATATCGTGCACGGATTCAACACCCGCCGCCTTGGAGCGAGAGACCCATGGCACCTAGGGCATTGAGCCATGCATTAAATGACATGACGTCGAAGCAGGCCGAGAGCAAATTGAGGACTTTCTCCAGAACAAGGACATGATCAGCTGTGAGATCCGCCATTAGCTGAATACGCGAGAAATGAGCTCGCAGGAGCAGGAACATCTTGAAGTGCGATCTAACTTGACAGGAACACGTTCGTAACTGCGGTATAGAAGTGCCTCGTACCGACGGATGAGAATTGTCTCAAATTCGGGGGACGACGATAGTCCTTCGAGCTTCGTTTTGTTCTTTCAATGAGAGTGTATATACCTCAACGGTGCCGTATGAGATTTTATAGTAAGCTGCGAGCATTCCCAAGCTCAACGGTGAAAATTGCAACTCATCCTCGATGGAGATGCATTGAATTAGCGAGGTCATTGAGCGTGTTTTCGACAAGTTCCGACAAGTGATCGTAGTACTGGACACCCATAATAATGACCATGTATATGGTTACTGGAATACTCCAGGCCAGGCGGTATCCTTATTGATCCTTAATGAATAGGCTAAACGCAAGTAACGTTGACATACATACCTTGCTCGCAACTGAGACCTGAATAGCGCCCAACTGGAACAGCTTCTGCGCGATGCATTGGCCTCATGGTAATACCAATGCCGTGCTTCAACGTTTCCGACAATGCCTTGTCTGACAAATGGTCAAGATGAACTTCCAGCTCGCCAAGAGAGTGATGTGTCACATGTGACATTACAAGCCTTCCATCATCGCACCCAGTATGTTCCCATGCTTAACGCCATTCAGTACACTCACAACAGCATTGCTAGGGGTCTGTGTGCATACGTCACAAGTTAAATGTCTACAGCTGATGGCTCGATACTACCAACATCATCTATCGCACAAAGCCTACCTTCCAATATCATATATGAAATCCTTCAGCACTTTTCTGCGCCCTTGAATCTGCTGCAAATCGATCAATATCCCTGGTATCTTGCCCATGTCTGTTCTTCATGGCGCATCGAATTCTTGACAATGCGACGGAATTTTTGGAACGAGGTCATCCTGTAACATTCAGTGTTCCAAAATGAGGACGAAAAGGCATCAGCACATTATAGATGTGCTCACAATGTTCTTGGAGTGCAATCGCGGACACCCGTTCTCGTTCGAACTGGATATCCGGCCTGGCTCAGGCGCTGCAAGATGTCGCCACCTCATCACGATTTTCGACCTGTTTATATCAGAATCACCTTGCTGGCAGAGGGTCACATTGAAAATCAGTGCGCATGATATTCCGGCACTCTACCGTGTCAAGGGCCGACTCGAGCATCTGGAATCCTTGCATTTTTTCTGTTGGTGTCCCGATCTGCCAGAGACTTTCACCGATCTTTTCACGACTGCCCCGTGTTTAACACGTGTGTGCTTACACAGCCTTTCTTGGAACTTTAACTGGTCTATGATGAAGTTTATGCATATTTGTTCCGACCGAAGAATAAAGTCCATCCTCTCACAAACGGTGCAACTCGAGACTTTATTATATTTTACCGATGAAACCCTCCCCCCTCTGACATCATCAATCATGCTTCCAAGCCTGCGGTCGTTGGTCACAGGTGCGGTTTCTCTGATAGAGGCAATAACGGCGCCGTCTCTGAAGGAGTTGTATGTCTACATGCCATTACCAGGTGATGGGCCGCATCTTCCAATCGTTGGCGCTTTGAAGTCCTTTTTCGGCAGGTCACGATGCCCTCTGCAAGTGTTGAGACTAGAGGACATGAATGCCGCGTCGGTTGTAGAGATCTTATCACATACCCCAGATATCGAGACCTTGCATCTGTTTGAAGTTCGTGACTCCGTGGTCGACGTCTTCCGGTGGTTTAATGGAACGGATCAAGTTGAAACTCCCAAGTTGAACTGCTTGCAATACCTTGCAGTGCATTTTTTCCCTCCCCCGGCGGCATGGGATGGAATTTTCGACTTTGTTTCTAAGCGCAGAACTCGAGTGGGCTCTGTTGTTGAGAAATTGCACAAATTCGTTATTGGGTACCCAGATCACTGGGCGGATGAACTTGATGCACCTGATGAGCAGCTGAGAAAGATGTGCAAACTGTACGATATGGAATACAGGAACGGGTGGGACGGGGGCTCAGTTTGGGAGGACGTCCATCAGTATGTACCACCCGAATTTGATTGGTCGTTACGATTGTATGGGTAGGATGCGCTTAGTCGCAAATGAAAACCCGACAACGCTCTCTCTTCTCTCGTCCTCAATGCAGACTGCTCTGCACTACAAGGAGCCAGATGGCGCGGCAACCAGCTTGGCTGGAATAATAATTGACCCAAAGGAGATGGGTTCGCGCGCAATACGGATACGCCGAACGACTTGGAGAATAAGAAGAAAAAGCGAAAGGAAAGGACGCTACCGACCCTCAACTTGCCAGGAGAAGGGCGGAGGGAACCACTACTGGTATTGGTGCAAGCGGCGCTCCTGGCTTCGGGTATGTGGACATTATAGAAGCGACGCAGGACGTGGAGCGCTTCACGTATCGCCCTCGGATGACACGGGAGATCTACCATTTCATCCTTTCTACTATCCACGGCCTTCTCGGCGAGCAGTCTCCGGATATTGTGCGCTCTGCTACAATGGTTAGGTTATATGTATCTGTGGGGTTTTCTGTTTAGAGTGTAGCATGCTGACTACTAGATAAGTTCGGGTGCTCAAGTTGTCGTCGCCATACAGCGTCAGCATCGACTATCAGGAAGGTGACACCTGACTTGTCCACATAGCGCGGCTGCCCTGTTGTAGAAGTGTCTCATCCGGCCGGTTCCGGAGCACTGAAGAGTTGGGGCGGATCGTATCCTACTATTTTGTCACATAACATCTCAGGTCTACTACGTCATCAATTGAGTTTTTCCACGTTTCAAGCTGCCGGGAAATAAGATAAATTTGAGTTGACCAAGTTGCTGGAGCGCGTGCCGATACCGGTCGAGGAAATTGTTCACGAGCCAGCTGCGAAGATCCTTTTACAAGTTGGACGGCTTTGTCCTGGTTTCCGATATGGTCTACGTTACACATTCTACTGGACGGATCCTTCGCGCCAGATTCAAAATATAATATTCTAGAGAACACTGCGCGAATGGAACAAACAGTTCAGTACTCAGTTGTCGTCCATGTTGAGATAAAATAAAAGGCCTAAGTAGAGATATTTGCACACAACTGTGACGACTAATACTCATTCTAAATTCGAGTGGTTGTGCTGAGCATCTGAGGTGCAACACAATACCCGAACAAACCGGCAGCTTGTAGATTAGCCTGGATGACAAATCTCCAAGCACCGAAATTGCCAAAGTTAAGTTGAATAAGCAAATGGATCAGATAGCTGAACTTTGAGGGATCAAGGTTTTGCTCGGCCATTGAATGCACGGTTATGTGTGTCTCTTGTTCAAATGTTTAGTAATTAAAGACGTCAGGCCTGATACTGTATAACCTTTTTGTCTAGATAGACGGTATGTGGTGCTAGAGCCTGGCAGGATATGATGAATATTATGAACATATTAGATGTGAAGCGGACTGACTGTAGATTACAACGATAAGCGGTGATTGACCTGCCAATTACCTGTTTTTATATGCGCTTGGACAGGAAATCAAATCGCGTAGACTGCGGATCTCCTGCATAGTTGACCATCGATATTCTCGAAATAGACGAACGGGAGAAGTTGGAGTTCACGTTCAGGCCCACTGGGTCTGCCTCACGTGCCGATAAATGGGAAATTATTGTACAGGACTCTTACATCACATCGTCAAGACTCAGCGCCGCTCCGTGAGACTGGGCAGGATTGTACAGGACCGAGGCCACATGTATGATCACGATCATCAAACGTGTGCTACCCAGTAATTTTTCTCTCAGCGCTGCAGTGACGCCAGCTGACACTTTGGTTATTTTATAGCAAACAGACATCCTACCTAGTGCTAGACTATAGGGAACTCACATAATGAGGCAAGATCCCTTCCTATCTGGCACAAAAAAATACCTGTCTCCCAAGTACTCCCACATGGCATGCGCTGAGTAGTCCGGGCCTATCATTTTCACCGTAGATGTGATAGTTTCTTCTGTCATGTTAGACAGAAGAATGGCCCGGACGAGCGCATCTGCTTTCGTTGAATTGGCAGGAAGTACAAATCCTGATAAACCAGCAGCTTCCAAATTGGCTTGCATCATGGCTTGCCAGGCGCGGAGATTGGTCGGGTTAAGTTTGATCGGCAAATGGAGCAGATAGCTGAACTTTGAAGGATCCATATCCTGCCCACTTGTGTATGACACTAATTCACGTGGGCCCATGACTTGACAGAGTATTGGATAATATTACTTACTTGGAATGATACGTATGTGATGTGTAGGATACTTAGATGAAGGTCTGATGGGAATGAATGTCATGAGAATAGCGAATGCAAAGCAAACTGACCTGGCGGAACTACGACGGCCGTTGGCTAACAATTGTACCTGTCAAATTATCTTTTTATAGTACTGGCTTAGCTAAGCCAATATCCTCCATTACCAGTCTCTCACTTGAAGCCTTAACCTTACTGTTTGCACATTTTGCCCAAGTTTGGTACGGCAGTAGGCGTAGTGTACCTAGTGTGACGCAAGGTGGTTAACTGTCGCGGCACACGGTGTTGTTTTCTCGCAACTTGCAAGATGGTGTCACCGGTCTAAAAACGCTGCCCTCCTACATACTGGCTTAGTCAGCTGAGGCAAACCCGTGACCACAGTGACTTAAGTATTTTGTACATGAGAGACGCATTGGACCGAGCATCATCAATCATATCCAGCAACCAAACATCTGCATCATCACAGACCACCTACACTAATCCTAATCCAACAACGCCGACTCTGCCCCATCGGGCTTTTGGACGCCTAACAGCCTCTCCAGCTCCCTCACCCTCTTCTCCCACCCGTCCACCTCTGTCAGTCGCTCCTCTAACATCCTAATTTCCCTATCGACGCCATTCGCTCTTCCACCGTCCCGACCCTCGTAAGCGTCCACCGCGCCGAGCCGTCCTCGCCCTGCAGCGTGAGCAGCTGCCGGTGATACTTGGCCAGCGAGGGCGCAACGAGATGGTGATGAGCGTGATACCGAGGGATTTGGCGCATTCGTACATCTGTCCTTCAACGTCGCTCGAGACGGCAGAGGTACATTCTAGTTGAAACAATAACAACAGCAGCAGCAGCAGGTTCAGCATTTAGCCGGGTACCAGGGCGGGGTTCCGCAAATAACCACTCACCATCCAGAATGGCAAACTTGGGTCGTTGGTAAAACACCCTTGCCATCGCCATCTGGATGGAACTATCTCAGCCCACGCCAACAGGACGCAACAAGACAGCCAACTCACCCTTTGCTTCTCGCCCCCACTCAACACGTCCCTCCACTCCTTCCTCGTAAACCACCCACCCTCCCGCTCAGGAAGATATGCCAAATGCACCATCTCCAAAATATCACTAATCTTCTTCATACCCTCCTGCACACCACCCCGAGTATCCTTTTCGCACAAGTCCAAAAAATCGGCATACGAGTCGGGATAGATCACCTGATCGAGCAAGCTCCCGGTGACCATGTAAGACCGCTGGGGAACGACAAACACGCTCCGCCTGCCGTCCACCAAGCGAGCCGGAGGGCGCTGGACCTTGGCCTCCTCACCGCCGAGCGAGGAATCTCCAGGCGCCCACAGCCCCGCCAACACCCGAGCCACGCTCGTCTTGCCGACCCCGTTAGAGCCCGTGATCATCAGATGCTCGCCTTCTTTCAGCACCAACGAAAGATCCTTGACCAACGCGGGATGATGTGCGCTGCTAAAGGGGGTCGATTCTGGGTGTCCGTTTCCCAAGGAAACCCCGTTCTGCGGCTGTGAGGGCACGCAGACGTCGACGTGCTCGATAGTAATCTGGTCGTGGCGTGACGTTTGCCCTTTGGGGAGCGGTGGCAGATTGTGCAGGGTCGAAATGAGGGTGTATAGCCGTGTTGTGAGTCCTGCAAGCTCTAGGATGTCTTTGTATGCGTACATGAGCCGACCGCCAGCGTCAGCGAGAGAGAGGAGAAGTCGTCGATTAGAGATGTAGGCTGCGAGGGCGATCAGAATGACGATGATAAGATATTATAAGACAAGACATACTTTCTGTGCGGCCAGCCACGGCATCGTCTGCTCTCCCGACAAGTTTTGAGTCATGTGGCCCTGCCTGAATGCCAATAGTTCTCTTGGTGCGCGTATACAACAACGGTACGGCAATCAATCCGTATCCCGCAGCTGACCACAGATACTTGATTACATAGTCTTCTGTCCACTCGTAAGCTATACGAATCTGAAGAGGGCATCCTCAATGAGGTTCTCAAGTAGATTTGAATGATATACCTTGTAAATGGAGTTGACATGTTTGATCAACTTTAGATAGGCTCGAGTCAAAACGTCTTTTTCTCTCAAACCACCATTGTAGAACCTGAAAAAGTTTAATGCATGAGAAAGAACAAAAAGACGATCGACGTACGCGATTTCCTCTGCCTCTCTTCCTATCCTTCCCATGCCAGCCCTGTACTCGCCTTCGAGTCTAGCCTCCACAGCCGCCAAGCGTCCAAACGCGGGTGTTACGGCTCTCAGGATGGTGATTGTAGCGTAATAATTAGCAAATAAAAGTATCGTTCCTCGTACACCGAGTGATCGGGATAGTTGACTGGTGAATAAGACCAGATCTAATGAGGGTTTAAGAATGTTTCCACTGAGTTTCGTGTCAGTTTTGAGCAGAATACATGAACATGTGCAAACGTACTAGAGTCCCGAGAGGGCATCTGCCCACGCCTCGATGTCGGCTGTGAGATACTGATCAACGCCTTCGAGACCCGAGCGGTAATACCGAAGATATGGGAAAGCCGAGAGGTAAAGGTCGTGAACGTAACGTGTGAGCCGCGTGCGAAGCCGAAGAGAAAGTTTGGATTGGAGATGACGGATCTATGCTACCTTTTAATGACGAGGTAGACGGCAGGGGATGATATATACTCACCATTGAATTAGTATACGTGCTTGGAATTGCGAGAAGGAACCATAAACCGAGGCCTTTTAAAAAACCCTTGCCATCTCCTCTGACCTAACGGAAGTGGTTGAGGAAGGGGATGGACACTCGGCAACTGGAGACGCACCAGATCCCTGACAATAACACCGTCTAGTTTGGCCACGGCTATGCTGAGCACGGTCCGCAAGACGAGAAAGAAGGAGTGCAAGAGAACGACGAGCGTCTCCTTTGAGCGCAGGCTGGGGAATGCGACTCGCAGCAAAATGGCGCGCAGCTGCTTGACAAACGCGGCGTCGATGTTGGGCTTTGCCTTGACCGAAGAAGGGATGGGAGGGAAGTGTGGCGCATCGGCAGCAAGCTTGTCTGGTGGCGTTGGCCGGATCTTGACCTGCGCGGAGCGATTAGCAGGCGCTCGCGTGATAGGGAGCAAAGTACCTTGGAGAGCCGGTCGCGATAGAGCACCAGAAGCGTCTTTGTGCCGTCCGGATCGTTGAGATAGACCTGCTGGGTTGCGTTTGTGATCTCATCGTCCGTCAGCGCCTTGCCTCGTGCCTGCTCGGCCAACCTCAACCATAGATTGCGGGGACGTGGGCGATGCGTGAGCGCAGCAGCAAAAATACAGCGAGAAGGACGAGGAAGGAGCGCTTTGTTGCAGGGGTGAGCGGCTTTGAGAGGACTGCCATGCTCTGGCGGCCACAGCGGCTCTGGCGGGTCGATTTGAACGCATGATGATTGCGAGATTATGTAAGATGTGTGTTTCGTTACTAACTTGGAAGCTCCGACTCCGTCGGGTCTCAACCTTGCTCGATGTTGTAGATTAAATCAGAACCTACAAGAAATACGTTGCGTACAAAATATCTGCCAGATTATTAAATCAGATAATCTGTTATCTCTTCTTCTAATTCCATAGGAAACAATTTATTTAGTAAAACATCATCTTTAAAGTCTCTTAAGAGACGAATCGAGTTTCTAGACAGCACACGGCTTAATGTGACGTATATGTTGAAGAGACTTAGACCTCCTGTTGCAGGCTGACCTAAGTCTGCTATTGTGTAGGGGATAGTTTGCCCTTGAGCTCGATAGTTGGTCAATGCGTAACAGGCAGTTATCAGAAATTGTTTTCAGGTGAGTACAAACTATCAGGAAAACGTCATCCTCTACTTTCAGGAGTTTGACTTTCCAGTTCACACTTGCTTGTACTTTCACTTTCTATATCATCACTTACTAGCACTTTGACTTTGAGACATGACCAATATTTTAACTTTCGGAATTCTCAATTACCAATGCATACTACAGTGCAAGATGCCCTAGTGCCATGTCCTCAAGTTCAAAGCCATTCTCTCAAATGCCACCATCCAACACTGGCAAGCGCATCAGCAAACTTGGGGTTTCCCCACAGTGCCCACAGTGTTGCAGGACTGGCAGACAAGTCACAGACTTCAAGTAGAATGTTTGCAGAAACCTGCAGTGCCCACATGCCCACAGTGAATCTGCAGTTGATTTTGTAGTACCTGCAGTGAATTGGCAGAATGTTTGCAGACAGCTGCAGTGCTCACAGTGCCACAGTACTGACAGTGCTGACAGTGAAGCCACAGTGAATCTGCAGTGAATCCACAGTGACCTGCAGTGAACCTGCAATGATTCTGCAGCAAGCCTGCAGTGAATCCACAGTGACTCTGTAGAGACCTGCAGTAATTCTGCAGCAATTCTGCAGAGACCTGCAGTGAATCCACAGTGATCTGCAGTAATTCTGCAGTGACCTGCAGTGAATCCACAGTGATCTGCAGTAATTCTGCAGTGACCTGCAGTGAATCCACAGTGATCTGCAGTGAATCCACAGTGATCTGCAGTAATTCTGCAGAGACCTGCAGAGACCTGTAGTGGCCTGCAGTGAATCCACAGTGATCTGCAGTAATTCTGCAGAGACCTGCAGTGAATCCACAGTGACCTGCAGTGACCTGCAGTAATTCTGCAGAGACCTGCAGTAATTCTGCAGAGACCTGCAGAGACCTGCAGCGGCCTGTAGTGGCCTGCAGTGAATCCACAGTGATCTGCAGTAATTCTGCAGTGACCTGCAGTGACCTGCAGTGGCCTGCAGTAATTCTGCAGTGACCTGCAGTGAATTCACAGAGACCTGCAGAGACCTGCAGTGATCTGCATTGGCCTGCACTAATTCTGCAGAGACCTGCAGTGACCTGCAGTGACCTGTAGTGGCCTGCAGTAATCCACAGTGATCTGCAGTAATTCTGCAGTGACCTGCAGTGATCTGCAGTGAATCCACAGTGATCTGCAGTAATTCTGCAGAGACCTGCAGTGGCCTGCAGTGGCCTGCAGTGGCCTGCAGTGGCCTGCAGTGGCCTGCAGTAATTGTGCAGTGACCTGCAGTGACCTGTAGTGGCCTGCAGTGACCTGCAGTGAATCCACAGTGATCTGCAGTGAATCCACAGTGATCTGCAGTAATTCTGCAGAGACCTGCAGTGGCCTGCAGTAATTTTGCAGTGACCTGCAGTGGCCTGCAGTAATTCTGCAGAGACCTGCAGTGAATCCACAGTGACCTGCAGTGGCCTGCAGTAATTCTGCAGTGACATGCAGTGACCTGTAGTGGCCTGCACTAATTTGCTGGCCTGCAGTAATTCT
Organism: Amanita pallidorosea; assembly: GCA_023014475.1. Taxonomy (NCBI): domain Eukaryota; kingdom Fungi; phylum Basidiomycota; class Agaricomycetes; order Agaricales; family Amanitaceae; genus Amanita; species Amanita pallidorosea. The sequence goes on from JAEBUS010000072.1 coordinate 71,556, forward strand.
GCAGTAGCCTGCAGTGGCCTGCAGTAATTCTGTAGAGACCTGCAGTGACCTGTAGTAGGCTGCAGTGAATCCACAGTGATCTGCAGTAATTCTGCAGTGACCTGCAGTGACCTGCAGTAATTCTGCAGAGACCTGCAGTGACCTGCAGTAATTCTACAGTGACCTGCAGTGACCTGTAGTGGCCTGCAGTAATTCTGCAGAGACCTGCAGTGAATCCACAGCAATCTGCAGAGACCTGCAGAGACCTGCAGTAATTCCAGACTCTGTGGGACTCTGTGGGACTCTGTATCAGCACTGCAGCTGTCTGCAATGACTTGTCAATTGGCTAAACATGAATAACTTATGAACCACTGGTTGGAATTGTTTCTGCCAGCAACGAAAGTTGTGCGCCTTCTTTCATACTACAACTCTTGTCACACACTCAAGCCTGGATTTGTAGATCTTGACTCAGAAAATAGGATTTAGTCGAGTGAGAGCAGTGGCAAGACTAAGTCCACTGGATAGGATGTAGGATATATGTCTTTTTGAGACCAACATAACAATGCCAGTTTGGTGTAATGGTTTGTATCACTTCAGCTGTGCTCTAAGGTTGTGAGTTCAATCCTGGTCATTGGCAAGTTATTTATGTTCATATATTACTTTAATTGACCAGAGTCCCACAGCATCCTGCAGAGTCCCACAGAGTCCCACAGAGCCTGGAGAAAAGGTATATGTTCTGTGCAGCACTGTGCAGTACTGCCACAGACTGCCAGCAGACTGTGGCAGTACTGCACAGAACATATACCTTTTCTCCAGGCTCTGTGGGACTCTGCAAGACTCTGTGGGACTCTGTGGTGCTCTGTGCCTTATTGGCACAGTTTTTTACTTGGACTGCCACAGACTGCCTGCAGGCTCCCACAGACTGCCACAGACTGTGGCAGTACTGCACAGAACATATACCTTTTCTCAAGACTCTGTACATGTGGGACTCTGTGGGACTCTGTGGGACTCTGTGGGACTCTGTGGGGCTCTGTGGCTTGTTGCAACAGTTATTTACTTGGACTGCCACAGACTGCCAGCAGACTCCCACAGACTGCCACAGACTGCCAGCAGACTGTGGCAGTACTGCACAGAACATATACCTTATCTCCAGGTCCTGTGGGCTCTGTGGTACCTCCACAGTGCTGCAGAGGCCTCTGCAGAGAGCCCCCAAGTTTGCTGATGCGCTCTCTTATTCCCTCCTTTCTGAAGTCAACAGTGTCGTCAAGTCCGTCAAGCCTACCACCAGTTTCCCTTCTATGCCATGTATTGGCAACACCCACCATTCTCAAATTGCTGTACAATATCCTGTTGAAATGGATGGAATCTGTTACACACACAATGTGTTCCGCACCATGGGAAACATCTCGGATCTATCCGATCTTATCTAATCTGTTATAGAATCAATGTTTGTACATGTGAACATAATTATAGAGTTAGACAGATATTATAGAGTTTGACATGTGTCAAACTCAGACAATAGTGCACCATGTGCATGACTGTGCATTAGCAAGCACAATAGAAATGATCAGTCAGCGTCACTAATATTGCTGACATCAGACCAGTGGATAGACTGTATAAATACCTTAGTACTTAGACATCAATCTACATCCTCTGCTCTACTAAGTGATTGCTCTACAGCGGACTTAAGTGAACTACTACAGCTACAAGTAAGTGTTACTTACTTACAGTGACCAGCAAAAGGTTTCCAATGTTTTGGTGAAACTGTATTGAATGGCTTATAGCATGAGAAATAAATTATATAAAAATCCTGAAAATTCAGAGTACATAGCTTAACATGTATAGTATTAGGTAATACAGCACCATTATGTAATCATTGTTATTGGAGAAGATAAAAATAGATTAAACCTCACTGCTCATTGGAAACCTTTGCTGCTGACAATTTGAGGAATAGAAACAAGACAGATCAAATGACTCTGTTGACTACATTTACACAGTCATGTGACTATGTTGATTTCCAGTTGAATTCAACAGTCCCAGCAACCCATACCACCACCAATCCATCATGCACTCTCTCACTCCTGCTCAACAGCAACACACCATCTCCCTTCTCATTGCTGGCCATTCTGCCAAAGCTATTGCTTCATCCACTGGCCATGGCCTTGCTACAGTCTCTAGAATTTGCTCTAAACACTGTCCTCACCTCCAAAAGTCCTTTGGAGGTTGTCCAAAGAAGCTCTCTCCCACCAACAAATGCCATGCCATGAACCTCATCACTTCTAGGAGGGCTGAAACAGCTGTGGATGTGACCAAAAAACTCCAGCTCATTGTTGATTAGCCATTGTCAGTAGATACAGTCAGGAGATGCTTGAAAGAGCAGGGAATGAAGGCAGTTGTGAAGAAGAAGAAGCCACTTTTGTCAGCTAGCACAAAAAGGAGCAGCTGGACTTTGCCTTGGCACACCAATATTGGACTATGGATGACTGGAAAAGGGTTGATAGTCTGATGAGACTAAAATTGATTTCTTGGGTCAGATGGGAGGATATGGGCTTGGAAAAAGGTGGGAGAGAGCCTGAATGATAGGCTTGTGCAGGGACAGTGAAGTTGGGTGGGTCAGTCATGTTGGGGCTGTATGATGTGGATGGAGTTGGATATGCCACCAGGATTGAGGGTAGGATGGATGGGGAGCTTTACAGGAGCATCTTGGATGATGAATTGCAGAGAAGCATCAGGTATTATGGATTTTCTGCTGATGACATTATCTTTCAGCAGGACAATGACCCCAAACATACCAGCAAGAAGGCCAAGGATTGGTTTGATGAGCATGGTATGAATGTTCTCAAGTGGCCTGCACAGTCTCCAGACCTCAATCCCATTGAGCATCTCTGGGACCACTTGAAGAGGAAGCTGGGAGAGTATGAGACAGCACCAAGAGGGGTTTTGGAGTTGTGGGAGAGGTTGAGAGGGTGTGGGAAGCAATACCAGCTTCTGAGTGTCAGAATTTGATTGAAACCATGCCTAGAAGGGTTGAGAAAGTGATCAAGGCAAAGGGAGGGTATACAAAGTATTAGAAGAGGGTATCTTGTTGTCTATGATTGTCAGCAGCAAAAGGTTTCCAATGAGCAGTGAGGATTAATCTAATTTTATCTTCTCCAATAACAATGATTACATAATGGTGCTGTATTACCTAATACTATACATGTTAAGCTATGTACTCTGAATTTTCAGGACTTTTATATAATTTATTTCTCATGCTATAAGCCATTCAATACAGTTTCACCAAACATTGGAAACCTTTTGCTGGTCACTGTAGCTCTACTATTCTGCTGCGCTCCTGTTGGTTGTTGCTTCAACAGGTTATGGGCCCCGTCTGCTCACAGACCTGATGGCTGACCTATGACATCATTTTGCTTATAAGTGAAGTGGCTGTGCGCACCATGCTGTCATCGCACAGGAGACAGTGTCACCTGCTTTTGGTACTCACCAAACAGGTAATCAGGTTTGTTAGTAGCTGTACAATACTGTAATCACCATTATGATTGCTGACGTAACCCCGGGAACTCACTGGTAATATGAGTATGCCTTGATCTTGACAGAGATCTGCAGGCACCACCTGGAGAGGTGTGAAAATAATACTTAGTATGGCAAACTATACCAGCCCTGGGTTTCTGTGTTACCCAGTCAATACCAAAACCATAACTCCAGATCTGTTGATTTTATCCAGATCTGGGCTGGATGGTGGATTCTGGCTTATCAACATTCTCCGGATTTAGGGCTGTCTATGACAGATAAAGATCGGATCGGGTTCTGTCCTGTCCCCTGATCAAAAGGCTTTGTGCCCCCCTATTGGCTGTGAATAATTAAGCACTTATATCAATATATGGGTTTTCGTCCCATTGTTCTGATTATATTATGTAATTATTCTGTATAAGGGTCATGCTGCTTGGACCTTGTTCCATGGTACATGCAGACCAGCGGCAGGCATGAGCTTAGCTTCCTGCTTAGAAATAGGATTGCTCCTTAGCAGCATTAGTACATTTCTAAAAATAGTTACATAGTGATGGATTTTTGCTGTCAGGGAATTTGATGGAGCCCTGAAGCACTCCTGAAAAGGCTGGATCCCTTTTCTGGCAATGAATTGAGAAGCCAAAAGTGAGTCTCAAGTCTCTGTCATGGGATCTATCTGTGTCCCATAACCAGAAGTCATGACAAAAAACGCCAGCCTCTGCTATATTTAGAAAGTAGAGCTGACACACTTTTTCAGACTTCAAACCAATCCAAACCAACTCTCACCATATTTTTTATATTTTTTAAAAATATATAAAATGTCTTTTGTCAACAACGTCGCCTCTTCCTCCTCAGCTGCTGCCATTGCCAAATCTGGCAATAACTCATCTTCTTCCCTGTCCTCTGCCAGTTTTGGCAATCAAGTTGGCAACCCTGCCAACTCTGGCAACTCTGTGGTCTCCACAGACCTGTTTTTAAGTTCCAAGTCTGGGAACTCCAGTTGGAAGATCAGGTATGGGGATCTTTTCCCCAAAGATGTAATTGATGTTGATGTTGTTACCAACAATGTCAACGGGCCTTTCTTCGGCCAGGAGGCTGATGAAAAAGGCAAGAAGGTGATTGCCAAATTCAAATTAGGCAAAATCACCACATCTAATATCTTATGCAAGTGCGATGTTGGCCATCAGGCCAAAAATATCTGCTTGCCTAGCTCCACATCTCCGGTGATCCCGGAGACTCCTAAAGTGAAGACTCCATCTTCACTACCTTCATTACGCACACCATCCTCATCCTCCTCCCCTGTTATCAAACAGGAATCAGTGACCCCACCTCTTGGTAACTTATGGATACCAGTATCTCACAAAAAGAGCGTGGGGAAAACACGAGTAACAGGCAGTGGGCCAAATCAAAGCATTGACTCAGATACTAGACAACAGCATCTAGAAGATAGTCAATTAGAATTGGCTCAATGCTGTGAGGCACGAGAGAAAGCAGCACTGGCCCACTACCAAAGACAGCAACAGGATCACATGCGCAAAATGGCGCATGATATGGGGAAAGTGACTCGTTGATTCAGGCAGATTTGGGAAAAAATATGTAAACCCAAATCCAGTACAATTTGGTACTGAACCCCTGTTCAAATCTGAACAGGTTAGGCCACCAACACCTTTCCCACATCTAGGCAACATGGAGAATAGGTCCCCCCTGTTCCTGTGCCTGGACCATCTAGGTCCAATTTTGCAGCTGCTGCTAAAAATGGCTTAAAAAATGTGTGTGGTCCCCTTAGACTCCAAAAGGCAAATAACCCTAATTTGGTATATTCCCTTCCTGTTGAAGAACAGGAAAGAAGACATGAGCAATGGCTCAAGTTGTTTGGAGCAAGGACGGTTACCGATGCGTTGAAGTGGGAGATTGACCCGCTTCCGGTACCATCCTCTGGGGGGAACCAGGAAGGAGAGACGCAGGGGAGATATGATGGGAAACCATCATATAAAGATATTAAGGAGTGGCAAGCAATTGCCAAAACCTTTGTAAACATGGGCATCATGCCTAATAAAATTTGTGTAGTCAAACAAAGACAAAGTGACTCCACCATTCACTATAAAAGACTACGAGAATTACATGATGCACATGATCTAGTGGAGGACACTCAAATCATGATGAGTAATTATCAAGATACAATTAAGGACATAGCTGGCACTATTAAAAAAGTGGTTAACACATGTGATATCTTAATGAGTCATAATGATAAATTAAGACATGATCTCAAAGAAACACATGAGATCATTGAATCACAAGAACAGGCCAACCTTAAAGAGCGTATAGATCATATATGAAAAAATACAAAGGTTAAACTTGCAATTAATAAATTGCAAAAAGAGGTGGATGAGCAAAGGATTTGTGCAGAAAATGCAGAATCTTGGCTCTCCAAGGAATCTGATGAACAAAAATTGGCTCATGAAAAGAAAAGAGCCAAGAAACAACGTCAGAAGGAAAATTGGTTAAAATTGAAAACTGATAATATCCAAATCACTGCTAGATCCAAAGAACCTAGAAATAGAATTCCTACACATGACGAGTTAAAGGAATCAAAGGATCAAACCTTTGAAGATCTACTTTATGGTTCTGATAATTCTCATTGGGAATTATCTGATGATGAGAATGAAACATTCTTAGCTGCTCAAAAGGATCACCCATTAGAGAAGGGTGAATTCATTAAAATACAATCAACGAATAGAGTGTTAACCCACACACATCAGAAACCTATCTGGAAAAGACCAGGGTTCTGTTATTTGGCAGCAGTCAAACTTAGAGCACTGCCCAAATATGTGTGGAAGGCATATCCTACTATTAAGGAAATGTCTGAAATGAGCAACAGTCTTCGTAAAGACATTGGCTTCACTCTAGTTGAGCAGCAGAATGGGCATTTCCATCTCACATTATCCACCAAAGGAAAATATGGCTGGGCAAATATCAATAAAATTGCTCAAACAAACAAAAGCCATTATCCTGTTGGTGTGGATAACAGTGACAAGGATAAAGTTCCCATATTAAAAGGTTCCAGTAATTGGAACACTTGGGAATGATTAATGAAGGCTATGCTCCAATCAAAATCTGTATGGCAATATGTGAATGGAGGAGCACTTTACACTCCCCCCCCCCTTATTCCGAGATTCCAAGCTCAATCCGAGCTCAGAGCTTGGACTCCGAGTAGCCTACTCAGACTCTGAGTGATTTTGGAACATTAAAAAATTGGCTCAGAACTCACCAAAATTGGAACTCATACTCCGAGCTCAGTGTGAGTGGAGTCCAAGTCAAATCCAAGCTATGCTCGGAATCAGCTGTTCAGTCCTAGGACTGACAATGCTCAGAGTGAGTTAAGACTCTGAGTGGAGTATGAGCTGTCCGAGTGTGGTGAGGTAGGGCAATATCACCTGGCTACCCAGCTATATATAGCAATTGTGACATATGGTGCGTGACATCGGTGACATGCTTGTCGCGTTTTTGTTTAAGGTCACATGTGATGCACATGACCTAAGGCTGTGATGACTGCATGTCAGCAACAACCCTCAACCCACAGCCTTCCCACCACCATGCCTACCAGCTGTTAGGTGCAAAAATCCCTAAACAACAATGGGAGTCACAAGTATGAGGAAGGACTGGAAAAGGGAGATCTGGACTACACCATTGATAAAGGGATGGTACAATGGAAAGGAAGAATTTATATACCTGCCAATAACCGACTAAGAGGGGAGTTGATTGAACTAGTTCATTCATGGGGACATCCCGGAGTGGTCAAAACACTAGAATTGATAACATGAGACTATTGGTGGCTGAACATGCACAAGGATATTGAGAAATATATCCCAGGATGTGAAACCTGTCAATGCGCTAAACCCAACCAACAAGCTAGGGTGGCACCCCTTCATCCAAATGAAATTCCTTCAGAACCATGGAAATTGTATCCATTGACTTGATTGGACCCTTACCAGAATCTAAGGGCAATGACATGGTCATGGTAGTGGTGGATTGATTTACAAAAAGGCATACTTCCTACCTATAACATCCAACATCACGTTGCAAGGGGTAGCAATCTTATTCAGGATAACATATTTTGGGAGCATGGAATTCCTAGAAAAGTCATCAGTGACCGGGGACCTCAATTTGTCTCCAAGTTCATGGATGATCTATATGGAATGCTGGGCATCAAGCAAACTGTTCTAACCACATATCACCTGCAGACAGATGGACAAACGGAAAAGTCAATCAGGAAGTTAAAGAATTCCTGACAATGTTTGTGAACCATTGTCAAGATAACTGGAGTGATTGGCTGGCAGTAGCACAATTTTGCCATAATGATTGGATACATGTGTCCACGGGATATTCACTGTTCTTCATGAATAATGGACAGCATCCCAATAAGGGAGTAAACCCACTTCATACACCCACGGTGGTTGCAGTCGAGGAACTAGCTAGGCAAGTTGATGTGCATGCCAAGGCAATGGAGGCACTAAATAAAACTGCTGAAGCTATGAAGAAGCAGTATGATGAAAACAAGGCGCCAGCATGAGAGTACAAACCAGGCAACAAGGTTTATCTCAGCACCGAAAACTTGCCTACCATTCATGCCACTAAAAAGCTTGATGGGAAGTTCGTTGGACCATTGGAAGTTGTCAAAAAGGTCGGAGCCTCGGCATACCAGTTTGAAGATCCTGCATCCTGGAAGGTTTACAATGTATTCAATGAGATCCACCTCAAACCATATAAAGAACCTGTTTTCCCAACCCAGAAAGACAAAGTAGCTCAGCGCAAAGAGTTACAAATGGTTGAAGAATCTCAGGATGATGAGTACAAGGTCAAAGAAGTCATGGATAGCTGAGTCAGTGGATGCGGTGGTGGACGTTTGGAATATTTGGTCAAATGGAGAAATTATCCAGTAGAAGAATCCACCTGGGAACCAGTGGAGAACCTTGATAATGCTAAGAAGGAGGTTCAGAAATTTTACAAGGCAAATCCCAGTGCTCCATGTTGGCTTGTTAACGTGTGTGACATGGAATATCAATGTTGGCAGAATCATATGCAGGTGTATGTGCCCAAATGACTGTTTGGATGGGAAGACAGCAAGTTTGAGAGAGACTATCTTGAAGGTTTAAAACGGAACTGGCAGCAGTGAAAGGGTGACCGCAAATTGATTTATGAGGAACCAGACAAGGAAGGGGCATTCTCAAGAGACCTTGAGCATGCAGGCTCTATCAAGCCTGTACTTAATTCTCCTAAGGTGACATCACAACATTGACTTCCTGGGACGTGAAGTCTTTAAGGGGGGGATCATGTTATGACTCTAACAATTTTCTGGCGATTTCTCTCTATTTTTATCTATTTTCTCTGGGGCCCTATGACTTATAGGTGCCACACCTATGTCGAGTGCGCCCATCAGTTAGGCCAGCAATTAGTCAGCCAGGGGCTGTGCTGATAAGGAAGACAATAAGGACCAGATTGGGGACATGGGATGTGGGAGGGTGTAGATAGTTGCCATGGCTCCATTGCTGCGTGCACATAGCCCTTAGGGCATGAGGCTGCTGTGCACAGACCATGGTAGGGGTATATAAGTAGTAGCATCATAGGTAGGAGTCTCTAAGACTCTAGATAGTTTCCTCTCACCCAGGTTACTACTCTATTGTGTCATCTAGTCTCGTCTCAATTCTATATCTTCTCTTGAGGCTTGTGGTTGTGGTGGGATCCATCCTAACAGGTTCCTCCAACCATTGTCTTGCCCTCTGGTGAGCGCTCCCATGCACTGACTCAACTGTTGGTGTCCCATAGTGTATTGTAAGGCCCCTGGCCTGTTATAATGTGTATAGCAGTCATCCCAGATGACTGTAGAATGAACCAAAATTGAGGGGCTAGGATTGCAATCCTAACAATATCCTTAATTGTATTTTGATGATTACTCATCATGATTCAAGCATCCTCCACTAGATCATGTGCATCATGTAATTCTCGTAGTCTTTTATAGTGAATGGTGGAGTCACTTTGTCTTTGTTTGACTACACGAATTTTATTAGCATGATGCCCATGTTTCAAAGGTTTTGGCAATTGCTTGCCACTCCTTAATATCTTTTATAATGGTTTCCCATCATATCTCCCCTGCGTCTCTCCTTCCTGGTTCCCCCCAGAGGATGGTACCGGAAGCGGGTCAATCTCCCACTTCACATCAGTAAACGTCCTTGCTCCAAACAACTTGAGCCATTGCTCATGTCTTCTTTCCTGTTCTTCAACAGGAAGGGAATATACCAAATTAGTTATTTGCCTTTTGGAGTCTAAGGGGACCACACACATTTTTTAAGCCATTTTAGCAGCAAGGCTGCAAAATTGGACCTAGATGGTCCAGGCACAGGAAGGGGGACCTATTCTCCATGTTGCCTAGATGTGGGAAAGGTGTTGGTGGCCTAACCTGTTCAGATTTGAACAGGGGTTCAGTACCAAATTGTACTGGATTTGGTTTACATATTTTTTCCCAAATTTGCCTGAATCAACGAGTCACTTTCCCAATTCATGCGCCATTTTGCGCATGTGATCCTGTTGCTGTCTTTGGTAGTGGGCCAGTGCTGTTTTCTCGTGCCTCACAGCATTGAGCCAATTCTAATTGACTACTTCTAGATGCTGTTGTCTAGTATCTGAGTCAATCTTTTGATTTGGCCCACTGCCTGTTACTCTGTTTTCCCCACGCTCTTTTTGTGAGATACTGGTATCCATAAGTTACCAAGAGGCGGGTCACTGATTCCTGTTTGATAACAGGGAGGAGGATGAGGATGGTGTTGCATAAAGAAGGAAGTGAAGATGGAGTCTTCACTTTAGGAGTCTCCGGATGCGATGATGTGGAGCTAGCAAGCAGATATTTTTGGCCTGATGGCCAACATCAGCTTGCATAAGATATTAGATGTGGTGATTTTGCCTAATTTGAATTGGCAATCACCTTCTTGCCTTTTTCATCAGCCTCCTGGCCGAAGAAAGGCCCGTTGACATTGTTGGTAACAACATCAACATCAATTATGTTTGGGAAAAGATCCCCATACCTGATCTTCCAACTGGAGTTCCCAGACTTGGAACTTAAAAACAGGTCTGTGGAGACCACAGAGTTGCCAGAGTTGGCAGGGTTGCCAACTTGATTGCCAAACTGGGAGGAAGGAAAATGAGTTATTGCCAGATTTGGCAATGGCAGCAGCTGAGGAGGAAGAGGCGACGTTGTTGACAAAAGACATTTTATATATTTTAAAAATATAAAAAATATGGTGAGAGTTGGTTTGATTGGTTTGAAGTCTGAAAAAGTGTGTCAGCTCTACTTTCTAAATATAGCAGAGGCTGGCGTTTTTGTCATGACTTCTGGTTATGGGACACAGATAGATCCCATGACAGAGACTTGAGACTCACTTTGGCTTCTCAATTCATTGCCAGAAAAGGGATCCAGCCTTTTCAGGAGTGCTTCAGGGCTCCATCAAATTCCCTGACAGCAAAAATCCATCACTATGTAACTATTTTTAGAAATGTACTAATGCGCTAAGGAGCAATCCTATCTTAAGCAGGAAGCTAAGCTCATGCCTGCCTGGTCTGCATGTACCATGGAACAAGGTCCAAGCAGCACGACCTTATACAGAATAATTACATAATATAATCAGAACAATGGGAAAACCCATATATTGATATAAGTGCTTAATTATTCACAGCCAATAGGGGGCACAAAGCCTTTTGATCGGGGGAGGGACAGAACCCGATCCGATCTTTATCTGTCATAGACAGCCCTAAATCCGGAGAATGTTGATAAGCCAGAATCCACCATCCAGCCAGATCTGGATAAAATCAACAGATCTGGAGTTATGGTTTTGGTATTGACTGGGTAACACAGAAACCAGGGCTGGTATAGTTTGCCATACTAAGTTATTTTTTCACACCTCTCCAGGTGGTGCCTGCAGATCTCTGTCAAGATCAGGCATACTCATATTACCAGTGAGTTCCCGGGGTTACGTCAGCAATCATAATGGTGATTACAGTATTGTACAGCTACTAACAAACCTGATTACCTGTTTGGTGAGTACCAAAAGCAGGTGACACTGTCTCCTGTGCGATGACAGCATGGTGCAACAGCCACTTCACTTATAAGCAAAATGATGTCATAGGTCAGCCACATGCAGCATCAGGTCTACAAGCAGACGGGGCCCATAACCTGTTGAAGCAACAACCAACAGGAGCGCAGCAGAATAGTAGAGCTAAGTAGTAAAACTTACTTGTAGCTGTAGTAGGTCACTTAGTCCACTGTGAGTGATCACTTAGTAGAGCAGAGGATGTAGATTGATGTCTAAGTACTGAGTATTTATACATCTATCTCTGGTCTGATGTCCGCAATATAGTAGTGCTGACTGATCATTTCTATTGTGCTTGATAATCACAGTCATTGCTGTGTTCAATAGCTGTGTGGAACACACTTTGCACAGTCCTGCACATGGTGCACTAGTTGTCCTGAGTTTGACACATGTCAACTCTATATATCTGTTCTAACCTCTATAGATATCTGTCAGATATTAATAGAAGTGAACATCTATAATTATGTCCCATGTACAAACATTGATTATTGAAGATTAATAAGATTGGTCGCCATCCGAAGATAAGATTGGATAGAATCGAGCTGTTTTTTCCACGGTGCGGAACACATCTGTGTGGTAACAGAGTACATCTGTTTCAACATCACAAAACTGAGTCAATGTTGGCCACTTTTTTGATTAGTTGTTAGCATATCTTTAGAACCATCAAACAATATAAACAATGCATTGGTGACAGAATGCAGTACATAATCAGGCTATGTTGAGGAACAAAATATTTATGTAATTCCATTCAGAAACCATGCGGGATACTGGTCAATTTACTGTTGTTTTTCAGATACCGCCCACGGGAAATTTTTGAAAAAAAAAAATGATGTCAGAAAAGAATGATCATAAGCTCACAGAATTCTGGGCCAAATAGCATGAAACTTAAGTTTGTTAGACTCGGAATTATTATCGCGCAGTCAATATCTATTGTACTCCGGACACAATATTAATCGAATGACATCCCCACTTGCAAATGCTTGTTACCTGTCACTTGTCACAGGTTCCAATGTAACAAGACTCCGAATTAAGGCTCGGTCTACTGCAAAATAAAATACAAGTTATATTCCGATTCTAGTGCACCAATTTTATGGCATTGCGGCTCAGAATTCGGCAGTTATGAATCATTTTCTTTTCTGACATATTTTTTTTCAAAAATTTCCCGTGGCCAGGTTATTCTGAAAACGACAGTAAATGGAAACAGATACGTAAAGGTGTAGCCTCCATAGGGCACAAAGACTGTCCGAGAAGAGCCTAACAAACCAGGCTCGTTGCAAGTCGTGGTGCATTTGGCGCGTGCGTCTATCCAGCAAAGTCCTGCAGACGGGTTTGGTCTTTCAAGAAAAGTAACTAGAGCTGATAAAACATAGACTTGGTGCCGATCTGCCTCAGTTAGTACCCAGTGGACATTTACCTCCGACGCGGGAATCCTGGGTGCCGTGGTTTTTCCCCCCTTTGCTTGATCATCGATGCTGGGGTGCAGGCTAATGCAAGTTGATTATGTTTCTCAAAATCATGTTCCGCTCGTCAACAAATATAGGATTTGTATGGACAGCTTCAATAGATTTTGGTACTTTTAGGTATACCGTATACCATGTCAACAGAGAAACGGATATATTTTAACCACTCGAAAAACCGATTTTTAGAATCATCCCAGAGTAACAAGAGCACCTGGGACCGTGCACGTCCAGGCATCCACTGGCTCGCGCTGTTGGAGTAAATAGGAACCCGTTTCTCGCTCGGCCGCATGAGGTGTCATTTAGTACGAATGCTTCTGGGGTAGCAAGGTCATCGGCCCCGACATCTTGGCTTCGTGGTCCTGGAAGGGAGAACAAATTCAACGACCTCGGCATTGAAAGAGGTTCCCAGTCAAAGCGAATAGGGCGGCGGAAAAGCATGCCCTGCTCGCTGACGATCGCCAAGGATTTTTCCCTCGATGGAGAAACTGTTGCAGGGTTGTTGCTACGAGCAGCCTTTGTTGAGTGAAACATGATCCTACCTGAACTGTAGCAGCCCTGTGCAGTTGAGCGTTGGGTATCTAGGGATATCGGACCATAACGCGACGGGTCGCCGGCTGTTAATGTTGTTACACTGTCCTAGCTGAGCAGTGATTTCAGTCCTTCTGAGACTGATATGAAGCAAGAAAAGGATCACTCCTCCATTGGTCAACGCCTAAAAAGATAGCCAGCGTCGTCTTTGAAGGTCTTGGTGGAATCCATGTTGAAGACCGTGATCCACCGCGAATGGAAGACAACAAGAGTTGAGTTGGATTCTGCGTCTTCTAGCGAGACGACCTATGTTTCCTTCACATCTAGTGACAAGCGGATTGCCTCGAATAACGAAAGAGAAAAACTGAACATACTGCGTGTATGGTCATTGATTTGGAAATGGGCGACTAGGCGGGAATGATATTTTTGAGAGTGAAATCGTTGTATAATGATATTCTGGATCGTTTTGAGGCAAATGCCAACTTGCGCCCTGAATCCAAAAATAATATTTTTGTTGCGAAAGAGGTGAACGGCCTGCCAGTTACGAAAGGCGTTTGACGAAGCAATGAGGCCAACCCTGTGCAGGCCTTGTTAGTTGGACTTGGGTAAAGGGACTTGAGTGTTATTCACCTTGGAACGAGTTCGAGAGTTGTGATATCGAACCGGACATCCTTCGGGCGGAGATCTGTCAGATATATGATCGCGAGTATTGTCTTCTGGATGGCAATCATTCCTTGTCATGGGGTTGGCGGTCCCGTTCATGGTTGAATACATACTGACACCGACCTTTGTCCCCTCAAGTTCTTCAGGCAACTTTCGAACAGCCGGGTGAACTATTCCAAAAATCGTCCAGTCTTCCACATCGACGCAAGCTTGTCGTCGCGCCAGCCCAAACGCGCTCTTCTTCTCTCACCCTATTGTCCAACTTGGTCTCAACACCCGCCCGACTTG
>JAEBUS010000072.1:86143-135688 GCA_023014475.1 Amanita pallidorosea
TTATTTTTGATGAATTTTGTCGACGTCGCGGGCGATGATGAGCAAGGCGTGCTCGACGCTGTCGATGACGATGATGAGGAGTGTGGTAATAGAGACTTCAGATTATGTTATGAGCTCACGCCCTAAGCACAACCCTACAATCCCCCTAGGGGGCCCACAGGCCTCGTCACTGGCCAGGGATAGAAAGGAGACGAGAACGAGATAGATTGGGTGGAGGTAAACTATCTGAAGTCTGGGGAGACTTCAGCTACACTGTACCTACTTATATACTACTCTATAAGGACCCTTGCGACTCCCAGACCCACTGGCACTCCCTCAGCCTGACTCACTCCTATTGTTCTTGGTGAGCATGTGCTTGGGCGCTGCTGCAGTTGCTGCGCATATGAGCGCATATGGGCGCGGCCACTCTGACTCCACTCATAGACCTCTTCTGGACTGCTCTAGACCCTGACCATAAGGAGCAATGCCTTGAGGCATTGTGCGTTCCCATCGCGATCCTTATAGACATGCGCGCTGTCTTGCGCCTTCGTCTGATGTGTGATGGCTTGATGCGCTGATCCTCCTGATGCACTGATGCCGAGTGTGATGCATCAAGGTGGTGATCCACCTTCCTAGTCCGGCCGTCCTTCCGTATATAGTATTGGATGGTTTCTCCAACCATTGTCTTGCCCTCTGGTGAGCGCTCCATGCGCTGACTCAACCGTTGGCATCCCATAGTGTCCCATAAGGCCCCAGGCCTGTTATAACATGTATAGAAGTCATCCCAGATGACTGTAGAGTAAACAAAATTGAGGGCTAGGATGCGATACCGAGCATCTCATAGCAGTTTGTCCATTGCTCAGTCATCATCCATAAGTCGCACAAACAGGTGTTCCTTCAGGAGAATAACACCTTCATTATTGTTTTGACCTTGCTCATGTCCCACTTGCCTGGATAACAAGTCTGCCTTCAAGTTGGACTTTCCCGATCAATGCTTAATGACAAAATGGTATTCTTGCAAATCTGTGACCCATTGTGCCTGTCTTTGGTTCAGATTCTGCGCCCTCTGGAAGTATGTCAAATTTTGATGATCTGTCAGGACTTTCACTATCTCCTTGGCACCCTTGAGGTAGTGAGACCATTTGTAGAATGCATGCATTACAGCTAGCATCTCCTTGTCATAGATTTTGTACTTGCATTCAGCGTCATTGAGAGCTTTTGAAATAAACACCACCAGCCTCCACAGTTGATCCTTGCCTTGTTGGGACAAAATTCCACCGATTGCAAAATCTGAGGTGTCCACTTCAACCCAAAATTGTCCCTCATTGTCAGGAATTTTGAGGACAACCTCCCTCACCACAAGGTCTTTCAGTCCCTGAAAGGCCATAGATTGGATCTCGGTCCACAACCAGTCAACCTTGCCAGTCCATTTTGTCAATGGCTTAGCCATCTGAGCAAACCCCTGCACAAATTGTTGGTAGAAATTAATAAACCCAAAAACTGCTGAAGTTCCCATTTACAAGTCGGCTCTGGCCAGGATGCAATAGCATCCACCTTGCCCTTTTCCATTCGGATTGAGTCTGTACTAATAACCAAACCCAGAAAATCAATTTGCAGTTGATCAAACCAGCACTTCTCAGGTTTAAGGGATAATTTATGATTTTCCAGTTTCACCAGGATCTGATTTACGTGTTTGGTGTGCTCCTCCTGTGATTTTGAAAAGACCAAAATGTTGTCCATATAGATGACAACCCATCCTTCGGCAATCTCCTGCCTAAAGATGTCATTCATCATGGTTTGAAAGGTTGCCAGCAAGTTGATTAATCTGAAAAACATAACCAATGGTTCAAACAGCCCTCAGTTTGTCCAGAAAGTGGCTTTCCATTCATTGCCCTCCTTAATTCGGACATTATTATATCCCCAACAGATATCCATCTTTGAGAAAACCTTCACTTGTGACAACTTGTCAACCAGTTCCCCAATGAGTGGTAATGGATATCGGTTTTTTATTGTCATCTCATTCAACCATCGGTAATCCTGGACCAGTCGTAGTTTCCCATCCTTCTTTTTAACAAAAAAGAATGGAGACACCATGGGAGACTTGCTAGGCTGAATGTGACCTGATTCCAAATTCTCCTTCAGGAATTTGTCCAACTGGGCCTGTTTGTCCTGGTGAAATGATAAGATGGAGGCTGACTTGGGATGCCTCTGAGGTTGCGGGAAAATGCCGAGTGAGTTCAGCGGCGCCGAAAGGTGTCACCCAGTGCTGGCTGAGGCTCCAATGGGGCTCAAATGAGTGTTGGGGGCAAAGGGGAAAACTGTATTCTCTAACTACATTGCACACTTATGTACCTACTGCCATGCGGCATACATGAGGACTCGGAGCAGTGGTCTCTGAGGGTCCGAAGGGTTCTGACGGAGGTCCGAAGGGGTTCTGAAGGGGTCTGAGGGTATGGTGATGCTCAATGATGCTTGGTATTGCTTAGAGGGGCTTGTCTGGCTTTGTTGGCATTGGAAATGAGTGTTGAAGGGTCTGGGGTTGAGCGGGGCAAATGTGTGCTGTAGGCATTGGTTCCAAGCTAGCCAGAACCAAGCCGTTACATCCGCAGCAAACGTTTGAATGTTGACGTCCCCGTCAACTCGTGGTGACATCGGAGGTTGAAATGTTGATGTCGGAGGTCGAGTGTGACATTTGTGGTCAGAGGTAGCGGTGGCAGTGGTGCAGAGGTGGCGGTTGGTTGCAGGTAGTCGAGGAATCAATAAGGGTGGAGTTGGCAGTGGCGAGAAGGCTCGGAGGTGAATGCTATTGATGGCATCAGGTGTTGGCATGTTTCAGAGGCATCAGAGTGAAGGGAGGGTCCGTTAAGGGTCCGAGTTGGCAGGTGGTGTGTTGCATTCATTGCCGTTGGAAATAGAAATGTGTAGGGGCACAACTCCCTGGCTGAGGCCACCCCCACTTGTGGAGGGTGTCTGGCCAAGTTGATAAAGTTCGGCTCTGTTGGCGTCATTGGCTGTTAAGTAATAGAAAGGTCCTTGGAGTTTGTCTGCAATTTGCATACTGATATCTCTTATCCTGTGTGCGATTCCACATCCCCCACACTCCGGAGCGTTCTTTGGTGCATCAGTGGTGATGGAAGCAGTTCGGAGAGGTCGAGTGGTGATGATTGGTGATGAAATGGGCCACTTGAAGTAACTACGGCTCCGCCATAGGCCTATCCTGGGTAGAAAAAGAAAAATAACAAAATCTTGGAGCATCAGAGGTGTTGGGAGTCAATTGGAATGATGTGAATGAGCTGGGCCGAGCCATCCGGAGGTGCAGGAGGCGGTGTATTGACTCAGGTGTGATGCTGTGTACACGTGGTGGCAGTGTGGAGGTTCAGTTAGGGTCCTAGTCGGTTCTGATGTATGTGGATGGCTTCCAAATAGGGTCCGAGCATGCTGTGGCCTTGTGTGATGATGTGGAAGGAGTGTCAGAGGTGGTGGAAGTGAAAGCGAGTGGTGAACTTCAAAATGGGTTGGTGCTATGTGCAGGTGGGGCTACCAGAGGTGATGTGGCAGCTTGTGGGCTGTCCAAAATGAAGGAATGGCCTCCGGGGCCATGTGAGAAGGTGCACAGTGGTCGGAGTGAGCACAGACTGGACCAAAGGTGGGCTCCAGTTGAAACAACAAAACAGAGGCTGACTTGGGATGCCTCTGAGGTTGCGGTGATACGCCTGGAACGTGTCAGTACCTGCGCTAGCCCTATTCAGCTCCTGAGGAAAGCCATTCGAGCCGAGTCGAAGCATCCTGTTCACAAATCGAAGTCCGTAGTGCCAGCAGTGCCCCGCCGAACGAAGGTCGAAGCTCGAGATCAGACAAAGTCTTCGAGCCGGCCTCCTCGGTCTTAGCGGATATCCGAAACATCTCTCAGTCCCTAGACAGTCCCGTTCCGCGCTACCCCGACCACATTGCGACGACCTCAGTTCAGTCACCAGGGCCCCACCACATTGCAAATTCAGCAAAATGGGTGCCTGGTGCCTCACCAACATAAGGACAGGACGATCACCACCCCCTCCATAGCCCCAGACTCGTGCACGTCAAACCAGCCGAAGCTCCTATGACTCGACGATGCAAAATGGAACGCCCTCGACCATACAGTCATTGACCCTACTCGAACGACTCGCGGCGCCAGCCCGTTCGTCGCTTGCGTCAAGGATATCCGATCGCGCCGAACCTCCGACAATAGATCCGGACTCTTCCATGATAGACGTACCTCCCAGCCAGTCGAATCGCCAACGCACGACAACTTCGTTTCGTTCACCCCAGGGGCAGCCTTCTTGCGGCTACCAGTATCCGAGCGAGCCAGTATATCCATCTCGGACTCGATAGGAATACAATTCGGAGACTCGAGGACGGTGCGGAGGAGAGACGAACCATGTTGACGTGTCAGATCAGTGCTCGAGGAGGCTTAGAGCGATGTTCCATGACCCGGACGAGGCATCTGCCTTGCATACACCCAGGGATCCATACAGTCGAAGTCAGTTCCACCTCGAACTAATCAACAGCTCGGTTCGATTAAAGAGCTCGCCTCCGCAGGAAGCGCCACATTCGTCGTCGGTCAAGTCGTATGGAGGATCATCACAGTCACAGTGCAGGAAGGCTACGAAGGGAGATAGCATCCGGTGGACCACTAATCATTGTCGGACGAACCCTCGGACGATATGCGGTCACAATCGAGAGCGCGTGCTGCATTCGAGGCTCGTTCCAGCGCACCAGCTGATGCCATATTATTCAACCTGGCACGTAGCGCGACTTCCAGCGGAATTGACACACCATCCCCAGCTCGAGGACCTACTCTGTCACGAATACGAAGCCTAGAAACCACAAAGGCATTGCAACGTAGGCTGTGCATCGCTATCCAGTTACAGGCAGCTTCGACCAAGGTACCCAAGGATCTGTGGAGTGCTTGTTGGGTGTTGTGAACGTCGGCGATGTCGGTGGAGAAGTATTCCCGGTTTGTGCCTGGTGCACATGCTCATTTCTGTTGTCATGGACCTATTCCCATTGTCGTGCTTCGATTGGACTCCAAGAAAATGGTAGCAAGTGGACTTTTACTATGTTGCTGATGCTGGACACTGTTCCAAATTTCCCCTTTTGATACTTTGTTTTACATATATATATGTACCTGTCTTAGACAAATGACAGAGAAGTCCTGACCTTTCTTCTCCCCCTCCGAGTTCACGGTTCAAGCTTTGGCCACCTCCGAGTCTTGCCAAGGTCCCCAGTGTTGTCTTGTCTCAGTCTGTGCTCGCCTTGTCTCGACCTTCGCCCCTCGACGCGTTTCCTCACCAGCCACACTCGTCCTCATTTCCTCACCCGTCAAGATTTGATCAGTCTTCGATCCTCGTTGCCCCCTTCAAAGTAACTCAGTACCAATCGCACTTCATTTATCACACAACCAGGTGCCTGCGCGCCTCGTACTTTCAGCCAAGTCTGAGAACCTCCTAGGACTTGCCCCTCTGTCGTACGTGTTGCGTGCCAATCCCCCCTTCGTTACCTCCTATTCGTTTTGAACGCCACCTCGGTCGATCACTGAAGGTGTGCTCGAGCACCGAGAAATTGGGTTTCTTTTGGGTTTGCCCACCGCACAGCGCATCACCATGACGGCTTAGGGCCCCAACAATAGACTTATGAGGAGAGGAGATGAGAGTAGGGAATAAACCCGAGAGAACTCGACTGAGGACTCTGAGTGTTACTTGCTCAGTTTATATACTACAAGGGTGGTCTGTGCACCACTCTAATAATAGTAGCTACGCTGAGTAAGTATGAGTAAAAGAGATAACATAATCGGCCCCGCTGCTGCGCATTGGTAAGCCTGAGTCATAGTCCATGAGTCATCAGTCCGGTAGTCCGTAATCTAATCTAATCGTTATCTAATCTAATCTAATCTTAGCGCTGACTAGATAAGATAGATGCCAACCTGACTAAGATGTTTGGCTACAGCTATTGTAAAATACAAGAAAAAGAATAAAAATGTCTTAGAGATTTTGACTGTTGAGAACAGGTCATGACAACACAGCTGACTTAGCAGTGTAGTATCATATTAATGGCACCTTTCAGGATGACAAATTGGGATAGTAAGACACCAAGCATGGAGTCAAGGAATTTTAGAGTCCACTCATATCAGTAGATAGCAAAAAGTATATAGTATATCATCTTGTTTCATAGTATAGATCATCATACCATCCATACCCACGCACTTTCATTTAGCATACTCCATCTCGCATTTTGCAATTACCACTCTCCTTTGCATTACATCTGCCCCTTCGTTGCATCAGCCATTGTAAAACAACCTTCTCACTCTCTCTGTGATCTTCCGCTGTATTGCCTTGTGTCTGTTGCAACTGCATTGCCTCCCTTTGCACCACACCTTGTCTGCTGCTCCGTGTATCTTCAGTCACACAGCACATTGTCTGTGCATCTTCTGTCATTCCGCATATTGCCTGCCACTCCATGTTGCTTCCCTTTGCACCACACTTTGTCCACCACTCTGCACATCTTCCATCATACCATAACTACATCCACCACTCTTGCAGAACTACTGTCCCCTTGCAGTGATCTTAGTGTCAGGTTTACAGGACATTCTTTCCAGGGCTCACAAAAACCCCCACTGCCTGTCGCTCCAATAGGTTTAAGTGTTATTACCATATTACCAATTCACGGATGAAGAACTCCAAATGACTCCTCTGGATGACACACCCTTCAAATAAAAGGGAACCCAATCTCTTCTAACCAATTCATTATCCAATCTGCTCAAACACCATGTTTGCTTTCTTCATCATCATCACCTACCTCTTTGCCTTTGCCTTCACATTATTGGTCACTGTGTCATGGTTCGATCTTATCTAAAGATCTTATCGTTGATCTTATCTGTTATCTTATCGGTATTAGGTAAGCGTCCCATGGGTCAGGAGTGAGGTGGAGGCATGTTGGTCATGTGACGGCATGAGGTACAGGGTATATAGTCCTGTAGTTTGCATCAAGAGCTCTAGGCTCTTGATTGTCACTGTCCTAGACATTACAACAGGGTTTCTTGTTTTCTTTTCTCCCTCGCTGGTTGTGCGACTTGGTCTAGTGACCTCGTAACATAATCAAGAGCCTTACAAGACTACCTCGCACAATGTTTGCACCAACGTCAAATGACCTTTTACAAACAATGACAACGACGAGTAGAGCAGTCATAATGACAGTGATGCTCATGAAGAGAGGGACCATACTGGTGTCGGATGACACTAGTAAGTCTACAATTATTTCACAGGATTCTATGGCGACCCAACTGGGTGGGTCACAAGTGTCAGGTTGCCCTGGGATAGTGAGTCAGGGGGCCTGGCAGACCGTCCAGTGGAAGAGGGTGGGAGAACACCTGAAGAAAACGCATGGGGTGCTGTGTATCAAGGATGCACAGTCTCAGGACACCAATTACATACCGGGGTAAAACCTTGAGCACAAGGACACCTGAGCAAAAACCTGGGCACCACCCTCATGCATCATGTGGTGGAATGCAATTGAAGAGTTCTGCAAGGGGACGTCAGTGGCACCCGAGAACAGGTGGATACCCCACTGGTGGTACCAGGCATAGCCCATCTCAGCGGAAGAACCAGAACGCTCCTTGCGCGGGGTCGATGTGGTGTTACGGACGATGCCCCCATCGTGATTTGTTCTAAGTCAACAGCAACAAGCAGAGTCTCGGTCCGCTCCCAGTCACTGGACAAAGAGTCTAGACACTAAGTCAAACAATGATGAAGGTCTTGAGAACGATGAGGAAGAAGAGCATCGAGATCGAGCGAGGTTGAGAGCAAAACTTGTCTAAGTTGGAACTGAGGTTACTCTAAGATACATGGGGTTTATATACGTTTGGAGAAACCGAAAAAGGGAATGAGGCTGTAGCTACTTGAGAAAGGAAATGTGAAAGTAACTACAAAAGGAGATAGCGTCCAGGCTGTACATTGCGCACTAATGATGGATATGAAAGACCTACTGAGACACGGAGACAAAACGAAAAGAGAACTGTAACATTACCCCCTTTGTATGCGAGAAGTCACCGACTTCTACCATGAGTTTGTCCAACTGTGGTCTTGCCGAGACTCCAGCCAACTAATATTGCCGACATCGCGGAAACTCAGGGACACATCTCCAGGGATTGCCCACACAAAGGGAAAGCACCAGACAAGCCCAACAAATTGTCACCTACTCAAGAATCGCCACTATAGAACTATAGGGAAACGACTCAGAAAATCAACTGCCCAACGTATTAGGGCACTGTTAAAAAGCACTCCCAGACGAGGCGCGTGAGAATACCCTCCAAGAACTAGAAACAGAGGGTTTTTAAGAAGGAGACGCCAAGAAGCGGTTGATGCCTCCCATACAGTTGAAGCAGTTAAGCAAATCGATTCTGTAATACGTACAATCCAATAATGAAAATGGATTTCAAGTCACTGCGGCAAAACGGAAAATAAACGCCGCTGAAAATTTTTATCCCCGCCCCTCAATTGGGATTTTTGTGGGGGGAAGCCCAAGAAGGAAACTTCATTGATGAATGCATACAAAAGATTGGCCAAAAGAAAGAATTAAACAACCATTAAAGTCAAAAATGCCTGATGGACTATTATCAAATGGCAATGAATCAGCATCGAAACCTATCTACCTATTCCATCAATGGAAACCCATATGATAATTGGTTAATGGATCACGAAATAGGGGATCAAGAAATCATCTCGGGTACCATGGCTGAAAAGCAATAACTCCGACTATTGATTGGCAAAAGACCCTCCAAAATAGACATAATTCAGGATGACAAACGCTATTTGGCCTGGTATGCTAGATACGCCATCAATGGGAGAAGATTGAATACTGGATAAGAGTGAAAGACATCATAGCATCACAGGCATTTGAACGCCAAGCAAAACGTGACGAAATACCAACTGGTCTTACCACCTCAAATACCTTCTGGCAGTCTACCTTTGAGAAAAAGGCATCGGAGTGTTCCCATCCATCACGTCCATGGGAAATGCAATTGAATCAAAACTGGTTTACCAAACAAGTTAGCAAAATCTACCCAACTATCACTGAAAGAAACAGTCCACACTCGACGAATGGAATAGAGAGAGAAGATATATATCACCATCCAAAATCGCGACAGGCATCACATTTTTCTTCGTTTCAAGAAAGAAAGTGGCCCTTATGACCCTGCCAGGGACTATTGTT
This sequence comes from Amanita pallidorosea, assembly GCA_023014475.1. Classification (NCBI taxonomy): domain Eukaryota; kingdom Fungi; phylum Basidiomycota; class Agaricomycetes; order Agaricales; family Amanitaceae; genus Amanita; species Amanita pallidorosea. The sequence goes on from JAEBUS010000072.1 coordinate 95,366, forward strand.
AACTTAATGAATGGACAATCAAAAACGCCTATCCAGTTACCTCTATCTCAGACCTAATGAACGAAAATAGAAAGGCGCGAACTATTTACTCAAACTTGAATTTTCACTGGGGATATAACAGCCGAAATCAAGAAGCAATGAGGAAAGCAGCCTTCATTACGAACCGAGGGTTACTATGAACCAACAGTAATTTCTTCAGCTCTCTGCAATTCGCCCTCGACGATTCAGACGCATGAATGAACGAATATTCCAGGCATGATTAACAAAGGATGGCTCTATTATCTACATGGACCGACAATTCTGATCTGTGGGAAAATGAAGACGAAATACAGAAAACGAACCAAAAAAGAGTCTTAGAGGCTACAGGAAAAAGAACCTATTTTTGAAGTTAGAAAATGCAATTGGTGCTTCAAGAAGTCGAATTCCTGGGTAATGGTCAATTACGGCCCGGTCATATTCAAATGTGACCTGTAAAAACTCGCCGGTATCAGAGACGGCCAATCCCCCACATGTCAAACAAGTCGATCTTTCCTTGGATTTGAAATTTCTATAGACGATTCCATTCGGCAACTTTGGCTGCTATAGCAAAACCTGTTGACGGACTTAACTAAGAAAGGTTTAACCTTCAGTTGGACGCTTGATTGTAGACCGGCTTTTCGATGAATTCAAACGCAATTTTCGTCAATTGCCAGTCTATGATGCCAGACGCCCAGCAAGGACCATTTTATCTACACACGGATGCCTCCAAAAGCCACTGGAGCAGTGATTGAAACAGCCAACCCTCCGGATGCCTCCATCCTTGTGGCTTTAATATCACACGCCTTAACCACAACAGAACAGAATTACCAAATCTATGACCGTAGAACTATTGCTATTATAAAGGATTACAAGCATGGCGACATTTGCTGCATGGATTCCTCTGCATCCATTATTGTCCATTGCGAATCACAAAAACCTTTTCGTTCTATAGAACCCTGCAACGGTTAACACCTCAACAAGCTGTGGTCTATGATGCTATCAGAAATTTGACAGCTGAAGATAGAGCATGGTACCCAGGGAGAAAATGTTTTGAATGCGAATGCATTATCCGCCGTCCTGTCAATATGAAAAGATGATATACGCAGACGATGTTATCATGGTTACCCAATAACAAGTTTATTTGCCTCATCATGATCAGCTTGCTCAGAAAATCCGAGATGCTACGTCACTTGAACAGTTTTGGAAAAACCTCATCGAAGTCATAGAAATGCAACGCTCCCCCCATCAATCCAACTCCAGGGATTGGGCATTTGTGTGTGCATTTTGAATAATCGACAGAGCATATATCCCTGATCTCGGAACACTCTGCACAGTATTATTAAAACGATGAATTGACGCCACTTCCGGGCACCCTGGAATGCTTGAAAACGCTAGAATTGTTTACAACGAGATTACTGTGGCAAGAATGTATAGAACACGATCAAGGAATGGATCACAGGATGCCCCACATGTCAAGCAATGAAGGTGAACACTCACCCCAACACCCCAGCCCTCCACCAATTGGATTCAAAGGCGACTCGACCATTCAACAAGTGACCGTGGATTTATTACCGGATCTTCCATTTCCGACGGATTCGAACTCGATTTTGGCAATGGTGGACATGGTCCTTACGAAGGGGGTAATTCTTACTCCTTGCAGAATAACCATCGACGCATTTAGGGACGGCAAACTCTAATATTCCGAAAATATCAACCGCGCTTTGGCTACCAGACGTACTTATTTCAGATCAAGGACCGCAGTTTCTTCAGGCCAAAGTCTTCCAAGAATCAGAAAAAACATTAGAATCAAATCATGAGATGAGCACACGTACCATCCACAAACTGATGGACGAAAACGGAATGAGTAATCAGGAACTAAAGTAATATCTTCGAATATTCTGCGCAAACGAAGCCCATTACTTGGGAAACAGCTATTACCAATCGCCCGAAATTGCCCATAAGCAATCGCCTCACGACTCAGTTAAAGCATCGCCTTTCAGCTCATGTATGGAACAACCCCTGTTGCAACTACCTACTGCGAGCGCAGAAAATGACGACACTCGCAGCAGAAGAAGACTACAAATTTACAAAAAGCTAGGGAAGAGGCGCTTTGCGGCGCATGAACTAGCCAGACAAATGGTGGCTAGACAAATTAGGGACAAGTCACATAAATGCGAAATAGGAAAGGACCTGTTACAGTTCTCTTTTCGTTTCGTCTCCATGTTTTGGCGAACAGTTTCACATCCATCTTTACTGCACATTGTACAGCCTGGACGCTATCTCCTTTTAAAGTTACCTTCATATTTCCTTTCCCAGATAACTACAGCTTTATTTCCTTTTTACGATTCCTTTGTTCTCCAAACGTATATAAGCTCCATGTACTGTAGAGTAACCTCAGTTCCAACTTAGACGAGTTTTGCTCTCAACCTCGCTTGAACTCGACGCTCTTCTTCTTCATTGTTCTCAAGACCTTCGTCATCGTTTGACTTAGCGTCTAGACTCTTTGTCCAGTGTCTGGGAGCGGACCGAGACTCTGCTTGTCGCTGTTGACTTAGAACGAACTACGACGAGGGCATCGTCCATAACACAAGTTGGAACTCAGGAACCGCTCAGTGCTTCATCACTAGCCAGACACCATTGAGACCCGAACCTCCCAGATCAGACCGCCAAATGACTCCGTTCGTTTATAGGCAAAAGTACTACCTTGGACGAAGGGAAGTTTATCCTTCACAACAAACAAAGGGTGGTATTACGTTTCAACCACTAAGAAAAAGAACCAGCGAGTCCCAGAAAGTTTCTTCGAAGGGAATATAGAGAAGGAAACCCTGACGAAGAATTACCAGCAGAAACTTGGATTAATTGGCATAACGAAGAAAACAATTCAGATAGCCGATTATTCTTCCCACCAAACAAAGAACCAGAACTCACTTGGTGGCACGAATTTCGAGATACTGAGGATCTAACACAGGAGTCCTTTCCGCACTTGAGGAGTCTACTCTTCCAAGTGGAACGAATACAAGGAACAACAGCAGATTGAACTGGATCTAGATTTTGACAACAACCGAAACAAGGAGAAAGCTCGAAACAAGCAACAGAACCGAAACAAGAACCTGAAACCGAAACAAAGAAGATATGGCAGACGAAAAGGAAACATCCCGAAAGGATAAAGGGAATCTCCATTGAGAAATTCAAAGGACAACGATCCAAAGCAAAACATTTCATCTATGCATTTGATGACACCTTCGATCTAGATGAGGAACAATTTACCACTGCCAAGAAAAAAATCAAATATGTTTTCCTACACTTAGGAGAGGAATTAAGAATTGGAAATCCAATATTCGAGAGGAATTGGACGAGGCAACTACAGATAAAGGAAAGAAAAAGGAAGAAGGAACGACGCTCTCTGGGATAGCTACAGCAGTTTCAGAAGCGATTCTTAGCCGATTGGGGCGAATCAGACACCGCAGCCAGGACCCTGAATGATCTAGATAAAGTCAAAGTGGGCGGAGCATTGATATCCCCACTTACTTCAGAAATTCCGATCGCTTATTCAGTCAACTGGAATCACAGGGTTCATGGCGCAGCAAATCTATTTTTGTAAAGGACTCCCAGCATCAGTCGCAGCAAAAATCATCGAAAACCTGCAGTCATCAACATGGAAACAGCCTATGATGCTGCGGAGCGATTACACAATGCTTGGGAAACCCTGAAACTGATGAACCATCCTCTGGATCAGGAAACACGGTAGACGTTTCAAATTTAACCAGACTCGAGGAACTCGACATCAGGATCGAAAGGAGTCAATGCCATAACTACTGGACACCTTTCAGATGCCCAAAAGGAGGAATATCGGAAAACCGGCAAGTGTTTCCGATGCGGAACTCAGGGACACATATCCAGGGATTGCCCAAAAAAAGGGAACACCCAGACGACACCCAACAAATCGCCCCTCCTAGAATCGCACCATTAGAACTATTGAGGAAACAACCTCAGAAGAATCAACTGCCCAACGCATTAGGGCACTATTAAAAGCACTCCCAGACGAGGAGCACGAGAATACCCTCCAAGAACTAGAAACAGAGGTTTTTAAGAAGGAGAGCCCAGAAAGCGGTTGACACCTCCCATAAAGTTGAACAGTTAGCACTTGATTCTGTAATCGTACAATCCAATAATGATAAATGGATCTCAATCACTGTGCAAAAAAACGATAAACGCTGAAATGTCCACCCTCATTGATTGTGGAGCAGAAGGAAACTTCATTGATGAACGCATATCAAAAGGCTGGCCAAAAGAAGAACTAAAACAACTGATTAAAGTCAAAACGCTGATGGAACTATTAATCAAAATGGCATGATCACGCATCGAACTTTCTGACCTATTCTATCAATGGAAAACCATATGATAATTGGTTATGGATCACGAACTTAGGGGATCAAGAAATCATCTTCGGGATACCATGGCTGGAAAAGCATAATCCGATTATTGATTGGCGAAAGAAAACCTCCAAATAGACAACAATTCAAGAGATGACAAACCTATTTGGCGTATAGCGCTAGATACTCAACAATGGGGAGAAGATGAATACTGGATAAGAGTAAAAACATCAGCATCACAGGCATTTGAACACCAAGCAAAACGTGACGAAACACCAACTGTCTTACCCCCGAATACCTTCCCTGGCAGTCTACCTTTGAGAAAAAGGCATCAGAGGTTTCCCATCATCACATCCATGGGACCATGCAATTGAACTCAAAACTGGATTTACACCAAAAGTTAGCAAAATCTACCCACTATCATTAAAAGAACAGTCAACACTCGACGAATGGATTAAGGAGCAATTAGATAAAGGATATATTCGACCATCCAAATCGCCACAGGCATCACCATTTTTCTTCGTTTCAAAGAAAGAAAGTGGTGCCCTTAGACCCTGCCAGGACTATTGTTACCTTAATGAATGGACGATCAAAAACGCCTATCCATTACCCCTAGTCTCAGACCTAATGACAAAATTAGAAGGCGCGAACTATTTCACTAAACTTGATTTGCACTGGGGATATAACAACGTCCGAATTAAAGAAGGCGATGAATGGAAAGCCTTCATTACGAACCGAGGGTTGAATGAACCAACAGTAATGTCTTTGGCCTTTGCAATTCGCCCTCGACGTTTCAGACCATGATGAACGAATACTTCCAGGACATGATTAACGAAGGATGGCTCATTATCTACATGGACGACATTCTGATCTGTGGGAAAACGAAAGACAAAATACAGAAACGAACCAAAAGAGTCTTAGAGCGCTTACAGGAAAAGACCTATTTTTGAAGTTAAGAAAAGTGCAAATTTGTGTTCAAGAAGTCGAATTCCTGGTATGGTCATTACGCCCGGTCATATTCAAATGGACCCTGTAAAACTCGCCGGTATCAGAGACTGGCCAACCCCCACAATGGTTCAAACAAGTTAGATCTTTCCTCGGATTTGAAATTTCTATAGACAATTCATCGGCAACTTTGCTGCTATAGCAAACCGTTGACGGACTTAACTAAGAAAGGTTTAACCTTCAGTTGAATGCTTGATTGTCAGACGGCTTTCGATGAATTAAAATGAAAATTTTCGTCAATGCCAGTCCTATGCATGCCAGACCCCACAAGGCCATTTATCCTACACACGGACGCCTCCAATAAAGCCACTGGAGCAGTATTGAAACAAGCCGACGCCTCGGATCCCTCCATCCTTGTGGCTTTATATCACACGCCTTAACCACAACAGAACAGAATTACCAAATCTATGACCAAGAACTACTGGCTATTATTAAAGGATTACAAGCATGGCGACATTTGCTGCATGGATTCTGCATCCAATTATAGTCCATTGCGATCACAAAAATCTTTCATTCTATAGAACCCTGCAACGGTTAACACCTCGACAAGCTCGTTGGTCTATGATGCTATCGGAATTTGACCTGAAGATAGAGCACGTACCAGGGACAAAAATGTTTGAAGCAGATGCATTATCCCGCCGTCCTGATCATATGAAAGATGATGATATACTGGACAATGTTATCATGTTACCCAATAACAAGTTTATTCGCCTTATCACTACAGACCTTGCTCAGAAAATCCGAGATGCTACGTCACTTGACAGTTTTGGAAAAACCATCATCGAAGTCATAGAAAGTCAACGCGCTCCGCCTATCAAATCCAAATTACAGGATTGGGCATTTGTTGACGGAATCATTTGATACATCAACAGAGCATATATCCCTGATCTTGGAACACTCCGCACCAGTATTATCAAAACGGTCCATGAATTGCCCACTTCCGGGCATCCTGGATGCTTGAAAACGCTAGAATTGTTACAACGAGATTACTGGTGGCCAGGAATGTATAAACACGTCAAGGAATGGATCACTGGATGCACCACATGTCAGCAAATGAAGGTGAACACTCACCCCAACACCCCAGCCCTCCTACCAATCGGATCAAAGGCGACTCGACCATTTCAGCAAGTGACCTTGGATTTTATACCGATCTTCCCATTTCCGACAGATTTGACTCGATTTTGGTCACGGTGGACCATGGTCTTACGAAGGGGTAATTCTTACTCCTTGCAAGAAAACCATCACGCACTAGGAACGGCAGACCTCTACATTTCCGAAATATTCAAGCGCTTTGGTCTACCAGACGTACTTATTTCAGATCAAGGACGCAGTTCTCAGCCAAAGTCTTCCAAGAAATCAGAAAAACATTAGGAATCGATCATAGGATGAGCACCACGTACCATCCACAACCGATGGAGAAACGGAACGAGCTAATCAGGAACTAGAAGTATATCTTTGAATATTCTGTGCAAACGAAGCCCATACTTGGAAACAATTATTACCAATTGCCGAATTTGCCCATAACAATCGCCATCACGACTCAGTTAAAGCATCGCCCTTTCAGCTCATGTATGGAACAGACCCTGTTGCACTACCTACTGCAGCGCAGAAAATGACGACACCAGCAGCAGAAGAACGACTACAGACGTTATAAAAAGCTAGGGAAGAGGCGCTTGCGGCGCATGAACTAGCTAGACAAATGGTGGCTAGACGAATTAGAGACAAATCAATCAAATTCGAAATAGGAGACAAAGTTTGGCTTGAAAACAGAAATCTTAATATCCCATACCAGTCCAGGAAGCTAGCGCCAAAACGAGAAGGACCCTTCCCCATTGAGCAAGTCTTAGGACCAGTAACGTATAAGCTCAAACTTCCGAAACAATGGCGCATTCATCCAGTCTTTCCACACTACTCCTTATGCCATATAAGGAGACTGAAACACATGGACCAAATTACACAACCACCTCCTGATCTTGTAAACGGACAAGAAGAGTTTGAAGTTGAAGCGGTTCTCGCACACCGAAAGCGTGGAGCAGGATATCAGTATTTGGTTAAATGGAAAAACTACGGTCCGAATGACAATTCCTGGGAACCAGAACGCAATCTAGGCAATGCTGCGGATATCTTGCAAGCATATAAACAGAGAAGACAGTTGTAAAATACCCATGTCTCGCTATCATAACCGCGAATCCTTAAACAAAATATCTGATATACGAAGAAATACTGTTCTACTCGAGGACGATATTCTCCAAAACTCTACGAAAGATTTCGAGGACGGATCATTAAAATTCCTATCTATCGCCCTCCAACATCTCTGTTAGGATTACCACAATTCTCTAAAATCATCCGGACACAAGCAGTCCGACAAACTGCACCTAGAGCCTCAAGACTAACCGCCGGACACTTAAAACATCCACAAGGACACGTAGAATTCCCATTTAATGCTCGCCTTCATTATCTCCCAAAATACATGGATCTTACATTCGATCCTGAGGAGTTACCATATTATCCCGAAGCCAGATCATATCTTCCATCACCCAACATACCTTTGAATCACAGATATGAGGTGTACGCTGAGATGGCCCTTCGAAGAAAGAGCCTGAAAAATATGTTTTCATTCAGGATCTAAAACACGCTGGCAAAGAAATCGAAATATACACTGGGTTGCTGATCGGCATGTCCCAAATGCACAAGCCAATTTCGATGACGCAATGGACAGCCTGGATTTCTTGAATGCATTTTGTAAAGACCCCGTTATTCCTGATGCACCGGAACAATCCATCACACAAGGTGATAACCCTATCACAGACACCAAGCATGAGAACGAGGGTTCCACCGTTACTAGGAATGAATTAAGCGAATCAGAAGAATCTGATGGAGAACTCGAATACATTCCCACCATCAGAGCGCCCGCGTCATCTTACCAATTTTCGGAAGAAGAACTCCTGACTGTCAATTATGATGACGAAGTGTTCAATTTGAACATAAAAGGACACTTTGGAACGCGTCGGACTCCCAACATATTCGTTATATCATGCCTGCTTTCTCACCACCATTGCCTACCTTGCTGCTTTGCCTTTGCCCTCCTGGTCACAGCATGTGGCCATTGTTACATTGAACCCTGCTGTCCTCTCGCCCTTTCTTGCCGCCGCCCACGACCTCCCCCTCGAGGTCTTTGTCAACACCACCGTCACCATCGACGACTTCGAATTCGCTGATCTCCCAGAACTTCATGAACATCCAGCAGAACTCGCTGACACCGTAACTGTCCCCATTATACCTGTTCCACCCATTGTCGCTCGTCCTCGCAACGCTATGTTGGGTAACATTAGCGACAATCTCACCACCCTCGTCACATACTTTAACCTGTTCTCCGAACCACTCGACTTCGTCACAGCGCTGACTCTCACTACCGACCCCCACACCCTCACTTATGAAGAATGCGATGCAATGCTTGCTCAGGCAAAACAATTGCAGCGAGCAATTCAAAGTTTACAGTGGCGTGTGGAGACTGCCAACAAGGATGTCGGTAACATTATCAGCTGGTTGGAGTCAAGGCAGGATCACGGTTGGACGAACTCTTGGTAGAAGTTGGCGACTTCTTGCATACAAAGGGGGTAATGTTCCAGTTCTCTTTTCGTTTTGTCTCCATGTTTTGGCGAACAGTTTCACATCCATCCTTACTGCGCATTGTACAGCCTGGACGCTATCTCCTTTCGTAGTTACCTTCATATTTCCTTTCCCAGATAACTACAGCTCTATTTCCTTTTTACGATTCCTTTGTTCTCCAAATGTATATAAGCTCCATGTACTGTAGAGTAACCTCAGTTCCAACTTAGACGAGTTTTGCTCTCAACCTCGCTTGAACTCGACGCTCTTCTTCTTCATTGTTCTCAAGACCTTCGTCATTGTTTGACTTAGCGTCTAGACTCTTGTCCAGTGACTGGGAGTGGACCGAGACTCTGCTTGTTGCTGTTGACTTAGAATGAACTACGACGAGGGCATCGTCCGTAACAGAGACAAAGTTTGGCTCGAAACAGGAATCTTAATATTCCATACCAGTCCGGAAACTAGCACTGAAACAGAAGGACCCTTCCCATTGAGCAAGTCTTAGGACCAGTGATGTATAGGCTCAAACTCCCAAAACAATGGCACATTCATCCAGTCTTTCACACATCACTCCTTTATGCCATATAGGGAAACTGAAACACATGGACCAAATTACACAGCTCCACCTCCGGATCTTGTAAATGGACAGGAGGAGTTTGAAGTCAAAGCGATTCACACACCAAAAGCATGGAACAGATATCAGTATTTGGTTAAATGGAAAACTACGGTCCAAATGACAATTCCTGGGAGCCAGAATAAATCTAGGCAATGCTGCGGATATCTTGCACACATATAAACAGAGAAGACAGTTGTAAAACACCCATGTCTTGCTATCGTAACTGCCGAATCCTTAACAAAACATTTGATATACGAAGAAATACTGTTCTACTTGAGGGCGGTATTCTCCAAAAACTCTATGAAAGATTTCGAGGACAAATCATTAAAACTCCCATCTATCGCCTCCCAACCTCCCCACTAGGATTACCACAATTCTCAAAATCACCCGGACACGAGCAGTTTGACAAATTGCACCCAGAGTCTCAAGACTAACCACCGGACACCTAACACATCCACAAGGACACGTAGAATTCCCATTCAATGCTTGCCTTCATTATCTCCCAAATACACGGATCTTACATTTGATCCTGAGGAATTACCATACTATCCTGAAGCCAGATCATATCTTCCATCACCCAACATACCTTTGAATCACAGATATGAGGTGTACGCTGAGATGGCCCTTCGAAGAGAAGACCCTGAAAAATACACCTTTATCCAGAATCTAAAACGCGCTGGCAAAGAGGTTGAAATATACCGCTGGGTTTCTGATTGGCATGTTCCAAATGCACAAGCCAATTTTGACGATGCAATGGACAGCTTGGACTTCCTGAACATGTTTGTTGACGATCCTGTTATTCCTGACGCACCGGAACAAGCCATCACACAAGGCAATGACCCTATCACAGACACTGAGCATGAGAACAAGGTTCCCATCGTTACCAGAAATGAATTAAGCGAATCAGAAGAATCCAATGGAGAACTTGAATACGTTCCCACCATCAGAGCGCCTGCGTCATCTTACCAATTTTCGGAAGAAGAGCTCCTGACTGTCAATTATGATGACGAAGTGTTCGATTGAACATAAAAGGATGCTTTGGAACACATCGGATTCCCCAACCCACTCGTTACATCATGCCTGCTTTCTTCACCACCATCGCCTACATTGTCGCCTTTTCCTTTGCCCTCCTGGTCACAGCATGTGGCCATTATTACATCAAACCGGCTGCCGTCCTCTCGCCCTTCCTTGCCGCCGCCCATGACCTCCCCCTTGAGGTCTTTGTCAACACCACACCCACATAGATGACTTTGAATTCGCCGACCTCCCCGAACTACATGAGCACCCAGCAGAACTGGTAGACACCGTCACCATCCCCATCGTACCCGCTCCGCCCATCATCACCTGTCCCTGCAACACCATGCTTGACAACATCAGCAACAATCTTGCCACCTGGTCACCTACTTTTTTATTCTCCGAGCCCCTTGATTTTATCACCACCCTCACCCTCACGACCGACCCGCACACTCTTACTTATGAAGAATGGGACGCAATGCTTGCTCAAGCGAAACAGTTGCAACGAGCAGTCCAGAGTTTACAAATGGGCCATGGAAACTGCCGACAAGGATGTCGTAACATTATCAGCTGGTTGGAGTCAAGGCAGGATCACGGTTGGACGAACTCTTGGTAGAAGTTGGTGACTTCTCGCATACGAAGGGGTAATGTTACAGTTCTCTTTTCGTCTCGTCTCCATGTTTTGGCAAACAGTTTCACATCCATCTTTACTGCGCAATGTACAGCTCTGGACTATCTCCTTTGTAGTTACCTTCATATTCCTTTCCCAGATAACTACAGCTTTATTTCCTTTTTTACGATTCCTTTGTTCTCCAAACGTATATAATATCCATGTACTGTAGAGTAACCTCAGTCCCAACTTAGACGAGTTTTGCTCTCAACCTCGTTTGAACTCGAACTCTTTCTTCTTCATCGTTCTCAAGACCTTGTCATTGTTTGACTTAGCGTCTAGACTCTTTGTCCAGTGACTGGGAGCGGACCGAGACTCTGCTTGTCGCTGTTGACTTAGAACGAACTACGACGAGGGCATCGTCCGTAACAATACGTCTACCAAAGGTAATATGCTTGGGTGTGGGCCGAGGGTTTGCGAAGCTCCAACACTCCCCTCGAAACCATGTGTGCTATCCTGCTTCGTCTCCTTAGCAGGTTTCTTTCCTTTTCAGTCCCTATTGGACTTTGCTTCCCTTCTTGTGGAAGCAATCATCGTCCAATGTCTGCACAAGAACAGAGGTGGCACCAGCCTTTCCCCTGAATCAACATCATCTTTTCAGATGACCGTACGGTGTCGAAGCAACAACTGACAGGAGCCGCAGCAAAAGTAAGAGGCTAAGTAAGAACTACTACTTGTAGCTGTAGTAATTCACATAATCCGCTGTAGAGCGATCACTTAGTAGCAAGGCAGAGGATGGTAGATTTACGTCTAAAAGTACGACGTATTTATACAGTCTATCTACGGGTCTGAATGTCGCAATATAGTAGCGCATGACTGATCAATTCTATTGTGCTTGCTAATGCACAGTCATTGCTGTGTCAATAGCTGTGTGGAACACAGCTTTGCAGCAGTCATGACATGGTGCACTATTGTCTGAGTTGACATATGTCAAACTCTATAATATCTGTCTAACTCCTATAGTATCTGTCAAGATTATTAATAGCAGTGAACCTATAATTATGTCCACATAATACAAAAACATTGATATAATGACAGATTAAGATAAATAGGTCCCATCCAAGATAAGATTGGGATAGATCCGAGATTGCTTCCAAGGTGCGGAAACACTCGTGTGTGTACGATTACATCCGTTTCAACACTCCCCCTCATTGAGGATCTCAATGCCATTTATCCTCTTAAACTCTTTGAACTTTTGGCAAGTCAAATTTTTTGTTAAGATTCAGCTAAATTGATTATTTGTGGAAACATAATGAATGTTGAATCTTTATTTCAACATGTTCTTCTAACAATAATGATAACAAATATCAATATGTTTTGTTCTATGTTCTTGAGCTGGATTCTTGCAAGAATATTGATTTTCTATTATCAACCATTAAGATCAATAGCTCCACATTTAATCCCAGTTCTTTGAATAAGGATTTAATCACATGAATTTTGTCTAGAACAATCTGACAAGCTCATGTATTCAGCTTCAGTTGATGACAAAGCAACTGTTTTTTGCTTTCTTGAAAATCCAGCTAATTGAGCTCCTGCTAATCAGAACTAAGATACCCTTCTGATTTGTGCGTGATTTGGTCACCAGCCCAATCAGCATCAGCATAAGCATTTAATCCTTCTTTGTTAAAGCATCATATGTTATTTTTCCATTTATAGTGGAATTAACATTATTTAATGATATATTAAGGCTTTAGCAATATGTTCTTTTTGAAGGATTAACATGAATTTGGCATCATTGATACTGCTGAGTAATATCATATTTTGTGCAAGTGTAAGATATATAATGGATCCAATAATTGATTGATAGTTAACTCCTTTCTTGAGGAGTTGCATAACCTTCATCGCTGAGGTATGTATCCTGCTGGTAAATGGTGGCGAACAGGTTTAGAATCTTCTGACCAAATCTTTTAACTATTTCCTTTGCATAGTTAATCGATCAAGAGTTATCATTTTCTCTTCTATCTTGCGACTATTTTTATCGCCAAGATATTTCAGAAATGGGTCCTAAATCTCTACATTCCCATTAGGTCATGAATTGGTGTGTTTAATTTCCATATGGTAATTTTCTATTATCACCATGAATAACACATCATCAACATATAGTAATTGCCTACTAATTATTGCATTTTTTGTCATTAGCAAACATAGACCCCTGTGTCTGTAGACATTGTCCAAAGGCCTAATTCCCGTTAGAATTCAATTTGCTTTTTTTTGTTCACTAGAGAAGCTTGTTTCAATCCATATAAGCCTTTTTTAGCCTTATAATTTGTGGCTCTTGTCCTTTGATGATAAATCCTCTGGCTGTTTCCATATATATGTTCATCAAATAATGATTGAACACCAACACTTTACACTCCCCCCGTGTCCCACTGGACTCCTGGTTGAGTCCTGACCTGTCCAGGACTGTCCTGGTCAAGTCCTGGTTCAGTCCTGGTTCAGTCCTGACCTGTCCTGACCTGTCCAGGCTTTAGTGTTCTGGACCACCACCAGGACTCTACCAGGACTCTACCAGGACTTTTAGGAGTGTTACTGAGGACAAATACCCTGCATGACCTTCCCAGCACTGTATTTCATTTTCCCACAGTCAAATTAACTCTACTACACATTCCCATATTCCACCAAGTTTCCCACACTCACATACACATCCCCACAGCTGATTCATACTGGTCTACATTTTCCCACAGTCAAACCATCAAATTCCCACATTAGATTACATTTCCCACACCCCATCTGAATATTTATACACCCACGCCATTGCTGACCGTGCCCTCATATATTTTCCCACGGTCAGAATAACTTCCATGCATATTATCACACTGCATTCATACAAACCTACTTTACACATTCCCACATAACACTAAATTTCCCACAGTTACAACCAGACATAAGTGTCTATCCACACAGATGACTCATACCATTTTTCCATGGTCAGAATAACCCCCTGTGGATATTCCCACACTACTTTCATTTTCTGCACTAAGCCACCTTTTGTATGAATTCCCACAATAGACTATGCTTCCCATGGTCAAATACCTTCCTACAAAAACCAAATTCCTCACCCCATTTCTCATTAACAGACATGCATTCAACAGAGGAAAGAAAAGGTCTTCACAATTGCCATATCAGCCATCTGGTGATGGTTTCTGTCTCATTTGTCAATTGTTACTTATGTTCATTCTCTCTTCTTTGTAACAGCACATTGTTGATCTTATTACTACCAAAATAGTGTAATGCCCACCATGAAAAAAATTATATGTGATCCTACTACTACAATACAATTGCAACACTTATTCTTCTTCTTCCATTTCCTCTCCCCCTATTTCCTTCATTTCTGGTTCAGGATTACATGTTTGGAGTGGTAGAAAAGCATAACATGCAAGAACCAGTCAAAATTGCCCCTGGTCATTCTGTTTAATATATGCTCAACCCACCAAGCCAAGCATTCAGTTGTTCACATGCTTGTGTGTTGAAGGCACGCTTATAGTACAACTGGCCTTGTGCATTTCTAGCTGCAACCACTAAGTTAGGTGCAGAGCCATTTAAGGGAGCAGGATTGCAATAAGTCCTGCACAGTTCATCATCAACCCGGTGGTTGACATAATGGTATGAGTCAACAATAAATCTTGTTGTATCTTTCCACCTCTCCAAGTCCCAGCTGCCATTTCTTATGCAACTACGGAGAACAAGGCATGCCTTATCAATGCATATATAGTCTGGCCTAGACTCTGGTGTAGGATACACTAGCCTCAGGAAGTCCATGATATGGGCAGGTGATTCTGATTTTGGGAATTTCTTCCATGCAAGGACCACTCCACAAGGAGCACATATTGTTCAACACAGTAAAAGTGGTGGTTGTAAAAATGGGTGTTTTATCCTTTGTACTGTTGAGCAACATCATGTGGCTGCACATTCCCAGTTTGTACTGGTTGAGCAACCTCTGGTTCTTCCCCAGTGTTCCTAGATGCCCAAGCCAAACCTTCATCTGGCCTTCTGAGTCCTCTTCTATAACCTCCCAGTGTACAACGCCTACTATTAGCAACAAATCTCTCCCAGATGTCTTGATGCTGATGACATGCTTTTGTACCTTGAACTTTGACATTTCTACAATCTGTCACATGGCAAAGCCCTCCATAGAGGTTCTCATGATATGCACAGTAGACACCCCCACGTGCATTTTGCAGATCACTTGTACAGTTACCCAGGCACAATGGGTGTGGCCAATGACTATCCCATCCATGACAACCAGCCTAAACAGGGAATTTTCATCATCATCAGTTCCATGAACTACTTCTGTTGACTCCCAGGATTTAGCCTAATATCATCCATACCCAATGTCTCTGCTTCATCATTTTCTGTGATCACATCAGCAGTCCCCTTATATTGTTGTGCACATTCAGCACAAGCATGGTGTTCAGCAGCTCTTATAATGCCCTTTTCACCAAGGATCTTGATTGCCTCTGATGTCACCTCCTCTATTGAAAGATATCATCCATTGTGACATCTACATTAGACTCTGATGCAACAAAACGCATTGATTCTTGGATGAAAGCCTGCCAGATATGACGTCTTGTTACTATTCCTGTGTTTTTGAAAGCATCATTCCAGAAATCTTTGTATGCTGCTGCAGATGCATGGAAATTATACATTGCACTGAGCACAGCTGAGTTGAACCTTCGGTCAACCCATAGTTTCTGCCCTATTTTGATATACTTTGCAGCATTCAGGTATACTCTTTCATGCTGTCCTCACTCAAAGGTGCTCTCTCATGATCTGTGTAGTATATTGCATTGCATTTTTGCATCGCCCTGAGAGAACAAGCACATTGTTGTAACTTTTAAAATCTTTAATCAATGTTACATGTGGGATGTCTCTTTGCTTTGTCCCCTGATATAGAGCTGCATTGTTGCAAAAGGAAGTCTGACATACAGCCACTGCAGGAGATATGATGTGGACTGGTTGCAATATCTCATGTGCAATTGGCTTTAATTTCATTTTAATTTACCTGCAGGGGAATCTGATTCCAATTCCCACATACACCATGGTCGTCACTCATATGATAGTGACAGTGATGATGATACTCCCAAGGATAAAAGAAACAATTATTATCATAAAAATCATGATGCTACATTTGATGGAAACAGCAGTCCATCTCGTGATAATGATAATGATAAAGGGCTACCAGATTCAGATCTGACTCCTGATAAGGAAAATCAGGATAATATAGAACCAAATCTGAATCGAACAATTACACCTCCTGAATGAACAACAAATATCCCCAAAGATTGACATGGGGATAAACGTTCAGAAAAAGGAAAATCTAGACGAGATGAGAGATTTGATGAAACTCTCAGAAGGACTTCCCAAATTAAAAAACCAAAATTCTTGTCTGGCAATTTCTACGGACGAGAAAATCCCATTCAGACAGAAAAAGAATCTAAGTCAGAATGGGAGAAAAGAGTTTTTGGGAAAGGCAAAGGAAGGCTTAGACCTATCCTCAGTCCTTCAACTTCATGAAAAGCACTAGAAAATCCATTAAAACAAATAGAAATGGATTTACAAATGGATGAACCTTCTAGTTCAGGATCAGAAACAGACAATTATAAAACTCCGTCTAATTCTGGATCTGACAAAGAAGAATCAGAAAAAGAAATCAGACCAATTTCAGGTGGTGAATCTATTCCAGATTTGAACCAACCAAAGTCTGATGATGAAGATCCATTTGGTGACTCAAGTGAAGATGAGATAAATAAACATCTCAGATCTAAGTCACCTAGTGACAATCTCTTCAACTTTATACATAAATTGCATAAAGAAGGAGGAAATAAATTTGTTAACTACCTTCTATCAAAAGCCATAAATCCAAATTATTCCAAAAATGTGGATCAATGGACATATAGAGATGCATATAAATTAATCCCAAAGAATGGGATGAATGGCATAATGCAATGACAGAAGAAATTAAAGCCCTTCAAGACCGTGACGTATGGGAATTAGTACCATGTCCTAAAAACAGAAAACCTGTGAAATGTAGATGGGTTTATGCTGTTAAAAGTGATGGTCGAAAACGTGCTCGACTTGTTGCTAAAGGATTTTCACAAATACCTGGAGTTGATTATGATGATACATTCTCACCAGTTGCACGATTTGAAACTGTGAGACTCCTCATGGCTACAGCAGTGCTAGAAAATTGGGAAATTGAAGCGCTAGATGTAAAGACAGCGTTCCTATATGGAGACTTAGAAGAAAACATATATATGGAACAGCCAGAAGGATTTATCATCAAAGGACAAGAGCACAAAGTGTTATGGACGATGCCCTCGTCGTAGTTCATTCTAAGTCAACAGCAACAAGCAGAGTCTCGGTCCACTCCCAGTCACTGGACAAAGAGTCTAGACGCTAAGTCAAACAATGACGAAGGTCTTGAGAACAATGAAGAAGAAGAGCGTCGAGTTCAAGCGAGGTTGAGAGCAAAACTCGTCTAAGTTGGAACTGAGGTTACTCTACAGTACATGGAGCTTATATACATTTGGAGAACAAAGGAATCGTAAAAAGGAAATAGAGCTGTAGTTATCTGGGAAAGGAAATATGAAGGTAACTACGAAAGGAGATAGCGTCCAGGCTGTACAATGCGCAGTAAAGATGGATGTGAAACTGTTCGCCAAAACATGGAGACAAAACGAAAAGAGAACTGGAACATTACCCCCTTTGTATGTGAGAAGTCGCCAACTTCTACCAAGAGTTCGTCCAACCGTGATCCTGCCTTGACTCCAACCAGCTGATAATGTTACCGACATCCTTGTTGGCAGTCTCCACACGCCACTGTAAACTTTGAATTGCTCGCTGCAGTTGTTTTGCCTGAGCAAGCATTGCGTCGCATTCTTCATAAGTGAGGGTGTGGGGGTCGGTAGTGAGAGTCAGCGCCGTGACGAAGTCAAGTGGTTCGGAGAACAGGTTAAAGTATGTGACGAGGGTGGCGAGATTGTCGCTAACATTGCCCAACATAGCATTGCGAGGACGAGCGACAATGGGTGGAACGGGTATAATGGTGACAGTTACGGTGTCAGCGAGTTCTGCCGGATGTTCATGAAGTTCCGGGAGATCAGCGAATTCGAAGTCGTCGATGGTGACGGTGGTGTTGACAAAGACCTCGAGGGGGAGGTCGTGGGCGGCGGCAAGAAAGGGCGAGAGGACAGCAACGGGTTCGATGTAACAATGGCCACATGCTGTGACCAGGAGGGCAAAGGCGAAGGCAACAAGGTAGGCGATGGTGGTGAAGAAAGCAGGCATGATATAACGAATATGTTGGGGAGTCCGACGCGTTCCAAAGTGTCCTTTTATGTTCAATTGAACACTTCGTCATCATAATTGACAGTCAGGAGTTCTTCTTCCGAAAATTGGTAAGATGACGCGGGCGCTCTGATGGTGGGAATGTATTCGAGTTCTCCATCAGATTCTTCTGATTCGCTTAATTCATTCCTAGTAACGGTGGAACCCTCGTTCTCATGCTTGGTGTCTGTGATAGGGTTATCACCTTGTGTGATGGATTGTTCCGGTGCATCAGGAATAACGGGGTCTTCAACAAATGCATTCAGGAAATCCAGGCTGTCCATTGCGTCATCGAAATTGGCTTGTGCATTTGGACATGCCGATCAGCAACCCAGCGGTATATTTCGATTTCTTTGCCAGCGTGTTTTAGATCCTGAATGAAAACATATTTTTCAGGCTCTTCTCTTCGAAGGGCCATCTCAGCGTACACCTCATATCTGTGATTCAAAGGTATGTTGGGTGATGGAAGGTATGATCTGGCTTCGGGATAATATGGTAACTCCTCAGGATCGAATGTAAGATCCATGTATTTTGGGAGATAATGAAGGCGAGCATTAAATGGGAATTCTACGTGTCCTTGTGGATGTTTTAAGTGTCCGGCGGTTAGTCTTGAGGCTCTAGGTGCAGTTTGTCGGACTGCTTGTGTCCGGATGATTTTAGAGAATTGTGGTAATCCTAACAGAGATGTTGGAGGGCGATAGATAGGAATTTTAATGATCCGTCCTCGAAATCTTTCGTAGAGTTTTGGAGAATATCGTCCTCGAGTAGAACAGTATTTCTTCGTATATCAGATATTTTGTTTAAGGATTCGGCGGTTATGATAGCGAGACATGGGTATTTTACAACTGTCTTCTCTGTTTATATGCTTGCAAGATATCCGCAGCATTGCCTAGATTGCGTTCTGGTTCCCAGGAATTGTCATTCGGACCGTAGTTTTTCCATTTAACCAAATACTGATATCCTGCTCCACGCTTTCGGTGTGCGAGAACCGCTTCAACTTCAAACTCTTCTTGTCCGTTTACAAGATCAGGAGGTGGGGCTGTGTAATTTGGTCCATGTGTTTCAGTCTCCCTATATGGCATAAGGAGTGATGTGTGAAAGACTGGATGAATGCGCCATTGTTTCGGAAGTTTGAGCTTATACGTTACTGGTCCTAAGACTTGCTCAATGGGGAAGGGTCCTTCTCGTTTTGGCGCTAGCTTCCTGGACTGGTATGGGATATTAAGATTTCTGTTTTCAAGCCAAACTTTGTCTCCTATTTCGAATTTGATTGATTTGTCTCTAATTCGTCTAGCCACCATTTGTCTAGCTAGTTCATGCGCCGCAAGCGCCTCTTCCCTAGCTTTTGTAACGTCTGTAGTCGTTCTTCTGCTGCTGGTGTCGTCATTTTCTGCGCTGCAGTAGGTAGTGCAACAGGGTCTGTTCCATACATGAGCTGAAAGGGCGATGCTTTAACTGAGTCGTGATGGCGATTGTTATGGGCAAATTCGGCAATTGGTAATAATTGTTTCCAAGTATGGGCTTCGTTTGCACAGAATATTCAAAGATATACTTCTAGTTCCTGATTAGCTCGTTCCGTTTCTCCATCAGTTTGTGGATGGTACGTGGTGCTCATCCTATGATCGATTCCTAATGTTTTTCTGATTTCTTGGAAGACTTTGGCTGAGAACTGCGGTCCTTGATCTGAAATAAGTACGTCTGGTAGACCAAAGCGCTTGAATATTTCGGAAATGTAGAGGTTCGCCGTTCCTAGTGCATTGATGGTTTTCTTGCAAGGAGTAAGAATTACCCCCTTCGTAAGACCATGGTCCACCGTGACCAAAATCGAGTCAAATCTGTCGGAAATGGGAAGATCGGTAATAAAATCCAAGGTCACTTGCTGAAATGGTCGAGTCGCCTTTGATCCGATTGGTAGGAGGGCTGGGGTGTTGGGGTGAGTGTTCACCTTCATTTGCTGACATGTGGTGCATCCAGTGATCCATTCCTTGACGTGTTTATACATTCCTGGCCACCAGTAATCTCGTTGTAACAATTCTAGCGTTTTCAAGCATCCAGGATGCCGGAAGTGGGCAATTCATGGACCGTTTTGATAATACTGGTGCGGAGTGTTCCAAGATCAGGGATATATGCTCTGTTGATGTATCAAATGATTCCGTCAACAAATGCCCAATCCTGTAATTTGGATTTGATAGGCGGAGCGCGTTGCATTTCTATGACTTCGATGATGGTTTTTCCAAAACTGTCAAGTGACGTAGCATCTCGGATTTTCTGAGCAAGGTCTGTAGTGATAAGGCGAATAAACTTGTTATTGGGTAACATGATAACATCGTCCAGTATATCATCATCTTTCATATGATCAGGACGGCGGGATAATGCATCTGCTTCAAACATTTTCGTCCCTGGTACGTGCTCTATCTTCAGGTCAAATTCCGATAGCATCATAGACCAACGAGCTTGTCGAGGTGTTAACCGTTGCAGGGTTCTATAGAATGAAAGATTTTTGTGATCGCAATGGACTATAATTGGATGCGGAGATCCATGCAGCAAATGTCGCCATGCTTGTAATCCTTTAATAATAGCCAGTAGTTCTTGGTCATAGATTTGGTAATTCTGTTCTGTTGTGGTTAAGGCGTGTGATATAAAGCCACAAGGATGGAGGGATCCGGAGGCGTCGGCTTGTTTCAATACTGCTCCAGTGGCTTTATTGGAGGCGTCCGTGTGTAGGATAAATGGCCTTGTGGGGTCTGGCATGCATAGGACTGGCATTGACGAAAATTTTCATTTTAATTCATCGAAAGCCGTCTGACAATCAAGCATCCAACTGAAGGTTAAACCTTTCTTAGTTAAGTCCGTCAACGGTTTTGCTATAGCAGCAAAGTTGCCGATGAATTGTCTATAGAAATTTCCAAATCCGAGGAAAGATCTAACTTGTTTGACCATTGTGGGGGTTGGCCAGTCTCTGATACCGGCGAGTTTTACAGGGTCCATTTGAATATGACCGGGCGTAATGACCATACCCAGGAATTCGACTTCTTGAACACAAAATTTGCACTTTTCTAACTTCAAAAATAGGTCTTTTTCCTGTAAGCGCTCTAAGACTCTTTTGGTTCGTTTCTGTATTTTGTCTTTCATTTTCCCACAGATCAGAATGTCGTCCATGTAGATAATGAGCCATCCTTCGTTAATCATGTCCTGGAAGTATTCGTTCATCATGGTCTGAAACGTCGAGGGCGAATTGCAAAGGCCGAAGAACATTACTGTTGGTTCATGCAACCCTCGGTTCGTAATGAAGGCCGCTTTCCATTCATCGCCTTCTTTAATTCGGACGTTGTTATATCCCAGTGCAAATCAAGTTTAGTGAAATAGTTCGCGCCTTCTAATTTTGTCATTAGGTCTGAGACTAGGGGTAATGGATAGGCGTTTTTGATCGTCCATTCATTAAGGTAACAATAGTCCTGGCAGGGTCTAAGGGCACCACTTTCTTTCTTTGAAACGAAGAAAAATGGTGATGCCTGTGGCGATTTGGATGGTCGAATATATCCTTTATCTAATTGCTCCTTAATCCATTCGTCGAGTGTTGACTGTTCTTTTAATGATAGTGGGTAGATTTTGCTAACTTTTGTGTAAATCCAGTTTTGAGTTCAATTGCATGGTCCCATGGATGTGATGATGGGAAACACTCTGATGCCTTTTTCTCAAAGGTAGACTGCCAGGGAAGGTATTCGGGTGGTAAGACAGTTGGTATTTCGTCACGTTTTGCTTGGTGTTCAAATGCCTGTGATGCTGATGTTTTTACTCTTATCCAGTATTCATCTTCTCCCCATTGTTGAGTATCTAGCGCTATACGCCAAATAGGTTTGTCATCTCTTGAATTGTTGTCTATTTGGAGGGTTTTCTTTCGCCAATCAATAGTCGGATTATGCTTTTCCAGCCATGGTATCCCGAAGATGATTTCTTGATCCCCTAAGTTCGTGATCCATAACCAATTATCATATGGTTTTCCATTGATAGAATAGGTCAGACGAGTTCGATGCGTGATCATGCCATTTTGATTAATAGTTCCATCAGCGTTTTTGACTTTAATCAGTTGTTTTAGTTCTTCTTTTGGCCAGCCTTTTGATATGCGTTCATCAATGAAGTTTCCTTCTGCTCCACAATCAATGAGGGTGGACATTTCAGCGGTTTTATCGTTCATTTGCACAGTGATTGAGATCCATTTATCATTATTGGATTGTACGATTACAGAATCAAGTGCTAACTGTTCAACTTTATGGGAGGTGTCAACCGCTTTCTGGCGTCTCCTTCTTAAAAACCCTCTGTTTCGAGTTCTTGGAGGGTATTCTCGTGCTCCTCGTCTGGGAGTGCTTTCAATAGTGCCCTAATGCGTTGGGCAGTTGATTCTTCTGAGGTCGTTTCCTCAATAGTTCTAATGGTGCGATTCTGTGGAGGAGGCGATTTGTTGGGTGTCGTCTGGGTGTTCCCTTTGTTTGGGCAATCCCTGGATATGTGTCCCTGAGTTCCGCATCGGAAACACTTGCCGGTTTTCCGATATTCCTCCTTTTGGGCATCTGAAAGGTGTCCAGTAGTTATGGCATTGACTCCTTTCGATCCTGATGCTGAGTTCCTCGAGTTTCGGTTAAATTTGAAACGTCTCTCCGTGTTTCCTGATCCAGAGGATCGGTTCATCAGTTTCAGGGTTTCCCAAGCATTGTGTAATCGCTCCGCAGCATCATAGGCTGTTTCCATGTTGATGACTGCAGGTTTTCGATGATTTTTGCTGCGACTGATGCTGGGAGTCCTTTACAAAAATAGATTTGCTGCGCCATGAACCCTGTGATTCCAGTTGACTGAATAAGCGATCGGAATTTCTGAATGTAAGTGGGGATATCAATGTCTCCGCCCACTTTCACTTTATCTAGATCATTCAGGGTCCTGGCTGCGGTGTCTGATTCGCCCCAATCGGCTAAGAATCGCTTTTTGAAACTGCTGTAGCTATCCCAAGAGAGCGTCGTTCCTTCTTCCTTTTTCTTTCCTTTATCTGTAGTTGCCTCGTCCAATTCCTCTCGAATATTGGATTTCCAATTGTCTAATTCCTCTCCTAAGTGTAGGAAAACGTATTTGATTTTCTTCTTGGCAGTGGTAAATCGTTCCTCATCTAGATCGAAGGTGTCATCAAATGCATAGATGAAATGTTTTGCTTTGGATCGTTGTCCTTTGAATTTCTCAATGGAGATTCCCTTTATCCCTTTCGGGGATGTTTCCTTTTCGTCTGCCATATTCTTCTTTGTTTCGGTTTCAGGTTCTTGTTTCGGTTCTGTTGCTTGTTTCGAGCTTTCTCCTTGTTTCGGCTCGTTGTCAAAATCTAGATCCAGTTCGATCTGCTGTTGTTCCTTGTATTCGTTCCACTTGGCAAGAGTAGACTCCTCAAGTGCAGAGAAGACTCCGTCGGTTAGGTCCTCAGTATCTCGAAATTCGTGCCACCAAGTGAGTTCTGGTTCTTTGTTTGGTGGGAAGAATAATTGGCTATCTGAATTGTTTTCTTCGTTATGCCAATTAATCCAAGTTTCTGCTGGTAATTCTTCATCAGGGTTTCTTTCTCTATATTCTCCTTCGAAGAAACTTTCTGGGACTCGCTGGTTCTTTTTCTTAGTGGTTGAAACGTAATACCACCCTTCGTTTGTTGTAGAAGGATAAACTTCCCTTCGTCCAAGGTAGTACTTTTGCCTATAACGAACGGAGTCATTTGGCGGTCTGATCTGGGAGGTTTGGGTCTCAATGGTGTCTGGCTAGTGATGAAGCACTGAGCGGTTCCTGAGTTCCAACTTGTGTTATGGACGATGCCCTCGTCGTAGTTCGTTCTAAGTCAACAGCGACAAGCAGAGTCTCAGTCCGCTCCCAGACACTGGACAAAGAGTCTAGACGCTAAGTCAAACGATGACGAAGGTCTTGAGAACAATGAAGAAGAAGAGCGTCGAGTTCAAGCGAGGTTGAGAGCAAAACTCGTCTAAGTTGGAACTGAGGTTACTCTACAGTACATGGAGCTTATATACGTTTGGAGAACAAAGGAATCGTAAAAAGGAAATAGAGCTGTAGTTATCTGGGAAAGGAAATATGAAGGTAACTATGAAAGGAGATAGCGTCCAGGCTGTACAATGTGCAGTAAAGATGGATGTGAAACTGTTCGCCAAAACATGGAGACGAAACGAAAAGAGAACTGTAACACAAAGTCTATAAGCTAAAAAAGGTCTTATATGGATTGAAACAAGCTTCTCTAGCTTGGAACAAAAAAGCAAATGAAAGTCTATGAGAATTAGGCTTTGGACGATGTCTTACAGACACAGGAGTCTATGTTTGCTATAGACAAAAATCAATAATAGTAGCAATACTATATGTTGATGATGTTTTATTCATGGGTGATAATAGAAAATTACTCATGGAAATAAAACACAAGTTCATGACTAAATGGGAATGTAGAGATTTAGGACCCATTTCTGAATATCTTGGGATGAAAATAGTCTGAGATAGAAAGAGAAAATTGATAACTCTTGATCAGATTAACTATGCAAAGAAAATAGTTAAAAGATTTGGTCAAGAAGATTCTAAACCTGTTCGCACACCATTACCAGCAGGATACATACCTGCAGCGAATGAAGGTTATGCAACTCCTCAAGAAAGGAGTTACTATCAATCAATTATTGGATCCTTATTATATCTTACACTTGGCACAAGATATGATATTACTCAAGCAGTAATCATGATGTCACAATTCATGGTTAATCCTTAAAAGAACATATTGCTAAAGCCTTATATATCATTAAATATGGTAATTCCACTATAAATGGAAAAATAACATATGATGGCTTTAACAAAGAAGGACTTAATGCTTATGCTGATGCTGATTGGGCTGGTGACCAAATCACGTGCAAATCAGTAACGGGTAATCTAGTTCTATTAGCAGGAGCTCCAATTAGCAGGATTTCAAGAAAGCAAAAAACAGTTGCTTTATCATCCACTGAAGCTGAATACATGAGCTTGTCAGATTGTTCTAGACAAATCATGTGGATTAAATCCTTATTCAAAGAACTGGGATCTAATGTTGGAGCTATTGATCTTAATGTTGATAATAGAGGATCAATATTCTTGGCAAAGAATCCAGCTCAAGAACATAGAACAAAACATATTGATATTTGTTATCATTATGTTAGAGAACGTGTTGAAGATAAAGATATCAACATTCAATATGTTCCCACAAATAATCAATTAGCTGATATCTTAACAAAAAATTTGACTTGGCAAAAGTTCAAAGAGTTAAGAGATAAAATTGGCATTGAGATCCTCAATGAGGGGGAGTGTTGAAACGGATGTAATCCGTTACACACATGATGAGTTCTGCACTGTGTGAAACATCTCAGATCTATCCAATCTTATCTCGGATGGAACCGATCTTATCTAATCTGTCATATAATCAATGTTTGTATATGTGGACATAATTATAGAGTTCACTGCTATTAATATCTTGACAGATATTATAGAGTTAGACAGATATTATAAAGTTTGACATATGTCAAACTCAGACAATAGTGCACCATGTGCATGACTGTGCAAAGCTGTGTTCCACACAGCTATTGACACAGCAATAACTGTGCATTAGCAAGCACAATAGAAATGATCAGTCAGTGCTACTAATATCGCTGACATCAGACCAGTAGATAGACTGTATAAATACCTCAGTACTTAGACGTCAATCTACATCCTCTGCTCTACTAAGTGATCGCTCTACAGCAGACTTAAGTGAACTACTACAGCTACAAGTAAGTGTTACTTACTTAGCTCTACTATTCTGCTGCGCTCCTGTTGGTTGTTGCTTCAACATGAAGTGCATCAACTGCAACAGACCCCACTCCTCTGTTGATCATAACTGCCCTTATTACAGGGCCTGCTTCCAGAAGTCGGCATTGGACTCTTTGGAGTCTGCCCGCATACAACGAGTCAAGGACCATAGGATGGAACGTCAACGCCTGCGTGCATCTACAGCGTGCCCTTCCTGCCAACAGCAAGCCTCCCGGCAGTCAGCCCTGCTGACTATCACTATCCCGCCCCATCCCGCCCCTGCCCCCGTGGAGGCGACTTCCTAAACGCATAAGTGTCCCACGGTCAGATTGTGGTGCAGTCCAGTAGTATAGAGTAGTAGCATCTTCTCTCCCCCTGTAGTAGGTACGGCCCCTCCCAGCCCGCCATGGGCAAATATATCTATTAGAAGACAGCATATTGACTCTGTTTTCAAAATAGTCACCGAGTTCATTGTCAACTTCCATTGGCTCATGTCCTTGTTCAATTTCTTCTTCTTCAGGTTCAGATTCATGCTCGCATTCAAGTTCAGGTTCAGGTTCAGGTTCCAATGTGTCATATCCAAGTTCTGGTGCCTCATATTTGAGTTCAACCAAATCAGCTCCATGGTGATCTTCAAGTTCAAGTTCAGTGTCCTGCTCAATGTCCTGCTCAAGTGGGTGTTTGACTTTTCGGCATGGCTTTGGTATCACAGTCCCTGGAGTCATGGCAGCCACAGTTCCAGTACCTTTTTCCAAATGCTTTGGAAGCTTCAGTATAAGACGTGGTGGTGTAGTGGATATGTTTGGTGCAGACTTGGAGACAGCAGACATATTTGAGGCGGTTTTGAGGCTTGAGGATGCGTTTGGCACAGACTTGGAGACAGCAGATGCATTTGACGTGGTCTTGAGGCTGGTGAGCGCGTTGGACATAGACTTGGAGACGGTAGGTGTGTTTGATGTAGTCTTGAGGCTGGTGGGCGCATTGGGCGCAGACTTGGAGACAGCAGATGAGTTTGATGTGGTCTTGAGGCCAGTGAGTGCGTTGGACATAGACTTGGAGACAGCAGATGCGTTTGATGTGGGCTTGAGGCCGGTGAGCACGTTGGACATAGACTTGAGGCCTGTGAGTGCATTGGACATAGACTTGGAGACAGCGGATGCATTTGATGTAGTCTTGAGGCCAGTGAGTGCGTTGGACGTAGACTTGGAGACAGTAGGTGTGTTTGATGTAGTCTTGAGGCTAGTGGGCACATTGGGCACGGACTTGGAGGCAGCAGGTGCGTTTGATGTGGTCTTGAGGCCGGTGAGCATGTTGGACGTGGACTTGGTGCTAGTTGATGCATTTGGTGCAGTGGGCACTTTTGTACTGTTGATGGCCTTGCCAGTAACAGTAGTAGTTGTCAAGGTCTTCTTTACAGTTGTTGCTGGGCCAGTTGGTGCAACCTCAGTCCTTGGAGTTATGCTCATGTTTGCGCTGTAGAAATTTTGATTAATATACCATCTGGAGATTTGAAAGTGGTCATACATTGGATTGACAACTTGTTTAAGTCTGGGCTTCACATTGATATTCTTCTCCTCTTCTGAGCTCTCCGATTCAGTTTTCACTCTACCCTTGCCTTTCTCCAATTTCACTTTCTTCTTGCACTTCTTCTCCTTCCCACTCACAACAGAACATTTGGCTGGAATCACGGCTGTGACTTCAATTTCCTCATCAGAAGATGCATCACCTTTTTTCCTGCTCTTGATGTAATTCATGTACCAGTTGCTGAGTAATTTACGAGCTTTCCAGTTTCTGGTGCAGTAGCCAACTTCTGGGTATAGTCTTTCCATTGCCTTGTAACATCTGTAATTCTTCATTGCATTTGAGCCAGGTTTCTCGCAACAGCAAAGGCTTGATGTTTCTGATTTCCTCAAAAGCATGAAGAAGGTGAGCACACATGTTGTCAAGGCATGACTCAGGAATAAGTTCCCCCTGTTCGTCTTCAAGGAATCAGTATTTCTTTGGAAATGTGCCGGCCAAGGGATCCTTTGCAGCGTCTTCATAATCATAGGCTGATTCGTCCCAGTATTGCACGCAAGGGTATTCTTCTCTCTTCTTCTCAGCAGTGCCCCAATCTTTTGACGTATCAAATGCAATTGGGAACACCAACTCCAGTGCTTCCCACCATGTTTCTGTCTCTGACATTCGCTTGTTGCCAGAACTATTTGTCGACATCTGTTGGAGTAAGCGATCAATTATTTGTCTACTTTTTCAGCTTTAAATGACGCATATATGTGTAATGATTTACTGATAATGTTCAGTGTGCATTTCTCAGCATTCAATCTCAAGCGCTAACTTGCGCTCTGTATCAAGTAGTAGCTGTCTTTCAGGTATTCTAGTTTTAATCCAACGGAGGTGCAAAGACAGAATAGCGCATACCTTAGTTTGTCTCATTCCCCCTGCAAGTCATTCATTTCTTGGTTTACATGCATATAAGCTTCATTTGCACTGGACATCAGCATCTCGGCTGATGCATTTCCTACAATATCCAGGTATTCATGATTTGGGTATGAGTTGATCTATGTGTGAAATGCGCTTAGTGTATTTCAATCAACACTCAGGCTCACCAGTTGAAATGTTTGTCTGGGAGGGCCCACATAGTTGTGATGATTTCCATTCAGCCGTGAATTTGGGTATACATTCTGCGCTGCCATGAGGTGGTGGTTAGACGAGCTGCACACAAGATGTGACACTGTCACATCAAATGTTACTACAGTCACTACCGTTTGCCGACACATGCAGTCCTCAATGCCGTAGAGTGGCTCACAGTGCACTGGGTGTGTGATGGAATTTGTTGGGTACAAGGGACTCTAATTAGGATGAACAATATACAGTGGTGAAAAGCATGATCATCATGATTCAAAATTGGATATACAGCGGTTTACTGATAAGTAGTAGTTCATAGTTGTAGTGCAAGACTGGTAATGTTCAATTTCAATAGTGTTCCATATAAACCTAATACAGTGTCTGTTTGTAAGCATAAGGAGCAATATAGAGGAAGCATACCAGTGTCCTCACTCAACTCCATCATCAGCTCCCTCCAGGCTGTCTCCAACAGCATCATCTTCATTGTCATCCAGGTTCAGATCATCCAGGGTGCCTGCAAGTGTATCTTCATCATCACTGCTATTACCATTGTCACTGTCTAGTTGTTCTGAGTCACCCATCTCAGCATCATTGTCTGAGTCACCATTATCTTCTATTTCTGGCTCGTTGTCATCTGCTATAGAAAAAAGCATTAATGGGTTCTCTGCTACAAAATAGTAATCAGTAAATCTTGCACATGTTGCTTCACAAGCCTCCTCCTGTTCCGACAACATAAATGGAACCATCCCAACTACCAGCTTTATTGAATATACGCTGATGACCTCAAGGGCTTGTTTGCCTTTATATTGAGCAACGTAAAGTGTCCTGTGTGACTGCGTGAATAAATCAGGATCAGGGGCTGAGTAGCGGGATATTAATGCAAATGCGTGTCTTCTATTTGAGATTGTCAGGCAGAAGAAGTATTGAACTTCCCCGTAGCATGTAATGTTACCAGCTTTGAACTAGAGTGCATGTTAATTCCAGGTATATAATGGCATCCAAAGCTTACTTGAACATTTCGAGAAGTTCGAGTGTTCCTGTTTTCCAGCTCTTTCCACGCACATCTGACAATATCTCCATTTGGGAGCTGTAGTCGGGCCCAACGGATGACTGAACGTGTGACAGGTATTCCATTTTCAACCTGAAAATTTTGGAATATTTCTATTTCATCATCATCTGATAACAAAAATGGAGATTTGTCTCAGGCTCTGAGTAATATGTAGCCATTCCTGAGGGTGACTGAACCTCGTGGACAGGGATTGTCCTCTAGGCCAAGTTGAGGGTGGAGGGCTGTTAACGCGTTCATTTGGGCACGGAGTAGTGCTCGCTCTGAAAGATTTGCGAAAGCATTTGAATGTTGATGGACCTCATCACCTAGATTGCTGATTGTGGTTTCTAGAGCCCATTGTGCCAAAAGGTTTAGTGGACCACATTGTATTGTTTCACGAGCCAAATGGATTACTGCATGTATGGATGGGTGTACAAGATGAAGGCGCTCTTGAAGACGAGCATAGTACTTGAGCTCAAAGTTGTATTCCCACTCATTCAGGAGGTTGTGAGCACAAATGGCTTGCTGATATGTGATGCAACATTGATGCACCAGGCGGACACCACAGGCAAGTTTGCAAAAGTGGGTCCAGAGATGGTGAGGCAAAACGAGACGGAACAAAGCTGGCCCAAGTGACCAGATATATATCAAAAATTCACAGGCTTTGTATTGCATGTTGATTTTGGCAGCTGGGTCATGAGGTGGACGGTCAATCGATGCAGGGAGATATTGATGTGTTGAAGCAACAAGCTGTCCATGGGCTTTCCAAACACGCTCATTGTCAAGGACAATGAAATCCGGCTTTTGTCCGTCATACCTGAATTTTGCTTCAGATGTGTTTTGCCAAATGTGGATAAGATGTTGGCGGATATTGATGCTGATAAGGTGCATCAGATCCATGGGAAAGCAAGGAACTTGGAACATGGCGCTTTCCTCAAAACCAAGACATAGGCTGGTCATACTAGTCCAGTCAGACGGCGGTTTTCATTAAATTTGAGATTGAAGAAGTCTTCGCAAGTTAATTTGATATCTGGCAGGATCTGGGCCACCCAGTGTGCGTACATCAATATCATCATGATCAGATCCAGAGATGGATTTTAATGCTGCTGGATAATACTTCCTATCTCAAAGTCGCCCCAGCATTCCGCAGGCTATGTGGCAGCTAAGGGCACCCTTATGGCCAACTTGGCCACTGACTTTGGGGAGCGCAACTGCATCTGCACCATTGAATGCAAGGAAGGGCCGGGTGGTTATATATTTGGAGAGATGCCATTGTATGCTCTAAGGCCACTCCTTTGAAGTGCGGACATGTGACGGAAACTTGGTACAAGAAACGATTCTGTGTTCTCAGGCTCCTTGGTCCAGGGATAATGAGGGCAGGGAGAATATGTTTCTTCTTGTAGCGCCAGCTCTGGACTTAAGTTCAGTACAACCCAAATGCCAAAGAAGCAGTCCGAATCTTTGTCCTTGTACAGTTGAGCGCTGTCCCATGAGAATAAGACAACAGTGTCATCGTCGTGTTTGACCAGCAAGGTATGCATCAAGGTACTCTTTGCCATCAAATACGTCTTCGAGATTGGGTACAACGCTTCCTGACTTTGCAGCTAATGCAAGAATTTCTTGTGTCCGCCGGTTCCGATATCGCATGTGATATGCATTCTGAGGTGTGCGCCAAAGCGCTTGAAGCTGTGGTCCTAGCGGAAATGTATAGAATTGCTGTCTTGGGACCTTCTCATCCCGCCTTTTTTTCTTCCTAGCCAATGCAGATAATTTGTCATCTCGCTTGTATCGTGAAAGACTGCATGTAGGACACTGCTCCAGCAAAGAAAAAGGGCCAGTATATGCCACACATGTCTGTGGACACATATCAACTCGTATCTCTGTGATTCCTGTCTGTTTTTCTATTTTTTTCCGAGTAACATAGTGCGAGTGCATCTCTACAGGTGGATTGTGTTCAGATAGCACTTTTTGAGTTGCTTCAAACATTTTCTCAGACCCACCAATGACAGCCTTAAACATTTTGATCGAAAATAATGTAGTCGCATCCATTGGTTCAGATTCTTCTGGCGGTTCACAAAGGGAGTATAGGAGTTCTACATCTTGAATGTTGTCTTCTAGAACTCCCATTTTAATAGCGTCTATCATTTGCTGTGATATGACGAGGGCAGGTAAGGTTGCTCTTGGTAACGGTTTGTTGTCAACTGGCATCGCAAGTGGTTGGAAGGGATTTGGCTGTTCATCATCCTCATCATGTCCTATGCCGCCCTCACCACTGCCCTCATCCAAATCATCATTCCATTGACCAGGGGATATAGGGGAGTATCCTTGGGTGGGAGAAATAGATGGAGCAAAACCACTGTCCCATCGCTTGTTTTCAACATGTCCCCCATTCCCGGGACCTTTGTTTGGCCCATTCTCACCATCAGAGACCTGTTCCGTTGTTGCTGGTCCTGCATGAACAGAGAGAGTTCTCATTTGACATGCCTTTTTTTGCATAACTCGTCTAGTAGTGTGCTTATACAATCCAATGCACTTATTAGTTCATATTGCGGATTTAATACTCCAAACTGACCTTTTTGTGGGCACTTCTCATAGCTTGAATCTCCCTGAGGTGTGGATTTACATCCACTGCACCATATGCCACTATAAACGCTTCATGACGGGAAGCAAGGTCAGCGTCTCGGTATTTCCTGTGATTTCGGTAAGTCCTTTCTTGGACTTCTTGTCCCCCATTGCAGTGGCACTGGCAGTTGCACCATTTGTACTTGATGGGACGGGTGGCAGGCATGGCACACACAGCACCATCAGGAAAAGGCCAATTCGGGAATTAAACATTATTAGACAAAACTATCTAAATGGTTCGTAAAGGGTGTAAGTAGCCAGTGAATCCCCTTAGGAACTTGTAGAATAAGTGTCATAGAGGTATATTACTTAGGGCCGTTAAAAAAAAGATAAGTATTGGCGTCAGTAAATGAATTTATGAGAAAGTTTCTACATTCCTCTAAGACCATACCACTACTCCAATCTCGAGGTATATGACTTCCAGGGAGTGGCGAGAGATGGATACTCTGTAAGATATCCTTCACAGCAACAATGCTCGCAGTACGCTCATTGTTCTGAAGCAAACGTGACACTTTGTAAAGTCCTGTATTCGGCTCTGGATTTCTAGGGAATGGTGTGAACCACTCAACGTATGCCAAGTGTTGCGGTGGATGGTTGTGCTCCCCAAACAAATGTCGGGCTGCTGTTGGCTTAATGCTGAAAATGACACGGACTTGAATGACACAATAAGCTAGATACATTAAGGACGACAGCTTGGCAAGCATTTGATGGACAAGCCTACCTTGGATTGCTGAATTGTTCTCCACCCCAGAATGAACGAGGCCAGTATCAAACCAGCCTTGTATTACATGTCCTTTCTCATCTTTCCAGTGAGGCCTGATATGTATTGAATCCACTGACAGCAAATCCAAGTTTTGGTCTTTATACTGAATACAATGGTATACTGGAACATTGGTGAATGGTATATGAACGTCTAATATATCTTGCTCTAACCAATGACGAGGTATCTGACCGTTACTTCGCCAGACAAGTACAAACCTAGCAAAAGCAGTGTGGAAAGTCCATGCACCATAATTGGTTATCAGGCCTTCGATGGATACGGACTGGACGCTGGGATATTTCATCATCTTGATGTATCGATGAGGTGGGAGAAGGGGACTAGGAGATGGTGTTGATGTGGGATTATTACAGCGCCATGCTAAGTAGTTGGTGTATTCCTGTACCTGTTCCCTCCGCTCTAGCCATGCTGTCATCTGTGGTAATTCATTGTGCATGTTTGTTGCATGGAAGGCATCTTTGGCGAGTTTGATATGCAGATGCTCAGTATGCTGTGTGTTGTAGTTATCCGTTGTCCCGAATTTCCTGATAGAATCGACATAATGTAAACAAGAATGTAGTTTTGGGATGTTGAAATCCCCCCGAATTCCTACATCAACAAAGATCCTCTTGTTCTCATGGAATGTGTTGAGAGCATTCTTCATCATTGTAAGATGCTGGACTGAGATGAGCGTAAGCTCAGTGAGGTACAGAAAGTCAAGTAGGGCACGGACAGTGCGTAGAAGACGTGCTGAATCATATCCACTTGGGAGGCTGAGGTCAGCGATGACGCCAAGAATCACTCGGCCCATCAATCCATGCTCCTTCCCTGTAACACGACTAAGTCCTGTAATACCTCCTGTGAAAATCTGGATGTGATGGTTGGGAATGAGCTGCTGGCAGCGTGCATCAATCTCCATGCTACCATACGCTTGGGCTAGCCATGATATAACATGTTTGAAGACTCCTTGAAGGAGTTGATGTAATATGTCGGGTGTGATAGACTGGAATATGTCGACAAATGGTAACTGATGCCAGAATGGGTTGGCAATCGGCTTGATACATGCTGCCTTGCATGCATCCACAAAGTCTTGATAACTCCCAGTGTCAAACATGCATAGCGCGTTTTGCACACAATCTTTATCCCAGTCACCAATACTTGCTCTGGATAGTCTCCAACGTAGACTGCAAGTATTGGATGGACACGGCGAACAGTTCCCAACCCATCACTCATAGCTACACCATGCATACCAGCATTGACAAGGGGGCGGAGAATGTGATGTAGGCAAGAATGAAATATATTGATTACCATGCATCGTCGAGCCTCTTTATTGCCAACAAGCTTCAATTTTGTTGTTGGTAGGTAAGCTAGCAGTATCTGGCCACAGCGTGAAGGTTTGCGTCTGATCTCCTTTGGCAGGTTTCCGATTGTCATATAGACAGGGTAAGCAGCCTTATTGCCAAATTGAGTAACTTGAGTGCGATCGGATGAAAGAATGACGGGTATGATTGATGCACCAGGTTTATAGTTTTCAAGGACTTCCTGGTACATCATTTAGAACCGAAGGACAATATGCGTTACTTGACATACCTGAACCTTCCACCACCATGAACCAGTATGCATATCGTGGAAGACACAAATGCGTTCATTGCCTGAACGTTGAAAGTGACACTCGGGTTTGTGTATCAAGTGAGTCGTGAACTCAGGATTACTGTATATGGCTTGTATACAGTGTAATACATCACGCGAATACATGACCAGCCTTTCACCAACAATCTGTATGTCTTGGCAGCGAAATAAGGGGCGGCAAGGCAGCTTCTGATCAATAAGAGCATTCAATTGCTGGGCATTCTTGTATGATAGGCCATCGGCTACCCCATCAATTTGAAGCAATGCGTTGAAGGTGGAGGATGACGGTCCACAGAGCTTGGCCCATTTAGCAACCTCCCAGTCCATTTTCGATGCAAATGGCGCATACACATTATTGCTGTTGAGTTGTTGCTGGTATGTGGTAAAGGTTGATTGACCAGCAGAGCGCTTCATTATTGGTGCTCCGGCCATTGTCGATGGGAAGGGTTTAATTTCATACGTGTCCAGATCAGGTGGCTGCATAGGCATGGCCTGCATAGCGGCACATTCATTGCCTTCTGAACTACCGGGTCCCTGCAAATGGTGATAGGTTGGTGAAAGCTCATCCCCTATGTCGTCAACATCAGGCCATGGGTCATCTTCATGATCCTCCCACTCTTTGTCACTTTCAAATGCTGTAGTGTAATAAGGATTTGCATATTTGCTATTGAAGGTATCTATATCACTCACCCCACACCATATGTCCACTCGAGTCAAGAGGAACATCCACAAAGATGGTTTCTTGTTATGGAGGCCATGTAGACTATCTGTTTCCCAGTTATCATCATCGGCATTGTCCAAGTTGTCATCATAGTCAACATCGTGGTCATCCATCTCATCGTGTAGCCTCAAGCCAAGCTGCAAGCAATGGGTAGCACGGCAAACTGTGTTTATGGTGCGAGTGACATGAAACATATAGCCTGAAGCACTGAAGTTGCGGTAACAGCCCGTACATTGCACCATGGTGCTGCTCCAAACCTCTTGTGTCCCCTTTGGCGCTTCTCAGACCTGGGAGAGAGCCCCGTAGAAACAAGGATCCAAGTATGGAGCCACCGTCCATAAGTCCGTTAGCGCCATCTGTTGCCATGGAGGCGTGCTATCCATTGGGCCAGGGTGCTGGCCATGTGAGTTGTTTAGTGCTATCCGTTGGGCCAGGGCTCTCCCGGAAAAACAGGAGTGGAATGTGCGCGTGGCCCATGTGAGTTGACTAGGCCATTTGCGTGTGGCTCATGTGAGTTGACTCGGTCATTGATTACGGCTGAATGACGGCTGAATGCTGAGTCAAGTGCTGAGTTATTTTGGTCAGGGTGCTCCATTCCAGGAACCAGATGCTAGTCGACGGAAAAAAATCTGGGTTAAATAAGCTTAGTTAGGACAAAGTTAGAAAACGCCAATGATATGATTATGCACTGCGTAGTATGACTATGACTATGACATCATGATAATCGGAAAAGGTATAGCGCTCATCAGGAGCCAGGTGACTGGTGGCTTCTTGCAAGGGTTTGCCATGCCATTGGGATGAGAACTATTCACCGACTGTAGCAACATCCAGCTATAAAGGCGCCATAGTTTAGGTGTCAAATCACCTCCCTAGTTCAGACGCAGGCTTACCATGCCTAATCGCAAAAGTAATGGCCAGCGCACTGTTGAAAAGGAAGGGGTTTTGGCCGTGCCACGCCCTCGCAAAAAGACTGGTGCAACGCTTGAGGCGCAACCCGATCGCCAACATCCAGAGGCGCCAACTGGTGAGTTGTATATCTGGGCAAGATGTTGAACTGCCTTGTTGACTGAATCTGCCAGCACCTCGTCGCGCTAAGGCTGCAGCATTAAGCAACGCAAGTCAGTCATTTATTCCACTTCCCAATGTTAGATACTCATCGATAAAATGTCAGTTTGGTTGCAGGGAGCAACGTCTCGCAGTGGTACATGCAAATGGGTGCGAGCCCATCCAAGGCTGTGTGGGAAACTAAAAAGGCCAAGTTAGGTGAGCACATGACTTTGTTCAAGTTGACACTTCAGAAATGTCACACGTTCAGTCAAAAATCAACCAGACAGTGCGTTCCATGGTTCTTCCTTCTCCGCTCACTGATCATCCTCTCAGCGCAAAAGATTGGTCAGATGATGATGGACTTTTGTCCGTCCCTCTCCTCCAGCTGGCTCCCAAGAAGCCGGCTCAACAAGTCAAGTCATACCCTGACCGACCAGCAGTCAGTCAGGGATCATTGAATCTTCGAAAGGGTAAGTCCTTCGATGCTGTCATTGCATTTACAAGCTAACTCACCTTCCATAGTTCCCAGTGACCCGTTTGTTAATGACCCGGAGTCATTACAGACAGAACCAGATGAGTCAGTCACTGAAGATGATATTGATAGTGAACCAGAGGCAGTTGATATGTCAGACGAAGAAGTGAACAATGCTACTGTCAATACAACAGCTGCTGAGAAGAAATTTGCAGGCGAGGTATGCTCGTACCTCTTCTGTTGGTCTGTACTAACCACTGTGATTCTAGCAACCGGTTTGGTCAAATCAAGAAGATGACCAAACCATTGGGAGGGGTTTTGTTATCCGCGGAATCCCTATAGAGATTACGGACAGCGAAGACAATGTCGATGAGGAGTTGCCTATGATGCGCTTAGGCGCCGCTAGGTTCCCAATTATCAAGAAGGGTAAGTTGGTGAATGTATGGTCAATTGATACTACTAAAGTCTCATAAGAACCATCTGGCCAATGGGATACCTCAAATGATGCTACCAAAGAAAATGTGGT
Source organism: Amanita pallidorosea (assembly GCA_023014475.1). Taxonomy (NCBI): domain Eukaryota; kingdom Fungi; phylum Basidiomycota; class Agaricomycetes; order Agaricales; family Amanitaceae; genus Amanita; species Amanita pallidorosea. The sequence goes on from JAEBUS010000072.1 coordinate 133,274, forward strand.
ATGTAATCCTCGATATTATGACGCCATAATGATGGCACTTTATAGCAGCATTCGGCCATGGCAATGAGTATTGCTAAGGCCTTGGTGTCGAAGGCATACTTCTCAAAGGCTTCAATCTCGAAGGCGTTGGGATCTAAGGCATCTGATTCAAAAGCGTCTGATTCAAATGCATCTGACTTGACTGCGTCTGTATTGATGGCGTCAGGATCTGGATCACCCTGGCCGCAGCACACAAATATTGTGAAAGAACTGGGATCCAAGGAGATATTATTGGGCGATCAACCATTTGAGCTTCGACTTATCATCCATAAAACAATGAAACTGATTGAAGGCCGAGTTCATTTCAAACACGCATTCCCATGCATTGGGGATCGATTTCAGTGGAACCGTGCTGCGCTACTGAAAACCAGTGAAAATATCTCGAAGTGGAACAGCCCTCTCAGCGTACAGGAAAAATACAGGGAGTATCATGAGCGCTTTGCGGTTGATGATGAGTACGTCAATGAATTATCCACTGTGGTAAATCTACCCTATTTCATGTTAAACTACAACTAACTTGTTTGTCTAAGCTTGATCCCCGAATCAGCCACTGCGAGGCCACACGAGGCGGTTGCGGCCATCAATGTTTGTATGTCATATGGTCTCCACACAGGTAGTGCACAAGTCATCTCAGTATTGTTACAAAAAAAAACAATATATCTATCCACCTGCAGCGGTAAGCATGCGAGCTCCCTGACCTCTCAATGTATGACTCATTGAGACTAAGGCTCAAGGTTTCCAACGGGATAGGCCTTTTGAGCATCCCACAATTATAGGAACTCTCCGAGATGATCTTTTCGTTGGCCCAAAGACAATCATCAATCAGTTCCCGGGCCGCTTCAAGAAGGCGCTGAAGATGCTTATTCATTGATGCCATCCATCATTGCACTTGCAGCACTGCAGTGAGCACTATACCAATGCAGTTTGATATTTACTTACATGTATTGCTAGGTATATGCGTCATTGAAGGAATGGGAGACGGGTTTCTACATACCTGCTCATTTTACAACAAATATTTATGCTGATATTTACCGAGGCCATATTAACGATCTTGAAGAGATTGAAAAGAAGAATGAGCCTGCATTCCAAACTCTCCTTTGACGTCTATTCCAGATGGCTGCGTACTATTTTTACCCTTTGTATCAGGTGTACCCTTAACTAACCAGATGGCAGGAACACCAGTGGCAGAGCTGTAGCTAATGACAAAACCATCACGGACATCAACAATATGGCTATTGATCTATGACGTGAAACCTGTGTTTGCAACGTGTACAAGTTAACATACGATATTACCATATGCCTCGTACCCCTGAACTGCAAAAAAAAGAAGGAAACAATATAAACCAAAAAAAAATTGTATGCTATATACCATCTTTAATTGAATATACATAGTATCTTTATTGTAAAATTGGTATGAAATCTCAAGATGAGCTGGATAATTCTACTGTAATGCTTTTAATTAACTCTAACCATGGTTAGCAGTTAATCGACCTAGGTAATACTTGTTAATGCTAATCTTAGGAAATTCCCAGTTATCTGGTCATAAATTAGGCTAATGTCACGAAATTCACCACTTGGGCTTTTCCTGATGACGGCGCAGTGGAGAGTTGTTGGTTTCAATGAACTCGCAAAGTTTAGAGGCAAATATTTTAGCATAAGTTCTCGTACATGGGACACATGGTGGTAAATACGGAGCAAACGATGGGAGAGGATATGAGAGGATAGCGAAGCTGGGCATGAGGGTCACACCGGCTGTCATCGGAATTGCTAGGCTGGCAGAGGATTCCTGCGGCTTTGAGCCGACGCATTTCTCACTGGGATGATTGGATCGACGAAGAGAGCGCCATGAGCGTGCACTGTGTAGGAGACAGGTTACGATGATGAGACATGAGTGATGAGGGGAGGAATTGGAAATATATTTGACGAAGATTACTCAATGCGAGTAGTGTTGCCACCGGCTCGGCTCCAGTGAGCTAAGCATATGGTACACGTTTAGCTAACCAGAAGCGGAACGCAAGGCTCTGAGTCAGCAAGATAATAGGCAGCTCAATTCTAAAAGTCAAGGAAAAGAGGGCAGCTCAATTCTAAAGTCAAGGAAAAGGTCAGCAGTCAGCGAGTCATCACCCGCTGTTGATACCGAGCACTAGCCGATGTTAAGTGAGCAGGGTTATCAGGGTATGGGAATGAGCTCGTTTGGGATGCTCAGCGTGATGTGTTTTAGTCACACATCACACACGTCGAAATTGCTGCGCATGAAGGCCTCATGGTTGGATGGGTATTAACCTCAGCAGTCACTCCTGTTCTTTCCTCCTTCCCCCCACCACACCCAAGTCTACCACACTCCCCATTATATCACTGTCCCTTACCAATCTCTTT
>JAEBUS010000072.1:135713-184154 GCA_023014475.1 Amanita pallidorosea
CCTAGCTCTACTTATAATCAAATCATGGATGACTTTGACTATATAATGGCTTATGATCCAAATTTTTATGTTGTAAAAATATTTTAAAAAGTGAAAAAAATAAGCTTCTTGCTATAGTGATGTTACACTCATGTCTGAGCTCCCTGATCCATATTTCCAATTCAAGATCAACAGGTGAGCAGTTTTTATGTTATTTGATTTACATTTTCATGCTCTGTCTGCCAGACACAGAATTTGGCTCCTCCCCAGTTGCCTGATGCTACCTTACCATTACCAGAGCTCTCCTTGGATAAAGGGGCCAGTCCCACTTCACTGATGTGTGTCAGTCACACATCACGCTGAGCATCCCAAATGAGCTGTCATCCCACACCCTGCTAACCCTGCTCGCTTAGCATTGGCTAGTGCTTGGCTATCAACAGCGGGTGATGACTCGCTGACTGCTGACCTTTCCTTGACTTTAGAATTGAGCTGCCCTAATACGGCAACAGTATCTGGACTCGGATAGGTACTGAGACTCTCTTCCAAATACCCACAACTCGTCAACGCCTGCAGACAGCAGGCATTCTTGTCTCAAGCCATAATTGAGTCCGACGATCTGCGGCCCATGGCAAATCGTCCGACAACGAAAAATGGCCCCCTCTTCGTATCATCCGAGGATGTCATGTCGGTAGAGCAGGGGTCACTACAAGTCATACTCATCTCCGCACGTCAGGCCATTCAGAAAAGTCCAGAAACTTGAATCAGCTAAACGTGCTTATATCGCTCAATATTCTAGTATCCCACACCGATCGAACGCGAGATTCAATGCAACCCTTGGGTTGCGTTCATGCGTCATAAAACATGAATACTCTAGCATGTCAACTCCGCTAACATCGACATATCATGTTCTGCTAGGAATGAGCTCATCATCAACAGCACCTTCCGGACGATACACATCTTCCGGTTGACATTCATTGGATACCTGCCTCGCCAATCTCCCTGCCCAATCAAAATCAACTAGCATGACTGCAAGAATTGGGCCATTTGTGATCATAACATTCACATTACGAATGTCACCATGCACAAACCTTGCTGATGCATTCGTAACGAGCACATCGTTGAGGCGTTCTTTGACAGCATCCATCGATCTGGAGCTAAAGTGATCGAAAGAGGTCAAAGTAATCATTCAAGTCCTCCATGATGACCATGTACCATCCACTGATTTCCTTCGACGTTGTTTCTATTGGCTCTTTTCTTTTCATGAGCCAATTTTTGTTCGCAGATTCCTTGGAGAGCCAAGATTCTGCATTTTCTGCACGAATCCTTTGCTCATCCACCTCTTTTTGCAATTTATTAATTTGCAAGTTTAACCTTTGTATTTTTTTGTATAGTGATCTATACGCTCTTTAAAGTTGGCCTGTTCTTGTGATTCGATGATCTCATGTGTTTCTTTGAGATCATGTCTTAACTTGTCATTATGACTCATCAGACATCACATGTTTTTACTACTTTTTTAACAGTGCCAGCTATATCTTTGATTGTATCTTGATGATTACTCATCATGAATCGAGCGTTCCTCCACTAGATCATGTGCATCATGTAATTCTCGTTAGTCTTTATAGTGAATGGTGGAGTCACTTTGTCTTTGTTTGACTACACGAATTTTATTAGGCATGATGCCCATATTTACAAAGGTTTTGGCAATTGCTTGCCATTCCTTAATATCTTTATTATGATGGTTTTCCCATCATATCTCCCTTGCGTCTCTCCTTCCTGGTTCCCCCCAGAGGATGGTACCGGAAGCAGTTCAATCTCCCACTTCGACGCATCGGTAAACCGTCCTTGCCTCCAAACGACTTGAGCCACTGCTCATGTCTTCTTTCCTGTTCTTCAACAGGTAGGGAATATACCAAATTAGGATTATTCGCCTTTTGGAGTCTAAGGGGACCACGCACATTTTTCAAGCCATTTTTAGCAATGGCTGCAAAATTGGACCTAGATGGTCCAGGCACAGGAACAGGGGACCTATTCTCCACATTGCCTAAACGTGGGAAAGGTGTGGTGGCCTTACCTGTTTCAGATTTTGAAACAGGGGTTCAGTGCAAATTGCACTGGATTCGGGTTTACATATTTTTCCCGAATCTGCCTGAATCTGTTAGGATCACAATCCTAACCCCTCAATTTCGGTTAATCTTACAGTCATCTGGATGACTTCTATACATGTTATAATGGGCCAGGGGCCTTATGGGACACTATGGGACACCAACGGTTGAGTCAGCGCATGGGAGCGCTCACCAGAGGGCAAGACGATGGTTGGAGGAACGCATCAGTGCATCAGGAGGATCAGCGCATCAAGCCATCACGCATCAGACGAAGGCGCAAGACAGCGCGCATGTCTATAAAGGATCGCGATGGAACGCACAATGCCTTGAGGCATTGCTCCTTATGGTCAAGGTCTAGAGCAGTCCAGAAGAGGTCTATGAGTGGAGTCAGAGCGGCCGCACCATATGCGCTCATATGCGCAGCAACTGCGGCAGCGCCCAAGCACATGCTCACCAAGAACAATAGGAGTGAGTCAGGCTGAGGGAGTGCCGGTGGGTCTGGGAGTCGCAAGGGGTCCTCATAGAGTAGTATATAAGTAGGTACATTGTAGCTGGAGTCTCCCCAGACTTCAGATAGTTTCTCTCTACCCCAATACTATCGCGTTTCGTCTCCTTTCTATCCTCTGGCCAGCGACGAGGCCTGGGCCCCCTAGGGGGGATTGTAAGGTTGTGGTTAGGGGCGTGAGCTCATAACATAATCTGAAGTCTATTACCACACTCCTTGTCATCGTCATCGACAGCGTCGAGCACGCCCTTGCTCATCATTGCCCGCGACGTCGACAAAATTCATCAAAAATAATCGTCTGACCTCATACACACTCTGTTGGTGTGGCTATGAGCAGCCTCGAGGATCGCCTTCGACTCCACCAGCAGATAGACTCGCTTAACCGTTGTTAAGTGACTACTACCGTTTATGGTTACTGGCAACAAAACTGTATTAGACGAGAACTAGGGCGCGCTGTAGTCGACCAGGCAGGGTCTTGCAGGCACTAGTACTAGTACAGTGGAAAAGGCGGTGGAACCGTGAAGACAACCCTTTGGCATGTCGTGTATCAAGGCATACAGTCTGAGAATACCAATCACGTATCGGATCTAACGATCTGAGCATGAGGACATCTCAGTGAAGCGCCGGGCACCATTTCATTGGGTCAGTTGATGGAATTTAAATCGAAGATCCAAGTGTGGGTCGTTATTGACCACATTGGAGTGTGTCCGCATATGGAATTGTGGATACCGATGAAAAGGCGACACCCCTCCTTCCTTAGGGGGGTATAATCGATTTTAACAAGGACCGTGAGGAAGAGGTTAATCGCTGGTGGAGCGCCAGGATTAATTGAAGAAAGTAATCAATGGCGGATGCCGACCGCCTTACCAAATGGGTAGTTCATATCACCACACTTGTTATGGAATGATGGAGGCCATAAAGAACATCACCACGCGATAGTCGATCGCAGATGCAGAAGCCGACTGCAGTATCAAATCAGGCATACGCCATCAGTCAGGAAGAGATGACCTGAGACAGAGAAGTCATCAACAGGGTTGCGCAATGATCAGGAGCGCAACAATCTAAAATGGATTGGAACGGCAGTGCCAGATAAAGACTCCAACAGGAATGGTCTAGCCGAATAGTTATTGCAACGGCGGGATGCATTCGGAATGTGGGCGCCCATCTAATATAAAAGACCACAAAAGGAAGCGATCCATGGATTAGTGATCGCACGAGTGTCATTAGGGCGCGACGTTAAATAAGGTCTCTACCAGGCTATGCAGGGATTTCTAGATGGTTCCTCGACAGGGATCAAATCTATTGGATCATGCAAACAGCCACCCAGTAAGGTGCTGGGATATCAAAAGCAGGTTATTGGTTATCATTCCATCAACGAAGGACGAACGATGGATTTCTTTTTACTCTCAATCAACAAGTCTGGCATGCCTTGCTGGATTTTGTTTAGTCAATGAGCCGGACATCTCATTAAAAGGTCTAGCCGGAAATGTAGGAGCCAGAAAGACCTCTAGGGAATAGTGGACGCCATGGGAAAGATCACTAATGCAGGATCGACTGCATTGAAAAGATTAAACGATGCAGGAATATTTGGGGACCAACTAGATCACTTGCACAAATAAAGGGATAGACGCTGATTGTGAAATCGGCAAAATATTTGGAAACTCAGGATGGGAGCAGGACATGCTCCTTTGCACGACGTTATACCCGGATGATTTAATCAGAAGGATTACAAGTAACAAGGGATGATATTCAATGTTATCCAGTTAAAATCCAAAGGAGTACAGAAGAGTGGAAACCAACCACTGTAAAAGAATGTGTGAAATGCCAGTAAAGCGCTGGATTAACAAAAGCACCGTCAATACCAGAAGTTTGCGGAATCACAAGCAGTGATACTCCCTATGGAGAGGGATGTGGAAATAATCTGAAAGCAGTAGCAGTCTGCTTGAAATAAAATGCTGTTTCAATGGGATCTCAAGTCCACTTAGGTTCGGACTTTTTGGGATGAATACATGGGCATTATAGAGACCTATGAAACGGATCACTGGAGCTATACAGGGAATTTAGCTTAGGGGACAGCCTGAGGAAGGGGTTGTTCTATATGTCAAGTAGTCGGCAGGTCTAGTCGACGATGCAGAAGGATGGCAACCTTGCAGAAAAATGCATATGAAGTCAGAAAAGGGGAAATTTTTTTTTTCCACCACTATGTTATTCACCCACGCCTGGTTTTGGGAGGTTACTTGGTCGCTTGCCTTGGAATGGCTGCACTCCCAAGCAACTCGGGATTTCTCGGGACGAGAAAATCTTGGGAAGGGGTAAGGAGGTGAAAAGGAGATCCAAGGAATGGAGACAACATGAAGGGGTTCCTGCAGTGTGTGAACGAATTGTGAGACACACAAGGGAATCCGGAGTGCTGTGGAATGACCAAAGGATATCCGTCATGCCTCTAGAATAACGGCCTGAAGGACAAATTAAAATTTTTGGGCAAGAATCACTTTTCTGGACGAAATGCCCAGTAAGGCGGCTGGTTTATCAAAAGCATGGAAAAGTCTATGACATGGAGCCTAAAAGCGTAGGCACTTAGGAAGGATCAAAGGCCAAGATTGTAACCGCAGGAAGCCAAGGTTAAATCATTATTGGGAGGATCAGGAATTTGTCAATGCTATAACGACGTCCAGTAGAGGGCTGGAGTATCAAAACTCAAAACAAGCGAACTTGGTGGACGACCAGGAATCTTTAATATTCAATATGGGTTCTTTTAGAAAATCAGGAACAGCAATGCGGTGGTGGGACTTAGCACGCATTGGTTTCGGGATGAGAAACCTTAAAGGGAGGGTAATGTTAGGATCACAATCCTAACCCCTCAATTTCGGTTTATCTTACAGTCATCTGGGATGACTTCTATACATGTTATAATGGGCCAGGGCCTTATGGGACACTATGGGACACCAACGGTTGAGTCAGCGCATGGGAGCGCTCACCAGAGGGCAAGACGATGGTTGGAGGAACCATCCAATACTATATACAGAAGGACGGCCGGACTAGGAAGGTGGATCGCCAACCTTGATGGCATCACACTCGGCATCAAGTGCTCAGGAGGATCAGCGCATCAAGCCATCACGCATCAGACGAAGGCGCAAGACAGCGCGCATGTCTATAAAGGATCGCGATGGGAACGCACAATGCCTTGAGGCATTGCTCCTTATGGTCAAGGTCTAGAGCAGTCCAGAAGAGGTCTATGAGTGGAGTCAGAGCGGCCGCACCCATATGCGCTCATATGCGCAGCAACTGTGGCAGCGCCCAAGCACATGCTCACCAAGAACAATAGGAGTGAGTCAGGCTGAGGGAGTGCCGGTGGGTCTGGGAGTCGCAAGGGGTCCTCATAGAGTAGTATTAAGTAGGTACATTGTAGCTGGAGTCTCCCCAGACTTCAGATAGTTTCTCTCTACCCAATACTATCGCGTTTCGTCTCCTTTCTATCCTCTGGCCAGCGACGAGGCCTGTGGGCCCCCTAGGGGGGATTGTAAGGTTGTGGTTAGGGGCGTGAGCTCATAACAGAATCGACGAGTCGATTTCCCTATATCATGCGCCATTTTGCGCATGTGATCCTGTTGCTGTCTTTGGTAGCGGGCCAGCGCCGCTTTCTCTCGTGCTCATGACGTTGGGCCAACTCTAATTGACTGTCCTCTAGACGCTGTTGTCTAGTATCTGAGTCAATGCTTTGATTTGGCCCACTGCCTGTAACTTGTGTTTTCCCCGCGCTCTTTTTGTGAGATACTGGTATCCATAGGCTACCAAGAGGCGGGGTTACAGATTCCTGTTTGATAACAGGGGAGGATGATGAGGACGGTGTGCGTAAGGAAGGGAGTGAAGACGGAGTCTTCACTTTAGGGGTCTCCGGATTGCCGGAGATGTGGAACTAGGTGAGCGGATATTTTTGGCCTGATGGCCAACATCGCGCTTGCGTAAGATATTAGACATGGTGATTTTGCCTAATTTAAATTGGGCAATCACCTTCTTGCCTTTTTTATCAGCTTCTAAGCCAAAGAAAGGCCTGTTGACATTGTTGGTGACAACATCAACATCAATTACATCTTCGGGAAAAGATCCCATACCCAATCTTCCGACCAGAGTTCCCAGATTTGGAACTTAAAACGGATCTGTGGAGACCACAGAGTTGCGGAGTTGGCAGGGTTGCCAACTTGATTGCCAAAACCGGCAGAATTGCCAGATTTGGCAGAAGACGGGGAAGAAGACGAGTTATTGCCAGATTTGGCAATGGCGGCGGCGGAGGAGGAAGAGGCAACGTTGTTGGCAAAAGACATTTTATATATTTCAAAATATAAAAAATACGGTGAGAGTTGGTTTGGTTTGGTTTGAAGTCTGAAAAAGTGTGTCAGCTCTACTTTCTAAATATAGCAGAGGCTGGCGCTTTTTTGTCATGACTTCCGGTTATGGGACACAGATAGATCCCATGACAGAGACTTGAGACTCGCTTTTGGCTTCTCAATTCATCGCCAGAAAAGGGATCCAGCCTTTTCAGGAGTGCTTCAGGGCTCCATCAAATTCCCTGACAGCGAAAATCCATCACTATGTAACTATTTTTAGAAATGTACTAGTGCCGCTAAGGAGCGATCCTATTTCTAAGCAGGAAGCTAAGCTCGTGCCTGCCGCTGGTCTGCGTGTACCATGGAACAAGGTCCAAGCAGCACGACCCTTATACAGAATAATTACATAATATAATCGGAACAATGGGACGAAAACCCATATATTGATATAAGCGCTTAATTATTCACGGCCAATAGGGGGGCGCGAAGCCTTTTGATCGGGGGACGGGACAGAAACCCGATCCGATCTTTATCCGTCATAGACGGCCCTAAATCCGGAGAATGTTGATAAGCCGGAATTCACCATCTGGCCCAGATCTGGATAAAATCAACAGATCCGGAATTATGGTTTTGGTATTGACCGGGGTAACACAGAAACCCGGGGCTGGTATAGTTTGCCATACTAAGTATTATTCTCACACCTCTCCAGGTGGTGCCTGCAGATCTCTGTCAAGATCGAGGCATACTCATATTACGGTGAGTTCCTGGGGTTACGTCAGCAATCATGACGGTGATTACAATATTGTACAGCTACGGGCACTACTAACAAACCTAATTTCCTGTTTTGGTGAGTACAAAAGCGGGTGACGCTATCCTCCTGTGCGATGACAGCATGGTGCGCACAGCCACTTCGCTTATAAGCGAAATGATGTCATAGGTCAGCCATCAGGTCTGCGAGCAGACGGGGCCCATAACCTGTTGAAGCAACAACCGACAGGAGCGCAGCAGAATAGTAGAGCTGAGTAAGTTAACACTTACTGGTAGCTGTAGTAGTCACTTAAGTCCGCTGTAGAGCGATCACTTAGTAGAGCAGAGGATGTAGATTGACGTCTAAGTACTGAGGTATTTATACAGTCTATCTACTGGTCTGATGTCAGCGATATTAGTAGCGCTGACTGATCATTTCTATTGTGCTTGCTAATGCACAGTCATTGCTGTGTCAATAGCTGTGTGGAACACAGCTTTGCACAGTCATGCACATGGTGCGCTATTGTCTGAGTTTGACACATGTCAAACTCTATAATATCTGTCTAACTCTATAATATCTGTCAAGATATTAATAGCAGTGAACTCTATAATTATGTCCACATATACAAACATTGATTATATGACAGATTAGATAATATCGGTCCCATCCGAGATAAGATCGGATAGATCCGAGATGTTTCCCACGGTGCGGAACACATCGTGTGTGTAACGGATTACATCCGTTTCAACATTTACATCCACTGCACCATATGTCGCTATAAACGCTTCACGAAGGGATCCAAGGTCAGCGTCTCAGTATTTCCTGTGATTTCGGTAAGTCCTTTCTTGGACTTCTTGTCCCCCATTGCAGCGGCGCTGGCAGTTGCACCATTTGTACTTGATGGGACGGGCAGGCATGGCGCACACAGCACGGCGGAGTGGAGAGTTGTTGGTTTCAATGAACTCAGCAAAGTTTAGAGGCAAATATTTGGCATAAGTTCTCGTACATGGGACACATGGTGGTAAATACGGAGCAAACGATGGGAGAGGATATGAGAGGATAGCGAAGCTGGGCATGGAGGGGTCACACCGCCTGTCATCGGAATTGCAGGCTGGCAGAGGATTCCTGGGGCTTTGAGCCGACGCATTTCTCACTGGGGCTGAGCCCTGTGAAGTAAAATTCAGCATAACCCACGACCCAACTACTTACGCGTACGCCTTGGCGTCGCGTAGCATATCCTCCAGATCGAACATTGGTGTTGCACACCACCCCCTCCGTCTTATCCATTGGAATTCTTGTGGATTGGCACTGCAGTGGAGCAATATTCAGATTATACACATCCATGACAAAATCACCTACATGGCATACTCCTCTAGTGTTTTCCACTGGTCTCGGGTACTGTGATGAGCGAAATTTAGCTTATTCACATCTGGCATGTCATACAACTTCTTACAACGCATTTTTATCATTAAGTAGACGCTCCGTATCTTCACGTTGGAGGCCCCAACGAATAACAGAGTTCATGCCATTCGGAACCAAGTTCTCCTCCGGAACATAATTATCCACAACAATGAAAGCAATGTCATGGTATTCGTCCTTGTTGGAATGGATAATGTATTGCATGCTCGGTCCGAGTTTGGCACGTCTCAGGCTGAATTGTTCGTTCGACCATCTGTTATACATGCTCTCGTACTTCTCTTTCCAAGTAGGAGATTTTTTGTGGAATATTGCCACAAAGTAATTGCACGATGGGGGACTGGCAGGCTTTAACCGTATAAAATCTTGAAAGCCATCATGATCTTTTCTTATGAATTCTCCGTGCTCAAAGTGACGCTAGAAGAGGAATGTAAGCAGCAAGTCAGAACGAGTACGAAGGACAAATGGCCCTACCAAAAACCGGTCTAGTCTCCATTCTAGGCTCAATTGATGAGCTGGGAGAGATGGGGGAGGCACAGGCGACGCATTTGCGATGGATATGAAGAAGAGTAGAAAGGTGGTAACGATTTTGAACCGCATTGCAGCTTGGGGGATGAAAGGACCAGCCTCTACTCGAGGTCCATGCCTCACGTCGGTTTTTGTATAAAATTTAGTCGGCTTCGGCCATGGCCATGACGGCCATGTGCATGAACTGTTGCAGCGTTGTCATGACACGACCCCTTCCTGGGGAGCGTTGTTTTGGACACAAAAGTGAAGGGCGAGTTGGAGTACTAGTAAATGACTAGTAGTAGTCGCATCCCATTCATACTAGGCAAATATTTTGAGTATACATGGTTCGTGCTTCATTTGACAAGGACAAGGATGCATATACTGCAGGCGTGACGCAAGCTCGTTTATAACAGGTTGCGAGGGTGTCAGTCCTCCGAGATCACCACTCCTCGCGATAGCTCAAGTAGGTTGCACACCGCCCACTTGAGGACCCCGGAATATCCCTATCCTGGTGTTAGCCGTTTCGGCCCGGGACCATCCTGTTGTCATATCCAAGTATATCGAGCAAGCAAAGGAGATTGAAATGGATGCGGTTGCAAGGGATGGCAAATTGGTTATGCACTATATTTCGGAGCATGTTGAGAACGCTGGCGTACACTCGGGTGATGCAACATTGATTCACCCACCCCAAGACTTGGATCCTCAGACCGTTCGCCGAATCGACGAAGCTACTGCAAAAATTGGAAAGGCTCTGAACGTTACTGATCCATTCAACATTCAATTCATTGCCAAAAACAATGAGATTAAGGTATGGCAACAAAAGTCATGCTTAGTATACCCGTAGAGTCTTATCCAGATCCTGGACTGCCAGATGACTACGTGGGTGTCAAGGTTCCTCAATTCAGTTTCAGTCGCCTGTCGGGGGCAGACCCTGTTCTAGGCGTGGAAATGGCTTCGACCGGTGAAGTCGCCTGCTTTGGCCATGACAATACGAAGCATACCTCAAAGGGCTCATCTCCACTGGCATAGTTCCTCCGAAGAAGAACATTCTCTTCTCAATCGGAAGTTATCGTGAGAAATTAGAGCTGCTGCCGTCCGTGCAGAAACTTAGTGCTCCGGGTTTCAATATCTTCGCTACAGCGGGGACGGCCGACTTTTTGACTGAACATGGCGTCCGCTGCAAGGTAGGCAGACCGAACACCAAATCTATTGTTCTCATGTGTCTTTGGAACGACAGTACCTTGACATGTTGGGTGAAAGTGACGATAAGCAAAAGTCAGAATACTCACTCCCGCAGCTCTTTGCCAATAATCTCATTGACATGTACATCAACTTGCCATCAAAGAACCAGTATCGGCGTCCCGCGAGTTACGCGAGCAAGGGTTACTATTCACGTCGTATGGCCGTCGATTTTGCGGTGCCATTGATTACAAACGTGAAAAATGCAAAACTGCTAGCAGAAGCGCTCATGAGGAAGTTACCCCTGGATGTGTCAAGTGTTGATTCCAAAAGTTCCCACCGCACTCACACTTTCCCCGGCTTTGTCAATATCGCTGCTTTCGTCCCAAATATCTTGGGGCCTAGTTCAAAAGACCTGGTTGCCGCCACTCAGGCATCTGTAAGTGCTGGTTTCACTACAATCGTATTCTCTCCCGTTGGTGACGGCCATGCGATTGAAGACTGGCAGTCATTCGAGAAGGCGCGTGAGAACATCCTTGGCGCCGACCATTGTAATTATGCTCTGAGTGTTGTCGCATCGTCCCCCGATCTGCAATCTTTGCTTGGAGAACTCAAGGTTGAAGCCAAGTCCCTCTTCATCTCATTCAGGAACGGCATTGGTCCTGCGATTACGACAGTTTCTGCATATTTCTCAGCCTGGCCCCCTGAGAGACCGATTATCACAAATGCAAAAGGGCCAGGTCTCGCATCCCTGCTCCTGCTGGATAGCTTACAAAACCGCTCAGTCCACATTACGGACGTTCAGACACATGAGGATCTCCTTTTGATTTCTCTTACCAACGCCAAGCAACTGAAAGTCACTTGCGACGTCTCTGTCTACTCACTTTTCTTCAGCACCGAGCAGTTCCCTGAATCCAAAGTCCTGCGGGCCCGGAAGACCAGAAGGCGCTGTGGCAGAACCTTGATGTCATCGATGCCTTCTCTCCATTGGCTCTACGCCTTATCAACTGGCAAAAGACTCGGACAAGATCGGCTCCTCGTGGTCTGGCGTGGAGGAGTCCATCTCGTTACTTCTTACGGCTGTCGCCGATGGGCGCCTCACTTTGGATGACATTCGTCGTAGATTATCCAGTTCAAATATTTGGACTCGTAGATATGGCTCATACCCATGTCGAGGTGGTGATTGGCCGAAAAACACCTTTCAGCAAGCGCCTCACATATTGGTCACCTCTGGAACGCGCACCAGTGTCAGGATTCGTACATCGTGTTGTAGTGCACGGCAAAACCGTCTTTTTAGACGGTTCACTTTCTTTGACAGCAACTGGGAGAGATGTGTCAAGAGCACATATCCCGGTGCAACCAGTGCAAATTACGGTCACTCCAGCACCTACAACCACGAATGAGGCGGATCTTGCACCTGTAACACGACCTATGCAGCCAAGCTCTTCATCTATGATTATCCCCCCAGAACCGGACATCTCATTGCCTTCCCCTAAATTAACGCCATTTACTCCTCTCTCTTCCTTCCACCGTCATCATATCCTCTCTGTGAAACAAGTAACTCACAGAGATATGTATGACTTGTTTGCACTCGCGCACGAGCTGCAAGTGCAAGTGGAACGTGATGGTATATTGAATATCCTTGAAGGGCAAAGTGCTTGCCACGCTGCAAGCGTCATGGCATAAAAATTGGTGATCCGTGTTCGAAGCATCATCTACACATATGTATCATGTCATTCTTGTTGTCTAGTTAATGTGATGACTCGTCAAATGGTCCCATGCCCAATCGACTCGCGACCGCCCTTGTTATTGTTAATGCAACCAAGATCGATTGTACATATTTGGTAGCATCCCTTTTGCATGGACTCTGATGAAACGCCCCTCGAACAGCTCATCCGCCATTGGATGAACGAGTGAAATGCGCCTGATATTCTCCCTGCTCTAGAATTTCTCCTGAACCATCTATTGGACCACTTGAGGTGGCAGGTACGCGTCTGGTCCATCAACGTCTACGCTTGCAGTCCTAATGCGCCATCAGTAGTCAGGCGTGGTCCAGCTGTTACGAGGAGATCCTTCGACCTCAGAGGAAGAGCACCTAAGGATAATGCTCATCCAAACTGAGGTTGAGAGCGTCAAGTTCATCGTAAACTCTTATGTTAGGACGCGGTTATTCAAGGTACGTGTTTTTTACCCCTGCGCCATATAAGATGGTCGAGAGCGCAGGTTGAGTTTTGAAGGAAGATGGTCGAGGGCGCAGGAATGGTTAACGGTTGAAGAACGGTTGAAGGAAAGTTTGAGGGAACGGTTGAAGGAACGGTTGAGTTTTGAGGGAAGAAGGTCGAGGGTGCAGGAACGGTTGACAGTCGAGGGAAATGGTCGAGGACGAGGGAAGACAGTTGAGGGAAAATGGTAGGGGAACAGTTGACAATCGAGGTAAATGGTTGAGGGCAGGGAGGATGGTTGACGGTCGAGGGAAATGCTCGAGGGCGCAGGAACGGTTGATGTTGAGGGTTGAAAGAAAACAGCAGAGGGCATAGGAATGGTTGAGGGCATGATTAATGAATGGAATTGAATACTCACCTCGGTAACGGCTGAGGGAAACAGTTGAGGGTAGAGGGAAATGGTTTAAGGTGCAGGAGGACTGTTGAGGGAGCGGTTGAAGGCTGGGAGGATGGTTGACGGTCGAGGGAAATGGTCAAGGGTGCAGAATGGTTGAGGGCTGAGGAAGATGGTTGAGGGCGCGGGAGCGGTTGAGGGAATTGATTGATAGAACGTTGAAGCTTGAGGGAAACGGGAAATGTTGAAAGTTGAGGGAAATAGTCGATGGTGCAGGAAGACAGTTGGGCCTTTTCGGATGCGTAGTTAGGTTGGGCTAGGTTGGGCTAGGTTAGCATAACCTAGCCAGCTCAAGTGCTAACCCGTGTGAATAGTTAGTCACAGTAAGTCACAACGGTGTTGGACAATCTGTTATCTCTCCCTCATGGTCACTACAAGTCCTCGCAAATCAGGCAACTTTCCATTGCACAGATTCCATAGGGATAAGCATAGGAAGCTGCTGCACTTCTTGCTGGCCTTGGTGCTGCCTTGGCTACTGCTTCTCATGCTGCTGCCCATGTTGAGAAGCAGCCTCTTCATACATCCTCTCACTGGACAGAAATGGCTAGAAGAGCTTCTGAGAGGTAAGTAACCATATGAATTTCATATTGGATGTTCAATAATGGACAAGTAGGCCATCCTACACGTTTCAAATGACAGTTTGGCATGGAGAAGTTTGTCTTTCACAAGCTTCTTCATGAATTGAGGGTCCGGTGCAATTTGCAGGCCACAAAATATGTAAAACCTGAGGAGCAATTGGCAATCTTCCTTCGACTAGCACGTACTGGTCTGGGAAATCAGGAGATGCAGGAGCGCTTCCAAAGAAGTGGTGAGACCATCTCAAAGTCAGTCAAATATTTCATATTCCCCTTGAATTTAATGAGGATGATATACAACTTTAGGTCCTTCCACGCATTCTTGACATGCTTGTCTCCCCAGAATTTTATGGGGTATATGTGAAACTGCCATCTGCAGATCAAGTTCCTGCTGGAATTTTCAGTAATTCAAAATTCTTTCCTTTCTTTCAAGACTGCCGTGCTGCTATTGATGGCACCCTGCTTGATGCCTTTGTTGCTGAAGGTGATCTTTCACGTTATCGCAGTAGGAAGGGCAGAATTTCTACCAATGTCTTGGCTGCCTGCACCTTTGATCTCCAGTTCTGTTATCTTCTCACAGGATGGGAGGGCAGTGCTGCTGATAGCCGCCTTTTTGACAATGCAAGGAGAGACTGACCTTGCCATTGCTCCTGGGACATATTATTTAGCTGATGCAGGGTTCCCATCATGTGATGCACTGCTAGTCCCATATAGAGGAGTCAGATATCATCTCCAGGAATGGGCAAGAAGTGACTTAAGGTGTGCCATACTTTTCTCTCTTACTTGTGATATAAACAAGCATTTTAGGCCTACCTCATATCAAGAACTATTCAACCTTCGTCATGCCTCCTTGAGGAATGTTATTGAACGGATCTTTGGTGTTTGCAAACAACGCTTCAAGCTTATGACTGTTGCACCCCAATATAGTACTGCAACACAAGCCAAGATTCCTGCTGCTTTGGCTGCTCTTCACAACTTCATTCGGATCATGGATCCAGATGATGATGATCTGAATCAAGAGGATGGTCATGGAGAGACTTCCACAGTTCAGAGTGGCTTCCAGTCTTCAATGGAGGTTAATCAAGATCACCTTGGTCATTACATTTCTCAGACAGAGAAAATTAGGGCAAATGAGCGACGAGATAATATTGCCAAGGCAATGTGGAATGATTACCAAAGGATACTAGCTGAGCATGAAGGAATGTAGTTACCAAAGAATGTGGTATCAATCAGAGATTAGTCAAGTGGTGGTGTAGTAATGAATGAGAATGGTAAGGGTAGGTAGACTGAAAGACAGTCAAAATTGATCAGAAAGCTCACTCTTAATATATTTGGTGCACATAGACTTCTTCTGAATAGCAGAAAGGGTATCTGCAAAGCTGGTGTCTTTGTGAATGAGTTTGAATGCCTGAATCATCTCTCCTCAGAAAGATCACCATCATCCTCAACATGAATGGCTTGCTTCTTTGCGCTCTGGAGAAGGTGCCAAGGGGACAGAAGGGCCTACCATTGCTGAGGCAAGCCGGTCTATGGAAGATGCCATATCATAAATAGCCTTGCTGCTAGAGGCTTTGCGTCCATGACGAAGACTATCCTGTTTCAAATGCTTAGGCTGAGGGACATCAGCACCCTCAGGAGCAGGGCGCTTGCAAGATGATGTAGATGCTGATCTGGATGAAGTAGGAAGAGATGGTGAAGGAGAATGAGAATGGAGGGTGGAGGAGGTTGACTACAAAGAATTGTTATGTAGAATATTCAAAAGAATAAAAAATAAAAACATACTGGCTGACTGAGAAGAGTGGGATCAATATTCTCATCCTGATCATCTGAGATCTCGCCACCCCACCAGGTACCACAGTTTTTTAGAAGAAGCAGGATGAAAGGCACTCTGACCTGTAGCATATGTCCCTTCAATGAGCTCCTGCATCTCCAAAAGATGGGGGAATGAATGAGTAATCCATTTCTTGTAAGTAGGATGGGCCTATATATGTCTCATTAGCTCCATCTATTTTTTGTCTTTTTAAAAAACATACTGCAATTAAACTATCCCAAACTGATGGACTGGCAGTGACAGTCTTCTTGATATCATCCCAGCCAAATCCAGACAAGTTACGGATATAGTTAACCTCCTTGTACTCCTTCTTGAGCTTTGTAGAATATTTTAGATGAAAAAAGTGAAAAAGCAGAAAACATACAGCATTCCAACGATTTTGACAACTAGAAGCAGTCTTCTTGCAACCACCAGTGTGTAGCTCAGTCCCAGACAAAGCAGTCTCAGCAGCAGACAAGCATCAGCATGCCAGTTGCCATTGCTAGTCTGTTTACCATCTTCCTTCTCCTTGAAGAGCAGCTCAAGGAGAATAGCATCACAATTGGAAGTCCAGACAGCTCTGGGCCTAGGAGTTGGCATGACTGACAGTGGATGGCAGTAACAGACAACCTTTGACTGAGGGGAAGTGGGGGGGAGGGAAGAAAGAATGGGCAGCAGCCTCATGTTGCACACATGGATAAGGTGTGACATAGTTAGCTAGAGTTACCGAAGCCTATAGTTAGCTAACCAGAGCCCTAACCAAGCTCCTTCCTCATTTGGTAGGCTAACCTGGCCTAACCTGACCCAACTACAAATCCGAAAAGGGCCTTGATGGTTGAGGGAACGGTTGAGGTAAACAGTGTCGAGGGCATGGAAGAAGGGCGGGAAACAGTTGAGGGTGCGATTAATGAAGCAGTTGTGTATTCACCTGCGTAACAGTTGATGGCTAAGGGAAACAGGACGCTTCTTTAACCATTACCACCACCTTCCTATTCCAGCCACCTTCGCTCCAGTGCTCCTACCCAGCACCCTAGCACTGGTTCAACCGTCCACCAGCCTTACCCTTCCTTTCCTTTCACTACACTTCGCCCCAGTCCTCGGCCGGAGTCTCGAAGTGGGGGCACCACTCTAAAAACTGCGCCTGGGGCCGCCATCCCCGCACACACTGGCACGCAGATGGGGCGCTACCCCCAAAAACTGGCAACATATACCCTGAGCTAGCACCTTACTGCAGGGGGACAACTGGCATGGAGCCGAAGAACCGACAGGGCGATTTTGCAGGAGGATAGTCCAGCCGGCACAGTTAGTACCAAAGAGGGAGCACACCGCGTCTGGCGTCGGGTGCAAGTCACTTACGGGACCCTTCGTCCCCCACGTGCGTGAGCGCCGTCATTCCCCGCCTGGGTGGGTTTTTTTTTTTACCTTTACCATGGACACTTCTTTACCTATGAGCGTAGCTCACTCCATGTGCGGGCATTGTGCCCGTCTGTCGTTACTATCTTTAGATAGTCCTTAGGCGGGGGCCTGTGGCCCCCGATAACCAATACACATTTCTATGCTTAAAAAAAAAAAAAGATGGCTAAGGTAAAATGGTTGAGGAAGAACGGTTGAGGGTCGAGGGATTTATTAACTGTTGAGGTTAATGAAACGGAAATGAGGAAGACTGTTGAGGGCACAGGAAGACGGTTGACCGTTGTGTTGAAACTCTGACAGTTATTATAATAGTTACATTAGATTAGTTACATTCATTACAATAACTAATGTAATGAACATCTTATCTAATCTATATCTTATCGATATCTTATCTAATTAGATAAGATTGAATAAGTATTAATTAAGTGTTTCATATTTTATCATAAATAGCTTACATAATATTAGTCATGTGACTTATGACTCACAATTATGACTCACAGTTATGACTCATTTATAGTCATAATGACTCATAATTATGACTCATGATTAGTCATAATAACTCATACTTATGACTCATTTGGAGTCACAATGACTCATGATTATGACTCATGTTTATGACTCATAATGACTCACACTGAGTCATATGACTCATACAATGTCATATAGAAGGAAATGATGTCATATAGAACATCATAGAAGGAATATAAATAGATGAAGACTCAGAATGACTCGTTTTAGGGACTGATATTATGTAATAGGTAGATTACACTGTACTTAGGTTAGGGTTTCTGAAACATATATAAGGAGGGCGTTCTGAGCGACTATCCCCTCAGTTTTACAACTAACATTAGTATCACTACTAAGGCAACACTACTAAAGAATGTAAGTATAATTGAAACCTTACTTAGCTAGTGTATGTGCTGCTGTCCTTTGTTTCAATACGTTGACGGTTGAGGGTGCAAGAAGACTGTCGAGGGCGTGGGAGGATGGTTGAGGGCACAGGAAGATGGTTGAGGGCTCGGTTAAATGAGAGCGCAGCAGACAATGCACGAGAAGATGGTTGAAGGTACCAGTTGATCCTATTCAAACTCGCTCGCATGACCACGCCAAAACTTTGTCAAAATAGTATCATCAGATGGTGGTTTGTCTAGTTGGACTCTGGTTCTTTGATAGACTGCCGTCCAGATGGACAGGTGAAACCAGGATGATGATTGTGCAGACTATGCATGAGTCCATTCTTGATGTGGACTTTTGACCAGTGGGTGTGATTGGTAAGCCAGCTTTATTCTCCATGATTCGAGCCAATTTCAGGTTCCTGCCCTGCAAGCCTGTCACAAGCCAAGAAAAGGGCCCATAACCTATTGAATTAAATGACAACAGCACATTGCACTGACTAAGTAAGATTCAATTTACTTACATTTGTAGTAACTTCAAAGTTAGTTTGTTAAAAAAACTGAGGGGATAGTTGCTCAGAACACCCTCCTTATATATGTTTCAGAAACCCTAACCTAAGTACAGTGTAATCTACCTATTACATAATATTGCTCCCTAAAACAAGTCATTTGGATTTGAAGATAACATTTCTGCTATCCGCTATTGGGATCAGCAAATGAACACAATTAAAATGTCAATATGACTCAGTGTGAGTCATTATGAGTCATAAACATGAGTCATTATGACTAATCATGAGTCATAATTATGAGATAAATGAGTCATAACTGTGAGTCATAATTGTGAGTCATAAGTCACATGACTATTATTATGTAAGCTATTCATTAAACATAAAACAACACTTAATTAATAGTTATTCAATCTTATCTTACTAGATAAGATATAGATAAGATATAGATTAGATAAGATGTTCATTACATTAGTTATTGTAATGAATGTAATTAATCTAATGTAACTATTATAATAACTGTCAGAGTTTTGACAGTGATAGATATTTAAAGTTGCAGGGTTCAGATGTAAGATTTGGAACAGTGCCAGTTCCCAATGGTGTTGTACTTTGGTGATCAAGGGTGTGGAGTCAGTTGACTCAGTTGGTGTGTGAAGAAGGGGAACATCCAAACTTGGATTGTTGTTGTCAAAGGTGTTGGAAAAGCAAGTACTTGATGTAACAAGTTGCTGCTTCATCAGTTAAAGATCACTATGTGCAATAGAGTGTTGAAAGCACCTAGCTGGGGGGTGCTACACAGAGCTTAAATATGAGGTCAGACTTTCATGTCTGGCTCAGGCCTTTTGCAGTGGTTAAGGTGACTTCAACAAAAGGGATCACCAAAAGGATTGTAATCAATATCAAAGTCTTCTAGCCCATCCAGTGGTACACCAAATACTTCTATCCAGAAATTATTGATTTCCCTATCTGTAAGCCCATGGGATCTAAGAAGATCTCATACTTTGTAATTCTCCATTATGTAAAAGTGAGGGAGGTCTTGGCCTGTCACTTATTTGGGAATGCACTCAGGGTCCACAACCCTCCCTGCAGTGCTTGTATGTAAACGGTATAGTATGGTATTGACTTTTTAATAATTGATTGAACTAAACTGGATCCAAACAGTTGTCCAGTTAGCACTATACCCCTAACAGGTATGGCCTTTCTCAGAAGTGTGTGGTCAAGTGATGGCTACTTCCAAGGATTATGAAACAATGTATTTATGTAGTTACAGATATAGCCTTCAAGGGCCTAGACCAGGGCAATTTAACGCGCACAGGGGCTGGTGAGGCTGGTCCTACAATACGAGTGATGTAATGTGTCACTAAATCAGCACTGGTATCCTGTGCACAGGTAATCCTATCTACCAGGTTAGGTACTTTGGTTTGCATAGACTGGGAAGATAAGATAGAGCTTTTATGGATGCTCTAAAGAACCAGGGGTGATGGTTTTATTGTCTGACAACAAATGACACTTTAGAGTCTGCAGAAGACTGTGTAAGGCCCCAGATATCAAGTAGTTCCCTTAACCCTGGGATCTGGGTGCAAGCATGATGCTCTAGTTATGAAGTGTTGGGGCTGTAAGGATGTATCAGTCGAGTTCTACTATCAGGACTCTCTCCTTAAGACCCCAACAATAGACTAGATGAGAGGAGAGGAGGAGAGGGGAGTGGAAACCTGAGAGAACTTGACTGAGGACTCTGGGTGCTACTTGCTCAGTTTATATACTGCAGAGGTGGTCTGTGCACTACTCTAATAATAGTAGCTATGCTGGGTAAGTATGAGTAAAAGAGATAACATAATTGGCCCCTGTTGCTGCGCATTGGTAAGCCTGAGTCATAGTCCATGAGTCATTGGTCCGGTAATAACACTCTACACTATCGGAGTGACAGGTAGACAGGAGGTAGGTTGTGAGCTAGTGAAGAAGGTCCCATTAATCCGAGCCAGAATACACGCTGCATGGATATGCAATAAGTAGCGGAAATGAGCAGAGCGGAGTGGACGTGTGCAGAGCGGATCTTTGTAGCGCGCGCTGTGGATGCGATGTGCCGGATAGCGGATGTCGGATGGGTGGATGAATCATGTGATGGGGGTGCAAGGCAATAGGTGGTGGCTGTCGCGGTCTACGTTGAGGGTGGATACTGATAATGGTAGCAGATCATGGGCAACAACAGCGAGCAGTGCAAGTCTTTCCACAATGCGGCTCGACAATGGCTGTATTGAAACAAATGACAGCAGCGCATACACTAGCTAAGTAAGGTTTCAATTATACTTACATTCTTTAGTAGTGTTGCCTTAGTAGTGATACTAATGTTAGTTGTAAAACTGAGGGGATAGTCGCTCAGAATGCCCTCCTTATATATGTTTCAGAAACCCTAACCTAAGTACAGTGTAATCTACCTATTACATAATATCGGTCCCTAAAATGAGTCATTCTGAGTCTTCATCTATTTATATTCCTTCTATGATGTTCTATATGACATCATTTCCTTCTATATGACGTTGTATGAGTCATATGACTCAGTGTGAGTCATTATGAGTCATAAACATGAGTCTTTGTGACTCCAAATGAGTCATAAGTATGAGTCATAACTGTGAGTCATAATTGTGAGTCATAAGTCACATGACTAATATTATGTAAGCTATTTATGATTAAATATGAAACACTTAATTAATAGTTATTCAATCTTATCTAATTAGATTAGATATAGATTAGATATAGATTAGATATAGATTAGATAAGATGTTCATTACATTAGTTATTGTAATGAATGTAACTAATCTAATGTAACTATTATAATAACTGTCAGAGTTTCGACAGGCTGAAACAATGAGGAAGTAGGGAACAATGCAAGAGAGGAAGGGAAAAGTGAGCGCGGGCAAATGAGACTTGAGCAGATAACTGCGTGGGTATGATATTGTTATACATTTTTCTACCTACTGAAGCGAGTGTACTCTGAAATCTTCTTCTCGTGGACGCACGGCATTTCCAAATCCATTAACTTGAAAGGCGCTGGCCGATCCGGTTTAGTGTGCGAGCATCTTCCTTGCAATTTTTGTTTGGCGTGCGACTCCGTAGCAAAACCCTGACTGTATTGGCGTCGTACCTAAGGGCGGCTAGCGTAATGAAAGTGTTGGCTGATGATCAACCGCTGGTGTCTTATCAATAAGTGCTGATGGATTCCCTGGTGGCTGTGAACCTGTTCCCTGAACTCGACCCTTCATGCTTGATGTAGTCATTTTGTTGTATTTTGCTGATCGACGCAACAATCTGTAAAGATTTTGTTCTGCTATCTTGGGTGGGCTATTGGCTTTACCCACCGATTGTATGTGCATGTGGCTAAATGGATCCTGAGCATGGTACTCAGAAGGTGGACTTGCCTATCACGGAAGTGGCAGTGCGGAAATGGCAAATGCGGCGGTACAGGAAGGCTCGTTAGTCAGCACAGCTTTTGGATGATCAGGCGACCATTGCGGTAGTTGTCAAGTGCAGACATCACTCACTGGTAACACAAAAGGGTACGGATATGGCTGTGACTATTGGGTGGCTTGCGCTGCAGATGCGTGTGGATGTGCAAGCGTATGACTGATGTGTGACTCCGGATGTGTGCGGATGTGCGAGCGCTGCAGACCTCCTAAGATATCAGCCAGATTGCCAGTGACAGGTCCAGTGTGTATATAGTCCTGGAGCCAGTAGGACTTCTCTCGCAGAGCATGACGCATATGCATGACGAGGTCACTACACTTGCACAGCAGGACACCGCTCATCACCAGTAGTCTGTAATCTAATCTAATCTTAGCACTGACTAGATAAGATAGATGCCAACCTGACTACAATATTTGGCTACAGCTATAGTAAATACAAGAAAAAGAATAAAATGTCTTAGAGATTTGAACATTGAGAATGAGTCATGACAATAAGAGCTGAACCAATGATGTTCATTTGGATATGAAAGCAAATCATATAAGTTCATGAATGATAAGAATGCTATAGTCATTGCTACACATGTCATCTTTGATGAAAACATATTTCCCAAATTAACAAAAGATAAACTTATTCATAAAGATATACCCACATCTTTAGATCTTAAAGCAATTCCATCAAACAAGAATTATTATAATCATGATACTACAATCAATGATAAAGGAAATCATTTCATGATTCAAATAATTTAGATGATCATGATTTGTCAGATACAGATGATCATAAGTCTAACAAGGAATTAGACAATCATCTACATGACAGTAATTCTTCATATCATAGCACAAAATTGTATTCAGCAGATGAAAGCAATAATGATTCAAATATATCTAATAGTAATTCATATAGATCAAAGAAGGATCCACATTCAATGAAGATACAAAAGATCCTGAAAATAAAGATTTTAGAAGTATTAAAAAATGAAAGAAATTAATGATGCTTTTAAAAATAAATATTCATTAGAGAAAAATATTCCTAAATCTTTAACTGATAAAGGAAAACAAAAAGCTATTGATACTCCTTCATTAAAGAAATCATCTACAGATAAGAATCACAAAGAGATGATGAAAAATTAGCTAAGATAAGAGAATTTGAAAGTCAGATTGAAAATCTGAATAAATTTAAGAATAACATTAGAACATCAGATTCTAATATGACAGAACTAACTGTAGAAGATCTTAGACCTATTCCTAAAAAGAATACTAAGAAAATAACTTCTGTAGAAACAAATAAATCAGATGTTAAATCAGATTTAATGCCAATGCCTAGATTTGAAAAGAAAATCTTATTACCTGAGATAATGAAGAAACCTTCTATACCAGATCTTGATCTAGATAAGATGGTTACTATGGATACAAAATTAGATTCAGAATCTAATGATATAGAATTTGATAATGAAGCTTGGCTGAAGAAAGTACAAGCAAAAAGAGATAAATTTCTCTTATCAAAAGCAGCATCAAACCTCAATGATCAAGAAAACAGAAGAAAAGGAATACCTGTTGTATATGCACAGTGGCAACAGCAGGATGGTAGACTGGGTAACTGTGGGAGAGGCATCAGCAAAGATGGGGTTTCCCCACAGTGCCCACAGTGTTGCAGGACTGGCAGACAAGTCACAGACTTCAAGTAGAATGTTTGCAGAAACCTGCAGTGCCCACAGTGCCACAGTACTGACAGTGCTGACAATGAAGCCACACTGAATCTGTAGTGAATCCACAGTGACCTGCAGTGAACCTGCAGTGATTCTGCAGCAAGCCTGCAGAGACCTGCAGAGACCTGCAGTGAATCCACAGTGATCTGCAGTAATTCTGCAGAGACCAAGACCATTACAGTCCCCCACCTTTTCCGGTCTGTCTGTTCTGGATCCGGCCAGATTCTGCTGGACTCCAGTGGAGTCCAGTGGGAGCCACCCCACTGTGGCTCCACTCCAAACCAGCATTTTTGTCACCACTGTCCACAGTGGATCTGACTGGATGGCTGGAATCCACTGTGGACAGCAGGTGACAAAGGTGCGGTCACCAGTGGTCACACACTGACTGGGGTGGGTGTGTTGGCATGGCCAGCTGCTTATATAAGGCAGCCATGACCACATCACCAGTCACGTCAATGTGTGTGCCATTGATTGTCATGGGGTTTTGTTGATGAACACATGACACCCACCCGCACACTGGCATGTTGCCCACCACTTGCGACCACCAGCCCCTCATTGCCGCTGCTGCTGGGGCCCAGACAAACAGTTTTGTTGTGGGCCCCCTCATATGTCTTTTCCTTTCTTTCTTTCTTTTTTTTTTCTACAACCAACTAAACCTTTTCAGGCAGCTGCCCTCTCACCCCCTACCCTCTCACCCATCACCCATTTGCCCATGTGCCCATTAGCCCTCTCGCCCATTCACTGCCCACCCTCTTGCCTCCCACCTCTTGCCTCCCACCTCTTGCCTCTTGCCTCTTGCCTCCTGCCCTCTTGCCTCCTGCCCTCCCACTGCCTCTTGCCTCTCGCCCTGTTGCTCGTTGCTCACTGCCCTGTTGCCCATTGCCTGTTGCCTGTCACCCTCCACCCTCTTGCCCATTGCCCTCTCACCCATTGCCCATTTGCCTGTTCCCCCTTACCCGTTCACTGCCTGCCCTGTTGCCTTTCACCCTGTTGCCCATTGCCCACTGCCCTGTTGCCCTCCCACCCCCGCCATTGCCCTCTCACCCATCACCTGTTTGCCCTCTCACCTGTTCACCACCCACCCTTTGCCTCTTGCCCCCGCCCATTCACCACCTGCCCTCTCACCTCTTGCTCGTTGCCCTCTTGCCCATTGCCCCTCTCCCATTGCCTGTTGCCCTCTTGCCAAATAATATTTTATAATTCTTTTTGGTCTTATTAATTGATAGGTTATTATACTTCTATTTACTTAATAAACAAATATTACATAATGTATCTTTCAATTATAATTTAACCTTTAGCCCCTTGCCCCTTGTGTGTCACCCCTCACCCCTTGCCTGTTTGCCCTCTTGCCTGCTACCCCATTGGTGCCATGGTCCTGTTTGTGCCCACCCTGACTCCATTCACACTGCCCCATCCTGTTCACATCCACCTCCCTTGTTTCCACTGCCCTTGTCCACCCTACCTCATTGTCCCTGTTGAATGCCATACTATATCATTGTGACACTGACTACTTAACACAGCCCTTTCGTGCGCAAAGCGCACATGACCATTGTTCCGCTTCACTCCCTTTCACTCACCTCTTCAATGACTTGTTAAGCCAGTCACCGTCTGCATATAAATAAGGTCCAGTTCAACCCACTCACCTCAGTCCGCACATATGAGACTGAGGTGAGTATCCCATTCCACATTATTATCATTCACCTTTACTTATTTCCGTAGAATACATCTAGGTACATTGTCCCACCTCAAGTCCACACATACGAGACTGAGAATATATCTAGTTCACGTTCAACAGGTTATGGGCCACCTTGTTGAAAACTAAATTGTCGTTGAACAAACAAATCTTGACAAATTCAAATTGAATATGGCCACTGGCACCTCAAACATGTCCTCGGCCTCTGATGCTGATGCCCTTAAACCATCTATACTGCAGCTAAGCATCCATACCACTTTCCAAGGAGAGAAACTAGATCAACTGAAATCAAACTGGACAACATGGAATTCTGACATACTAATTTCCCTTACACTAAATGGCCTTGATGAATACATTGAGGGATCACTATCACAACCAAATGCTACAACTGAACCTTGCGCTTATGCAAACTGGAAAGCGAATGACAGGCTTGCTCATGGATTTATTCTCCAGTACATTGATCCTTGCGAATGAGACTGTTATGGACGACACCCTTGTCGTGGTTTGTTCTGAGTCAACAGCAACAAGCAGAGTCTCGGTCTGCTCCCAGTCACTGGACAAATAATCTAGATGCTAAGTCAAATGATGACGAAGGTCTCGAGAATGATGAGGAAGAAGAGCGTTGAGTTCGAGCAAGGTTGAGAGCAAAACTCGTCTAAGTTGGAACTGAGGTTACTCTAGGATACATGGGTCTTATATACGTTTGGAGAACAAAGGAAACCGTAAAAGGGATGAGGTTGTAGCTACCTGAGAAAGGAAATATGAAAGTAACTACGAAAGGAGATAGCGTCCGAAGCTGTACAAGGCGCAGTAATGATGAGTATGAAACAGCCTACTGAGACACAGAGACAAAACAAAAAGAGAACTGTAACATTACCCCCTTTGTATGCAAGAAGTCACCGACTTCTACCATGAGTTTGTCCAACCGTGGTCTTGCCAGGATTCCAGCCAACTGATAATATTGCTGACGTCCTTGTCAGCAGTCTCCACCTGCCACTGTAAGCTCTGAACTGCTTGTTGTAATTGTTTTGCTTGAGCAAGCATTGCATCCCGTTCTTCATAGGTAAGGGTATGCGGGTTGGTAGTGAGGGTGAGGGGTGTGATAAAATCGAGTGGCTTGGAGAACAAGTTGAAGTAGGTGACCAGGGTGGCAAGATTGTTGCTGACATTGTCAAGCATGGCGTTACGAGGACGGGTGACAATGGGCAGAGCAGGTACAATGGGATGGTGATAGTGTCAACCAGTTCTGCTGGGTGCTCGTGTAGTTTGGGGAGGTCAGCAAATTCGAAATTGTCTATAGTGATGGTAGTATTGACAAAGACCTCAAGGGGGAGGTCATGGGCGATGGCGAGGAATGGTGAGAGGACGACGGCTGGTTCAACATAACAATGGCCACATGCTGTGACCAGGAGGGCAAAGGCAAAGGTGATGATGTAGGCGATGGTGGTGAAGAAAGCGGGCATGATGTAATGAGTGGGTTGGGGAATCTGATGTGTTCCAAAGCATCCTTTTATGTTCAATTGAATGCTTCATCATCATAATTGACAGTCAGGAGCTCTTCTTCCAAAAATTGGTAAGATGATGCAGGTGCTCTGATGGTGGGAACGTATTCGAGTTCTCCATCGGATTCTTCTGATTCGCTTAATTCATTTCTGGTAACAGTGGAAACCTCGTTCCCATGCTCGGTGTCTGTGGTAGGGTCATTGCCTTGTGCAATGGCTTGTTCCAGCGCGTCAGGAATAACAGGATTGCCAACAAACATGTTCAAGAAATCCAGACTATCCATCGCATTGTCGAAATTGGCTTGTGCATTTGGGACATGCCGATCAGCAACCCAGCGGTATATTTTGATTTCTTTGCCAGCGCATTTTAGATTCTGAATGAAGGCATATTTTTCAGGGTCTTCTCTTCGAAGGGTCATCTCAGCGTACACCTCATATCTGTGATTCAAAGGTATGTTGGGTGATGGAAGATATGATCTGGCAGCAGGATAATATGGTAACTCCTCAGGATCGAATGTGAGATCCATGTATTTTGGGAGATAATGAAGGCAAGCATTAAATGGGAATTCTGTGTGTCCTTGTGGATGTGTTAGGTGTCCGGTGGTTAATCTTGAGACTCTGGGTGCAATCTGTCAAGCTGCTTGTGTTCGGATGATTTTGGAGAATCATGGTAATCCTAATGGGGAGGTTGGAGGGCAATAGATAGGAATTTTAATGATTCATCCTCAAAATCTTTCATAGAGTTTTGGAGAATACCGTCCTCGAGTAGAACAGTATTTCTTCATATATTGAATGTTTTGTTTAAGGATTTGGTGGTTACGATAGCGAGACATGGATGTTTTACAGCTGTCTTCTCTGTTTATATGCCTGCAAGATATCCGCAGCATTGCCTAGATTGCGTTCTGGTTCCCAGGAATTGTCATTCGGACCGTAGTTTTTCCATTTAACCAAATACTGATATCCTGTTCCACGCTTTCAGTGTGCAAGAACTGCTTTGACTTCGAACTCTTCCTGTCCATTTACAAGATCAGGGGGTGGGGCTGTGTAATTTGGTCCGTGTGTTTCAGTCTCCCTATATGGCATAAGGAGTGATGTATGAAAGACTGGATGAATGCGCCATTGTTTCGGAAGTTTGAGCTTATACGTCACTGGTCCTAAGACTTGCTCAATGGGGAAGGCTCCTTCTCGTTTTGGCGCTAGCTTCCTGGACTGGTATGGAATATTAAGGTTTCTGTTTTCGAGCCAAACTTTGTCTCCTATTTCAAATTTGATTGACTTGTCTCTGATTTGTCTAGCAACCATTTGTCTGGCTAATTCGTGCGCAGCAAGCGCTTCTTCCCTAGCTTTTTGTAATGTCTGTAATCGTTCCTCTGCTGCTGGTGTTGTCATCTTCTGTGTCGCAGTAGGTAACGCAACAGGGTTTGTTCCATACATGAGCTGGAAAGGCAATGCTTTAACCAAATTGTGATGGCGATTGTTATGGGCAAATTCAGCTATTGGTAGTAATTGTTTCCAAGTGTGGGCTTTGTTTGCACAGAATATTTGAAGATATACTTCTAGTTCTTGATTAACTCGTTCCATTTCTCCATTGGTTTGCGGATGGTAAGCAGTGCTCATCCTATGATCGATTCCTAACATTTTTCTGATTTCTTGGAAGACTTTGGCTGAGAACTGTGGTCCTCGATCTGAAATAAGTACGTCTGGTAGACCAAAGCACTTGAATATTTCGGAGATGTAAAGGTCTGCTGTTCCTAATGTGTTGATGGTTTTCTTGCAAGGAGTAAGAATTACCCCCTTCATAAGACCATGGTCCACCATGACCAAAATCGAGTTGAATCCATCAGAAATAGGTAGATTGGTAATAAAGTCTAGGTTTACTTGTTGAAATGGTTGAGTTGCCTTAGATCCGATTGGGAGGAGAGCCGGGGTGTTGGGGTGAGTGTTCACCTTCATTTGCTGACAAGTAGCGCAACCTGTAATCCATTCCTTAACATGTTTATACATTCCTGGCCACCAATAGTCTTGTTGTAATAATTCTAACATTTTCAGGCGTCCAGGGTGACTGGAAGTAGGCGACTCATGAACCGTTTTGATAATACTGGTGCGGAGCGTTCCAAGATCAGGGATATATGCTCTGTCGATGTATCAAATGATTCCGTCAATGAACGCCCAATCCTGTAATTTGGATTTAATAGGTGGAGCGCGTTGCGTTTCTATGACTTCAATGATGGTTTTTCCAAAGCTGTCAAGTGACATGGCATCTCGAATCTTCTGAGCAAGATCTGTAGCAATAAGGCAAATAAACTTGTTATCAGGTAGCATGATAACATCATCCAGGATATCATCCTCTTTCATATGATCGGGTCGGCGGGATGATGCATCTGCTTCAAACATTTTCGTTCCTGGTACATGCTCAATTTTCAAATCAAGCTCTGATAGCATCATGGACCATCGGGCTTGTCGAGGTGTTAATCGCTGCGGGGTTCTATAGAACAAAAGGTTTTTGTGATCGCAATGGACTATAATGGGGTGTGGTGATCCGTGCAACAAATGTCGCCACACTTGTAGTCCTTTAATGATGGCCAACAGTTCTCGGTCATAGATCTGGTAATTCTGTTCCGTCATGGTTAAGGCGTGTGATATAAAACCACAAGGATGGAGGGATCCAGAAGCGTCTGCTTGTTTCAACACTGCTCCAGTGGCTTTATTGGAGGCGTCTGTTTGTAAGATAAATGGTCTCGAGGGGTCTGGCATGCATAACTGGCATCAACGAAAGTTTTCATTTTAATTCATCAAAAGCCGTTTGACAATCAAGCATCCAACTGAAGGTTAAACTTTCTTAGTTAAGTCCGTCAATGGCTTTGCTATAGCAGCAAAGTTGCTGATGAATCATCTATAGAAATTTCCAAATCCAAGGAAAGACCTGACTTGTTTGACTGTTGTGGGGATTGGCCAGTCTCTGATACCAGCTAGTTTTATAGGATCCATTTGAATATGACCAGGCGTAATGACCATGCCCAGGAATTCGACCTCTTGAATGCAAAATTTGCATTTTTCTAATTTCAAAAATAGGTCTTTCTCCTGTAAGCGCTCCAAGACTCTTTCGGTTCGTTTCTGTATTTTGTCTTTTGTTTTCCCACAGATCAGAATGTCATCCATATAGATAATGAGCCATCCTTCATTAATCATATCCTGGAAGTACTCATTCATCATGGTCTGGAACGTCAAAGGTGAATTGCAGAGGCTGAAGAACATTACTGTTGGTTCATACAACCCACGGTTTGTAATGAAGGCCGCTTTCCATTCATCGCCTTTTTTAATTCAAACGTTGTTATATCCCCAGCACAAATCAAGTTTAGTGAAATAGTTTGCACTTTCTAATTTTGTCATTAGATCTGAGACTAGGGGTAACGGATAGGCGTTCTTGATTGTCCATTCATTAAGGTAATGATAGTCCTGGCAGGGTCTAAGAGCGCTGCTTTCTTTCTTTGAAACGAAGAAAAATGGTGATGCTTGTGGCGATTTGGATGGTTGAATATATCCTTTATCTAATTGCTCTTTAATCCATTCATCGAGCATTGACTGTTCTTTCAGTGATAGTGGGTAGATTTTGCTAACTTTCGGCGTAAATCCAGTTTTAAGTTCAATCGCATGGTCCCATGGACATGATGATGGGAAACGCTCCGATGCCTTTTTCTCAAAGGTAGACTGCCAGGGAAGGTATTCGGGTGGTAAGACAGTTGGCGTTTCATCACATTTTGCTTGGTGTTCAAATGCTTGTGATGCCGATTGTTTTACTCTTATCCAGTATTTGTCTTCTCCCCATTGTTGGGTATCTAGCGCTATGTGCCAAATAGGTTTGTCATCTCCTGAATTATCATCTATTTGGAGGGTTTTCTTTCGCCAATCAATAGTCGGGTTATGCTTTTCCAGCCATGGTATTCCAAAGATGATTTCTTGATCCCCTAAGTTCGTGATCCATAACCAATTATCATATGGTTTTCCATTGATAGAATAGGTAAGATGAGTTCGATGCATGATCATGCCATTTTGATTAATAGTTCCATCGGCATTTTTGACTTTAATTGGTTGTTTTAATTCTTCTTTTGGCCAATCTTTTGATATGTGTTCGTCAATGAAGTTTCCTTCTGCTCCACAATCAGTGAGGGCAGATATTTCAGCGGGTTCATTGTTTGTTTGCACAGTGATTGAAATCCGTTTATCATTATTGGATTGTACAATTACAGAATCAAGTGCTAACTGTTCAACTTTATGGGAGGCGTCAACCACTTTCTGGCATCTCCTTCTTAAAAACCCTCTGTTTCTAGTTCTTGGAGGGTATTCTCACACTCCTCATCTGGGAGTGCTTTTAATAGCGCCCTAATGCATTGGGCAGTTGATTCTTCTGAGGTCGTTTCCTCTATAGTTCTAATAGTGCGATTCTGAGGAGGCAACAATTTGTTGGGCATCGTCTGGGCATTCCCTTTGTTTGGGCAATCCCTGGATATGTGTCCCTGAGTTCCACATCGGAAACACTTGCCAGTTTTCCGATATTCCTCCTTTTGGGCATCTGAAAGGTGTCCAGTAGTTATGGCATTGACCCCTTTTGATCCTGATGCCAAGTTCCTTGAGTTTCGGTTAAATTTGAGACGTCTCTCCATGTTTCCTGACCCAGTGGATCGGTTCATCAGTTTCAGGGTTTCCCAAGCATTGTGTAGTCGCTCTGCAGCATCATAGGCTGTTTCCATATTAATGACTGTGGGATTTTCGATGATTTTTGCTGCGACTGATGCTGGTAATCCTTTACAGAAATAGATTTGTTGCGCCATGAACCCTGTGATTCCGGTTGACTGAATGAGCAATCGGAATTTCTTAATGTAAGTGGGGATATCAATATCTCCGCCCACTTTGACTTTATCTAGATCATTCAAGGTCCTGGCTGCAGTGTCTGATTCACCCCAATCGGCTAAGAATCGCTTTTTGAAACTGCTGTAGCTATCCCAAGAGAGCATAGTTCCTTCTTCCTTTTTCTTTCCTTTGTCTGTAGCTGCCTTGTCCAATCATCTAATTCCTCTCCTAAGTGTAGGAAGACGTATTTGATCTTCTTCTTGGCAGTGGTAAATTGTTCTTCATCTAGATCAAAGGTGTCATCGAATGCATAGATGAAATGTTTTGCTTTGGATCGTTGTCCTTTGAATTTCTCAATGGAGACTCCCTTTATTCCTTTTGGAGATGTTTCCTTTTCGTCTGCCATATTCTTTTTCATTTCGGTTTCAGGTTCCTGTTTCAGTTCTGTTGCCTGTTTCAAGCTTTCTCCTTGTTTTGGTTCGTTGTCAAAGGCTAGATCTAATTCAATCTGTTGTTGTTCCTTGTATTTGCTCCACTTGGCAAGAGTGGGTGTTTTGAGTGCTAGGAAAGGGTAGTCTCCTAATTCTTCTGTGTCACAAAATTTGTGCCACCAAGTGAGTTCTGGTTCTGCATTTGGTGGGAAGAACAACTGTTTATTTGAATCATTTTCTTTGTTATGCCAAACGATCCAAGTTTGTGCTGGTAGTTCCTTGTCGGGATCTCCTTCTTTGTATACTCCTTCAAAGAAGCTGTCTGGGACTCGTTGGTTTTTCTTTCTGGTAGCTGAATTGTAGTACCACCCTTTGTTGGTTGTAGAAGGATAGACTTCCCTTTGGTTGAGGTAATACCTCTGTTTGTAACGAACGGAGTTGTTCGGCAGTCTGATCTGGGAGGTTCAGGTCTCAATGATGTCTGGCTAGTGATGAAGCACTGAGCGGTTCCTGAGTTCCAACTTGTGTTATGGATGACGCCCTCGTCATGGTTTGTTCTGAGTCAACAGCGACAAGCAGAGTCTCGGTCCGCTCCCAGTCACTGGACAAAGAATCTAGATGCTAAGTCAAATGATGACGAAGGTCTCGAGAATGATGAGGAAGAAGAGCATTGAGTTCGAGCGAGGTTGAGAGCAAAACTCATCTAAGTTGGAACTGAGGTTACTCTAGGATACATGAGTCTTATATATGTTTGGAGAACAAAGGAAACCATAAAAGGGATGAGGTTGTAGCTACCTGAGAAAGGAAATATGAAAGTAACTATGAAAGGAGATAGCGTCCGAAGCTGTACAAGGCGCAGTAATGATGAGTATGAAACGGCCTACTGAGACATGGAGACAAAACGAAAAGAGAACTGTAACAGAGACCATGTAAAAGCTACCACCTCAGCAACAGACTGCTGGACAAAATTAAAAACCAGACACAAAAAGAGGGTCCAGTCCACCAACTACAGCTACTCACCCAGGCACTAAAAATGACGTTTTCCAGTGACAAACCCTTGCCAGAGACTGCCGCAGCCATGGATGACCTGATTACCCAGGCATTTGCAGCCGGAAACATCACTTGCAATGACAAAAGGAAACTCTGGGTCATTGACACCAATTCTGGCAAAGCTTATATGCTAGAAATTGATCCTACTGACGTCCCTCAAAGTTCTAGCACTGGCTTTGCCAGGAGCACTTTACACTCCCCCCCATGTTCCACTGGACTCCTGGACAGTCCTGGTTAGTCCTGGTCAGCCAAGTTATTTCAAAACAAACATCACCAGGACACAACCAGGACTTGGGAGTCCTTTGCAAAAATAGATTTGCTGTGCCATGAACCCTGTGATTCTGGTGGATTGAATAAGTGACCAGAATTTCTGAATATAAGTGGGGATATCAATATCTCCACCACTTTGACTTTATCTAGATGTTCAGGGTCCTGGCTGCGGTGTCTGATTCGCCCCAATTGGCTAAAAACCATTTCTTGAAGCTCCTGTCATCATCCAGAGAGAGTGTTGCTCCTCCTTCTCTTTTCTTTCCTTTGTCTGCAGTTGCCTCATCCAATTCCTCTCGATATTGGATTTCCAATCGTCTAATTCTCTCCTAAGTGTAGAAAGACATATTTGATCTTCTTTTTGGCAGTAGTAATTGTTCCTCATCTAGATTGAAGGTGTCATCAAATGCATAGATGAAATGTTTTGCTTTGGATCGCTGTCCCTTAAATTCTCAATGGAGGTCCCCTTTATTCCTTTTGGCAATGTTTCTTTTTTGTCTGCCATGTTCCTTTTTGTTTCGGTTTCAGGTTCTGTTTTGGTTCTGTTGCTTGTTTCAAGCCTTCTCCTTGTTTCACTTCATTGTCAATAGCTAGATCTAGTTCAATCTGTTGCTGTTCCCTGTATTTTGTTCATCTAGTGAGAGTAGGTCCTTCAAATGCAAAGAAAAAGTTGTCTGCAAGATCCTCTGCATCTTGAAATTTGTGCCACTAAGTGATCTCTGGTCTGGTGTTCAGTGGGAAAAACAACTGTCTATTTGTGTTGTTTTCTTTGTTCTGCCAGGTGATCCAGTTTCTGCTGGTAGCTCTTTGTCAGGATTTCCTTCCTTGTATGCTCCTTTGAAGAAGCTTTCTGGGACTCATTGGTTCTTCTTTTTGGTAGTTGAAATGTAGTACCACCCTTTGTTCTTTGTAGAAGGATAGACTTCCCTTTGGTTGAGGTAGTACCTCTGTCTGTAACAAACGGAGTTGTTTGGTGGTCTGATCTGGGAGGTTTGGGTCTCAATTGTGTCTGGCTAGTGACAAAGCACTGAGCAGTTCCTGAGTTCCAACTTGTGTTACGGACAATGCCCTCGTTGTGGTTTGTTCTAAGTCAACAGCAACAAGCAGAGTCTCAGTCCACTCCCAGCCACTGGACAAAGAGTCTAGATGCTAAGTTGGTTGTCTATATGTCAAGTAGTCGGCAGGTCTAGTCAACGATGCAGAAGGATGGCAACCTTGCAGAAAAATGTCATATGAAGTCAGAAAAAGGGGAATTTTTTTTTTCCACCACTATGTTATTTGCTCTTGCCTGGTTTTGGGAGGTTACTTGGTTGCTTGCCTTGGAATGGCTGCACTCCCAAGTAACCTCGGGATTTCTCAGGATGAGAAATATTGAGGAAGAGGTGAAGGAGGTGAAAAGGAGATCCAAGGAATGGAGACAACACGGAGGGGTTCATGCAGTGTGTGAACAAATTGTGAGACACACAAGGGAATCCGGAGTGCTTGTGGAATGACAAAGGATATCCGTCATGCCTCTAGAATATGGCCTGAAGGACAAATTAAAATTTTTGGGCAAATTCACTTTTCTGGATGGAAAGCCCCAGTAAGGCACTGGGTTATCAAAAGCATGGAAAAGTCTATGACATGGGAGCCTAAAGCATGGGCACTTAGGAAGGATCAAAGGCAAGATTGTAACTGGCAGGAAGCAAGGGTTAAATCATTATTGGGAGGATCAGGAATTTGTCAACGTTATAACGACGTCCAGTAGAGGTCTGGAGTATCAAAACTCAAAACAAGCGAACTTGGTGGACGACCAGGAATCTTTGATATTCGATATGGGTTCTTTTAGAAAATCAGGAACAGCAACTGCAGTGGTGGGACTTAGCCACGCATTGGTTTCTCAGGATGAGAAACCTTAAAGGGAGGGTAATGTTAGGATTGCAATCCTAGCCCTCAAATTTGGTTTTGCATTACAGTCATCTGGGATGACTTCTATACATGTTATAACAGGCCAGGGGCCTTATGGGACACTATGGGATACCAATGGTTGAGTCAGTGCATGGGAGTGCTCACCAGAGGGCAAGATGATGGTTGGAGAAACCATCCAATACTATATACAGAAGGACAGCCGGACTAGGAAGGTGGATCGCCACCTTGATGGCATCACACTTGGCATCAGTGCATCAGGAGGATCAACGCATCAAGCCATCATGCATCAGACAAAGGAGCAAGACAGTGCGCATGTCTATAAAGGATCGTGATGGGAATGCACAATGCCTCAAGGCATTGCTCCTTATGGTCAGGGTCTAGAGCAGTCCAGAAGAGGTCTATGAGTGGAGTCAGAGCGGCCGCACCCATATGCGCTCATATGCACAGCAACTGCGCAGCGCCCAAGCACATGCTCACCAAGAACAATAAAGTGAGTCAGAGTGGGGGAGTGCCAGTGGGGCAAGGGGTCCTCATAGAGTAGTATATAAGTAGGTACATTGTAGCTGGAGTCTCCCCAGACTTCAGATAGTTTACCTCCACCCCAATCTATCTCGTTCTCGTCTCCTTTCTATCCTCTGGCCAGCGACGAGGCCTGTGGGCCCCCTAGGGGGGATTGTAGGGTTGTGCTTAGGGGCATGAGCTCATAACAAGAACAGACTTACCAGATCTATGACTAGGAAGGTGGATTGCCACCTTGATGGCATCACACTTGGCATCAGTGCATCAGGAGGATCAGCACATCAAGCCATCACGCATCAGACAAAGGCGCAAGACAGTGCGCATGTCTATAAAGGATCGTGATGGGAATGCACAATGCCTCAAGGCATTGCTCCTTATGGTCAGGGTCTAGAGCAGTCCAGAAGAGGTCTATGAGTGGAGTCAGAGCAGCCACGCCCATATGCGCTCATATGCGCAGCAACTGTGGCAGTGCCCAAGCACATGCTCACCAAGAACAATAGGAGTGAGTCAGAGTGGGGGAGTGCCGGTGGGTCTGGGAGTCGCAAGAGGTCCTCATAGAGTAGTATATAAGTAGGTACATTGTAGCCGGAGTCTCCCCAGACTTCAGATAGTTTACCTCCACCCCAATCTATCTCGTTCTCATCTCCTTTCTATCCTCTGGCCAGCGATGAGGCCTGTGGGCCCCCTAGGGGGGATTGTAGGGTTGTGCTTAGGGGCATGAGCTCATAACAAGAACAGAATTACCAGATCTATGACTGAGAACTATTGGCAATCATTAAAGGACTACAGGCATGGCGACATTTGCTGCATGGATCACCGCACCCCATTATAGTCCATTGCAATCACAAAAACCTTTCGTTCTAATAGAACTCCACAGCAGTTAACACCTTGACAAGTTCAATGGTCTATGATGCTATCGGAATTTGACTTGAAAATTGAACATGTACCCAGAATGAAAATGTTTGAAGCAGACGCATTATCCCGCCGACCCAACCATATAAAAGATGATGATACCCCGGACAACGTAATCATGTTACCAGATAATAAATTTATTTGCCTCATTGCTACGGATCTTGCCCAGAAAATCCAAGATGCTACGTCACTTGACAGCTTTGGAAAAACCATCATTGAAGTTATAGAATCACAACGTGCCCCACCTATTAAATCTAAACTCCAGGATTGGGCATTCGTTTTATCAAAACAGTTCATGAGTCGCCTACCTCCGGACACCCTGGACGCTTGAAAACTTTAGAACTCTTACAACGGGATTACTGGTGGCCAGGAATGTATAAACACATCAAGGAATGGATTACAGGCTGCGCTACATGTCAGCAAATGAAAGTGAACACTCACCCCAATACCCCGGCCCTCCTACCAATTGGATCTAAGGCAACATGTCCATTTCAACAAGTTACCCTGGATTTTATCACTGATCTTCCTATTTCCAACAGATTTGACTCAATTTTGGTCATGGTGGACCATGGTCTTACAAAGGGGGTAATTCTTACTCCTTGCAAGAAAACCATTGACACATTAGGAACAGCAGACCTCTATATTTCAGAAATATTTAAACACTTTGGACTACCCGATGTACTCATCTCAGATTGAGGACCACAGTTCTCAGCTAAAGTCTTCCAAGAAATCAGAAAGACACTAGGAATCGATCATAGAATGAGCACCGCTTACCACCCGCAAA
Source organism: Amanita pallidorosea (assembly GCA_023014475.1). Lineage (NCBI taxonomy): Eukaryota > Fungi > Basidiomycota > Agaricomycetes > Agaricales > Amanitaceae > Amanita > Amanita pallidorosea. The sequence continues at coordinate 173,372 of JAEBUS010000072.1, forward strand.
CTGATGGAGAAACAGAACAAGTTAATCAAGAACTAGAAGTATATCTTCAAATATTCTGCGCAAACAAAGCTCACACTTGGAAACAATTACTACCAATTGCTGAATTTGCCCATAACAATCACCATCATGATTCAGTTAAAGCATTGCCTTTCCAGCTTATGTATGGAACAAACCCTGTTGCACTACCCACTGTGGCGCAGAAAATGATGGCACCAGCAGCAGAGGAATGGCTACAGATGTTATGAAAAGCTAGGGAAGAGGCGCTCGCTGCACATGAATTAGCCAGACAAATGGTTGCTAGACGGATCAAAAACAAGTCAATCAAATTTGAAATAGGGGACAAAGTTTGGCTTGAAAACAGAAACCTGAATATTCCATACCAATCCAGGAAACTAGTGCCGAAACGAGAAGGACCCTTCCCCATTGAGCAAGTATTAGGACCAGTAATGTATAGGCTCAAACTTCCAAAACAATGGCGCATTCATCCAGTCTTTCACACATCGCTCCTTATGCCATATAGGGAGACTGAAACACATGGACCAAATTACACAGCTCCACCTCCTGATCTCGTAAATGGATGGGAGGAGTTTGAAGTTGAGGCGGTTCTTGCACACCAAAAGTGTGGAGCAGGATATCAATATTTGGTTAAATGGAAAAACTACGGTCTGAATGACAGTTCCTGGGAACCCGAACACAATTTAGGCAATGCTGTGCATAGTTTGCAAGCATATAAATGGAGAAGACAATTGTAAAACTCCTATGTCTTGCTACCGTAACCACCGAATCCTTAAGCAAAACATCTGATACATGAAGAAATATTGTTCTACTCGAGGACAATATTCTCCAAAACTCTATGAAAGATTCCGAGGACAAATCATTACATTTCCTATATATTGCCCTCCAACTTCTCCATTGGGATTACCACAATTAACTAAAATTATCCGGACTCAAGCAGCTTGACAGATCGCATCCAGAGTGTCGAGATTAACCACTGGACATTTGACAGTTAACATCGGCAACTGATACATTGTGTCGTAAATGGTGCAATCCAGCTCCTTTGGATGGATCAGCCCCTAACTTTGGTAATTGTGGAAGAGAGATGAGAGGGGAAACCTATTACAAGCGTGCATTTGATACACAAGCTTGAACAGTTTGAATGCTTGTTAGGTGGATTTGACAATATTTTGAGGAGGATGACATCTTGGAACTTTCATTTGTTCTTGCATACTATGCTTTTCTATTCATGCAAAACATGTTATTGAAAGGCAGGAAAAGAAGGCAGTTGAGGAGAATTTAGAAGACTCAGAGGAGGATTGAGGATAGGTAGAACATATTGCATGTACAGTATATTGTTCTATATATATTTACTGACACTATGCAACCACCTTGACATTTGTGAAGGTTTTGACAGGTTCATATCTGTGTGCATCACCAACCTCCAAAGTAATATGTGATGACACATATTGTGGTGAATCATCACCCTCCAAAAGTAATATGTGACAAACATATCTGTGTGAACATCACTCCAAAGTAATATTGTGACAACACATATTTGTGTGTATCATTGCCTCCAAAGTAATATGTGACAACACATATTTGTGTGTATCATTGCCTCCAAGGTAATATGTGATGACACATATTTGAACAATATTGCATGTGTGCCCTGGGAGGCTATATTCATGCATCACTCATACAAACAAATATCCAGATGAGCATAGGCTAATCCATGTTGAATTTTTACAAACTATAGCAACATCACCAATGAATGCAGAACCAGAAAACCCCAGTAACATACCTGAAGTTCATCAAACAACTCCACAAGTGCTTGCAAGCTGGCAAAATGGTTAGAGCATGGCTTAGTGTGGGTGGGTACTGATACTTGCAAGTCACACAATGTTAGGAACCTCAGAAGAGGTCTAAAGCAAAGGTGTACTCATATGTGTACTTGGACTATGTCATAAATTGAAGATAATGCACTTTTAATGCAACTAAGATGGACTCGGAGTGGGTCATTCCGAGTCCATTCCAAGTCCATTCGAGTTCATTCCGAGTTCAGTTCGGAATCCTGTCACTCAGAATGGACTCAGAAATGGGCTCGGATTCTACTCGGATTCCGAGTCCAATTGGTGATAATTCGGAATGGACTCGGAATGGACTCGGATTCCTCGTAATGAACTCGGAATCCACTCGGAACAGGGGGGGAGTGTTAACACTGCTGCAGCCATGCCCACTGAACCCCCATTCCCCTCGTCGAGAACTGATTAGTAATATATTAGTAAGCCCATGTAATGTGAGATAAGTAGATTACATAAGTATTTAAAGTAGATTACATAAGTAGATAAGGAAGATTGCATAAGTAGAATAAGTTGATTACATAATTAGATTTAATGTAGGATAAGATTGTATATGTAGGCACATGCCTATATCAAATTTCCCACAACTTTAAAGTTTCTCACATGTCACAAGATTGTCACAATTTCACACAGTTAGAAAAGTGAGAATTGTCACATGACCTATTAACAAAAAATGTAGAGGGCATGAATCTGACTAAGAATATGAAAACCAGATAGTGTAAACCGTATTCACAGAGAGTAATTGCAATATATACTACAGGATTCCGTTACTTTTTAGCACAGCCACTGCACTCCCAATGTACCAAAGTCATATTCATGACATGCTCTATTAAAAAAAGTTGTAGAGGGGGCAAATCCATTCTATTGACTGGTATACAAACATAAATAACAAGAACTTCAATGGAGATATAGCCTTTCTTTCCAGTTTTTGTGTGACAATGCCAAACCACACTTGTCAGATTCATAACATCTTCTATTAATCAAAAAATGTAGAGGAATCAATTTGCCTTGGTGGTGATAATTCAAAACATATGCAAACAAAGAATGTGTGAGTTATCAGTAACTTTTTTTATTCTTTGTGCAACAATATTGCCACACTGAATCCAGGCGTAAATCTTCATAAACATGGTAAGCAAATATACACAATGCAGTATTTCTTTTATTATATGTCAGGTCTCAGCAGTGGAAGTCATACCACCTCAGCTGGACTTTGTTATGGGGACAGCGCCCTCATTGTGGTTTGTTTCTAAGTCAACAGTGACAAGCAGAGTCTCGGTCTGCTCCCAGTCACTGGACAAAGGTTCTATGATGCTAGTCCAACAATGATGAAGTTCTGAAGACAATGAGGAAGAGGAAGAGCATTGAAGATTAAACAAGGTTGAGAACAATACTTGTCTAAGTGGAATAGAGAACTACAATACATGATGTGGGTTTGTATACACTTGGGAGAAAAGGAATTGTAAAAGGAAAGGGTTTATTAGCTACCTTGAAAGGTAATGTGAAGGAAGCTATAGAAGAGATAAAATGTCCAGGCTGTGCTATGTGCAGTTGTTGTATGAGTAATGATGATAAGTAAAATGGTCCACTGAGTCAGGAAGCATGACAACAAAGGGAAACTGTAACGGACTTACATCACTGCTCCTTTGTCCACCACTGCCTGGTCATTAGCACCACCTCAACCACCACTTGTGACCTACCAATGATGCCATGAATTTATTCAATTCAGATTGAATGGCACATTGGCACATCACCCATGCTCCAACCACTGTTACACTTCCTTTTTTCATCAATGGACGTATTATATTATCATCACTGCTGGCAATATAGTACTATAATTGGACACTATGTCTCTCATCATGTATAGAAAACTCTGATGTTACAGTAGAATTTCCAGTGCTTAATTCATCATCTCCCTTCACATCATCTCCAGGACCTTTGTCACTGTTTGACTTAGGCAGCTAGAATCTTTAACCAGTGGCTGGGAGTGGACCAAGACTCTGCTTGTTGCTGTTGAGCTTGAAACAAATCATAGACAAGGGGCATTGTCTGTATCATCGCACAACATCCAAATGTCCCAAACATGGAACAAACCATGATAAAAACATGAATTGTGAGCCACACAAAAAGCATCACATGTATGACCACGACTCCACATGGACTGCAGCTGCAGCTGGGCAGGGAGTACAGGTCTGGTTTCACAGACGTGGACTATATTACCTGGATGTTACATGGACTTGACTCTACCAGACACATGGCTGACGTGCAAAGTGCTGTGTCTTATGTAGTGCATATGAAATTTCCACATATTTTACAAACACACTTGCTCTGCTACCATTCTTTCTCTGCTGCCCACTTTCTGCTCCCTCCTGTTTCCTCCTTGCTCCCCACTTTACCTGTTCCCTCCTTGTCTTCTCTCTCCTCTTCTCCCACTCATTCTCCTCATTGCTCAGACACTGCTACTGACTCACTTCCTCCTTCTCTTCCTCCCTTGCTGCTCGACTTCTCTCACACATTCCTCTCACCTGCCTCTAATTATTTAGCTTGCCCTTCCTTACTTAACTGGATGGCTGACAGGGTGGCTGATGGGTGTGATGGTCATTGCGCTAGTGGCTGTCTGGGTGGCTAGCGCATTTTGCTGGTGGTTGACAAGGTAGCTGGTAATTTTTTGGTGTGTGGCTGACAGGGTGGCTTGGTAATCTGGCTGCATGTGGCTGACAGGTGGGCAGCATATGCACAATAGTTTATGCTCATCACTGTTTGTAGCAACTATGGTTAACAACCAAATAGATATGTTATTCTACAACTTGTTGAGTAGTAGTGAAAGAAGTAGTTGGTCATTTGGGTGGTGGTTGGCAAGGTGACTGACAGGGTGGCTGACAGGGTGGCTGGTAATTTCGGTGTGTGGCTAACAAGGTATGAGACTTATATGCACAATGGTTATAGTCATATCATGTATGTAAAAAATTGGTAAACAACCATACATTATGAAATATCACACTAGTAAGTGACAGTAGTAGTAAGAAAATGAACTTGCCGAAGTTTGTATTTGTATCATATTAGAGAGAATATTAACTTATGCAGCTTGACACTTATACAAATATATCAATCAAACATCAACAAACAATGCAAAACATGTTTTCTTATATTGAGCCTTTTTGGATTTTTCATTGGAGTCCTATAGGAGTCTATAGGAGTCATCGGAGCCTATTGGAGTCTAATTGGGCTGGGGGGGAGGGTAAAGTATTGTACAAAGGGGGTAATGTTACAGTTTCCTTTTCGTTTCATCTCGAGTTTTCGGTGAACTGTTTCATATCCATCTTTACTGTGCAGTGTACAGCCTGGACGCTATCTCCTTTGTAGTTACCTAATTTCCTTTCTCAGATAACTACAGCTTTATTCCTTTTACATTCCTTTGTTTTCAACATGTATATAGCCATGGTATTGTAAGAGTAACCTCAGTTCCAACTTAGATGATTTTGCTCTCAATTCGCTTGACTTGACGCTTTTCTTCTTCATCTTCCACAGACTCGTCATCATTTGACTTAGCGTCTAACTCTTTGTCAGTGACTGGGAGTGGACCAGACTCTGCTTGTCACTGTTGACTTAGAACGACCACAACGAGGGCATCGTCTAACAGTGCAGCCAAAAGGGATGCAGAGTGTTACAACTATATGACATCTTACAATTTTTCTATCTTTTTATATATTTTCTCTGGGGCCCTATGGACACATAGGTATGCAGGACTTGTGGCGGCCAACCCTATGTCAAGGCGCCCATCGTTAAGTGTTACAGTTCTCTTTTCGTTTTGTCTCGTGTCTCAGTAGGCCGTTTAATCCTCATCATTACTGGCTTGTACGCTTCGGACGCTATCTCATTCATAGTTTCTTTCATATTTCCTTTCTCAGGTAGCTACACCTCATCCTTTTCGGTTTCCTTGTTCTTCAAACATATATAAGACACATGTATCGTAGAGTAACCTCAGTTCAAACTTAGACGGGGTTTTGCTCTCAACCTTGCTTCAAACTCAATGCTCTTCTTTCTCATTGTTCTCAAGACCTTCGTCATCGTTTGACTTAGTGTCTGGGTTCTTGTTAGGATCGCAATCCTAGCCCTCAATTTCGGTTTTGCCTTACAGTCATCTGGGATGACTTGTATACACATTATAACAGGCCTGGGCTTATGGGATACTATGGGACACCAATGGTTGAGTCAGCGCATGGGAGCGCTCACCAGAGGCAAGAGATGGTTGGAGAAACCATCCAATACTATATACGGAAGGACAGCCAGACTAGGAAGGTGGATCGCCACCTTGATGGCATCACACTCGGCATCAGTGCATCAGGAGGATCAGCGCATCAAGCCATCACGCATCAGACGAAGGCGCAAGACAGCGCGCATGTCTATAAAGGATCGGGATGGGACGCACAATGCCTCAAGGCATTGCTCCTTATGGTCAGGGTCTAGAGCAGTCCAGAAGAGGTCTATGAGTGGAGTCAGAGCGGCCGCGCCCATATGTGCTCATGTGCGCAGCAACTGCGGCAGCGCCCAAGCACATGCTCACCAAGAACAATAGGAGTGAGTCAGGCTGGAGGGAGTGCCGGTGGGTCTGGGAGTCGCAAGGGGTCCTCATAGAGTAGTATATAAGTAGGTACATTGTAGCTGAAGTCTCCCCAGACTTCAGATAGTTTACCTCCACCCCAATCTATCTCATTCTGTCTCCTTTCTATCCTCTGGCCAGCGACGAGGCCTGTGGGCCCCCTAGGGGGGATTGTAGGGTTGTGCTTAGGGGCGTGAGCTCATAACTCTTTGTCCAGTGACTGGGAGTGGACCGAGACTCTGCTTGTCGCTATTGACTTAGAATGAATCACAATGAGGGCATCGTCTGTAACACAAGTTGGAACTCAGGAACTGCTCAGTGCTTTGTCACTAGCCAGACATCATTGAGACCCGAACCTCCCAGATCAGACCGCCAAAATGACTCCGTTCGTTACAACAGAGGTATTACCTCAACTGAAGGGAAGTCTATCCTTCTACAACCAACGAAGGGTGGTACTACGTTTCAGCTACCAAAGAAAAACAACGAGTCCCAGACAGCTTCTTTGAAGGGGTATACAAAGAAGGAGATCCCGACAAGGAACTACCAGCACAAACTTGGATTGTTTGGCATAACAAAGAACATTCAAATAAACAGTTGTTCTTCCCACCAAACGCAGAACCAGAACTCACTGGTGGCACAAATTTTTGTGACACAGAAGAATTAAGAGACTACCCTTTCCTAGCACTCAAAACACCCACTCTTGCCAAGTGGAGTGAATACAAGGAACAACAACAGATTGAATTAGATCTAGCTTTGACGACGAACTGAAACAAGGAGAAAGCTCAAAACAGGCAACAGAACCAAAACAGGAACCTGAAACGAAACGAAAAAGAATATGGCAGACGAAAAGGAAACATCTTAGAAGGGATAAAGGGAACCTCCATTGAGAAATTCAAAGGACAACGGTCCAAAGCAAAACATTTACCTATGCATTCAATGACACCTTCGATCTAGATGAGGAACAATTTACCACTGCCAAGAAGAAGATCAAATACGTCCTGCTACATTTAGGAGAGGAGTTAGACGATTGGAAATCCAATATCCGAGAGGATTGGACAAGGCAACAGCAGACAAAGGAAAGAAAAAGGAAGAAGGAACAATGCTCTCTTGGGATAGCTACAGCAGCTTCAAAAAGCAATTCTTAGCCGATTGGGGCAAGTCGGACACTGCAGCCAGGACCCTGAATGATCTAGATAAAGTCAAAGTGGGCGGAGACATTGATATCCCCACTTATATTCAGAAATTCCGATTGCTCATTCAGTCAACCGGAATCACAGGGTTCATGGCGCAATGAATCTATTTCTGTAAAGGATTACCAGCATCAGTCACAGCAAAGATCATCGAAAATCCTGCAGTCATTAATATGGAAACAGCCTATGATGCTGCGGAGCGATTACACAATGCTTGGGAAACCCTGAAACTGATGAACTGATTCACTGGGTCGGGAAACATGGAGAGACGTTTCAAATTTAACCAAAACTCGAGGAATTCGGCAATCAGGATCAAAGGGGTCAATGCCATAACTACTGGACGCCTTTCAGATGCCCAAAAGGAGGAATATTGGAAAACCAGCAAGTGTTTTCCGATGCGGAACTCAGGGACACATATCAGGGATTGCCCAAACAAAGGGAATGCCCAGACGAGCCCAACAAACTGCTTCCTCCTCAGAATTGCACATTAGAACTATAGAGGAAACAACCTCAGAGGAATCAACTGCCCAACGCATTAGGGCACTATTAAAAGCACTCCCAGACGAGGAGCGCGAGAACACCCTCCAAGAACTAGAAAACAGAGGGTTTTTAAAGAAGGAGACCCAGAAAGCGGTTGACGCTCCCATAAAATTGAACAGTTAGCACTCAATTCTGTAATCGTACAATCCAATAATGATAAACGGATTTCAATCACTGTGCAAACAAACAATAACCCACTGAAATATCCCCCTCATTGATTGTGGAGCAGAAGGAACTTCATTGAACAACGCATATCAAAAGATTGACCAAAAGAAGAATTAAACAAACAATTAAAGTCAAAAACGCCGATGGAACTATTAATCAAAATGGCATGATCACGCATCAAATCATCTTACCTAATCTATCAATGAAAAACCATATGATACTTGGTTATGGATCACGAACTTAGGAGATCAAGAAATCATCTTTGGAATACCATGGCTGGAAAAGCATAACCCGACCATTTGATTGGCGAAAGAAAACCCTCCAAATAGACGATGAATTCAGAAATGACAAACCTATTTGGCGCATGGCGCTAGATACCCAACAATGGGGAGAAGACGAATACTGGATAAGAGTAAAAACATTGGCGTCGCAAGCATTTGAACACCAAGCAAAACGCGATGAAGCACCAACTATCTTCCACCTGAATACCTTCCTGGCAGTCTACCTTTGAGAAAAAAGCATCGGAGCATTTCCCATCATCACGTCCATGGGACCATGCAATTGAACTCAAAACTGGATTTACACCAAAGATTAGCAAAATCTACCCATATCACTGAAGGAACAGTCAATGCTTGACAAATGGATTAAAGAGAATTAGATAAAGATATATTCAACCATCCAGATCGCCACAAGCATCACCATTTTTCTTTGTTTCAAGAAAGAAAGCGGCGCTCTTAGACCCTGCCAGGACTATTGTTACCTTAACGAATGGACATCAAAAACGCCTATCCGTTGATACACCTGGAACGTGTCAGTACCTGTGCTAGTCTATTCAGTCCCAGAAAGCCATTTCGGGCCGAGTCGAAGCATCCCGCTCACAAATCAAAGTCCAATAGTGCAGCAGTGCCCACACAAACAAAGGTCGAAGCTCGAGATCAGACAAGGTTCCTCGACCCAGCCTCCTCATCTTAGCGGATACCCGAAACATCTTTCAGTCCCTAGAACCAGTCCCGTTCTGCGCTACCGGCTACATTGCATGACCTCAGTTCAGTCACTAGGGCCCACCACATTGCAAAATTCGCAAAATGGGTGCCTGGTGGCCTCGCCGGACATAAGGACAGGAAGCCGAACATCTATGACTCGACCGATGCAGAGTGGAATGCCTCGACCGTACGTCATTGACCCTACTTGAACAACTCGCGGCACCAGCCCGTTCGTCGCTTGCATCAGGATATCCGATCGCAGCCAAACCTCCGACAGTAGATCTGGACTCTTCATGATAGAGTAACCTCCCAGTCGAGTCCGAACCCAACGCACAACAACTTTGTTTTGTTACGCCAGGGCAGCCTTCTTGCAGCTACCAGCATCTGAGCGAGCCAGTATATCATCTGGACTCGATAGGATACAATTCGGAGACTCGAGGATGGTGAACGGAGGAGAGACAATCCATGTTGATGTGTCAGATCAGTGCTCGAGGAGGCTTAGAGCCGATGTTCCATGACCCGGATGAGGCATCTGCTTGTGTGCGCCCAGGGACCATACAGTCAAAGCCAGTTCCACCTCAAACTAATCAACAGCTCAGTTCGATTAGAAGAGCTCGCCTCCTCAGGAAGCAACCACATTTGTCATTGGTCAAGTTGTATGGGGGATTATCACAGTCGCAGTGCAGGAAGGCTACCGAAGGGAGATAGCATCCGGAGGACCACATATTGTCGGATGAACCCTCAGACGATATGCAGTCATCAATCGAGATGGTGTGCTGCATTCGAGGCTCATTCCAGTGCACCAGCTGATGCATATTATTTGACCTGGCATGTAGCGCGACTTCCAGTGGAATTGGACACAACCATCCCAGCTCAAGACCTGCTCTGTCACGAGTATGAAGCCTAGAAACCACGAAGGCATTGCAACGCAGGCTGTCATTGCTATCCAGTTAACAGGATTTGACCGAGGTACCTGAGGATTTGTGGAGTTTTGTTGGGTGTTGTGAACGTCGGCAATGTCGGTGGAGAAGTATTCCGGTTTGTCCTGGTGCACATGCTCATTTCTGTTGTCATGGACCTATTCCAGTGTTGTGCTTCGATTGGGCTTCGAGAAGATGGTAGCGAGTGGACTTTTAACTATGTTGCTGATGTTGGACACTGTTCCAAATTACCCCTTTTGATTACTTTGTTTTATATATTATGTACCTGGACTCTTAGACAAATGAAGAGAAGTCCTGACCTTTCTTCCCTCCCCTCTGAGTGCACGGTTCAAGCTTTGGCCGCCTCCGAGTCTTGGCCAAGGTCCCCAGTGTTGTCTTGTCCCAGTCTGGTGCCGCTCTGTCTCACCTTTGCCCCAGTATCTTGCGTAGCCTTTGACGTGTTTTCTCATCAGCCACACTTGTCCTTGCCTCACCCGTAAGATTCGATCATCTTTGATCCTCTTTGTGTCGAACG